>JARFXV010000871.1:0-317597 GCA_031761425.1 Cosmopolites sordidus | reverse complement strand
TGCGCTAGGAATTTGTCAATAATTCGGCGAATACATCACGAAGTTTAATTTCACGAGTTCTCTATAAGTTTGACGCACAGAGCATTAATTCTAATAAAAAATTTCAACAATTTGCAAGGGTTGCTCTGATTTTAAATATTCTATATTGATTTGCCAGACTATTGAGACACGTATCTATAGAATTGCGTGTAAATTCATACATTGTTTGACAGCGACGTCTATGGGAAGTTCGCTAAACTAAAAATATTACACTTTATAATACCACGCCCGAAGAATTTGTTTGGTAGTGTCGTACATATTTCTGAGAACGCTTCTGATATTAATCTACAGCTAATAACAATAATTATCATAGTGCAATGTAAATCTCCTGCTTTAATGTTATATATTATTCGTATTCGAGATCAACATTGACTTAAAGTTAACCTTTAAAAAAATCTATCAATTTGATTTTTATTATTTAAAGTTTGAGCTTAAAATAAACTCAGCTTTTGATATATATATATATATATATATATATATATATATATATATATATATATATATATATATATATATATATATATATATATATATATGTATATATATATATATATATATATATATATATATATATATATATATATACATATATATATATATATATATATATATATATATATATATATATATATATATATATATATATATATATATATATATATCATCATCATCATCATCATCAGCCCGTATCGATCCACTGTAGGATGAAGGCCTCTTCAGCATGCTTCCAACCTTCACGGTCCTGGGCTTTCCTCTGCCACTCGGGTCCAATATACTTAACGATGTCATCAATCCATCGTGCTTTCGGTCTTCTTCGCGGACGTTTGCGATCAAGCGGTATCCACTCCAGGATTGCCTTGGTCCATCTGTCGTCCCATCGCTTCGCTATATGGCCTGCCCATCTCCATTTCAATTGTTTTACTCTTCCAATGATGTCACAGACTTTTGTTTGTTCCCTGATCCATGCGCAGGACTTTCTGTCTCGTCTTGTAATGCCAAGCATACATCTTTCCATTCCCTTCTGTGCCACCCGAAGTTTTTGAATTGATTGCGATGTGAGTGTCCAGGTTTCAGTTCCGTATGTCATAACGGGTAGAACGCACTGATCGAATACTTTTCTTTTCAGGCAAAGTGGGAGTCTGCTCTTAAACACTATGTTGAGCCTACCAAATGCCTGCCAGCCACATTTAACACGCCGTTCCACCTCCCGGGCGGTATTCCCCTCCATTGAAATCCTCTGTCCAAGATATACAAAGCTGTCCACAATCTCTAAATCCCATCCTAAAACTGAAATTCTTCTGTCCTGAGCGAAGTTATTGAACATAACCTGACTCTTTTTCAGGTTTATTCTCAAGCCAAATGGTTCGCCAGCCCTTTGCAGTTCTTGTATGCGTCTTTGCAGCTCCTCTGGGTCTTGTGAAATGAGAATAATATCATCTGCAAATCTAAGAAGGTTTAAGTTTGCACCATTGATCCTTACACCATCCTGCTTCCAATCCAGTTTACGGAACACTTCTTCAAGGCCAGCCGATAAAAGAACAGGCGATATTGCTTCACCCTGCCGTACACCTCGTTCTATATTAATTCCCACTTCAAGATCATCAAGGTGAATTGTGGCTGTAGTTCTATCATATATCGATTCTAATAGGTTTACATAGGCTCTCTCTACACCTTGGCTAAGCAGTGCATCCATTATCACATGCTTTGAGATCGAATCAAATGCTTTTTCGTAGTCGATAAAAGCCAAGCACAGTGGCATGGTGTATTCGTTGTGCCTTTCTATGACCTGCTGTACAACCTGGATGTGATCCATTGTACTGATTCCACTTCTGAATCCTGCTTGTTCTCTTGGTGGTGCGTCATTCAGTTTTTTTAATATTCTTTTAGAAATTATCTTAGTGAAAACTTTGTACATCACTGATAGGAGGCTTATTGGACGGTAGTTCTTTAAATCTTCCTGTGCTCCTTTGTTATGTAAAAGGATCACTTCTGCATTTTTCCATAAGTCAGGTACTTTTTGTTCTTTGAGGCATTTTGAGTATAATTTTGCCAGTGTTTTATGTAACTTCCGACCACCAGCTTTTAGCATTTCTACAGTTACACTATCCTTTCCTGGAGCCTTGCCGTTCTTCATCAATTCTATAGCATTTGTTACTTCCTCCACTAGGATATCTGGCATTATATATTTTTCTTCCGTGGGTATTGCTGCCCCTGACTGGCTCTGATCTTCATATAACTGGGAATAAAACCTTCTGACAATCTCTAACATTTGGGTACGCGCACTGCACACTGTGCCATCCTCACGCTTTAAAGCATATATTTGCGTTCTTTTGTTTCTCAGCTTCTGTTTAGCTTTGTTAATTCTTTTGTTTGCTTCCAGGGTTTTTTGCACTAGCTGCATATTGAATCGGCGCGTGTCCTCTCTGATACGTTTTCTTATAGTTTTGCAGGGCCCAGTGTACTCGACCCTGCCAAAAGGACTACCTGCATTTCTCATTGCTCGCCGTTTCTTCATTAAATCAATGGTCTCACTGGAGATATTTTTGTTTGTTTGAGACATTTTTCTTCTGGTGCTATTGAAGCAGCCGTTTGAAGTACATTGTTGGCGATTTCTTCATATTGAACTGATATTTCCACCTCCTCTGGATCTTGTAACGCAGCAAACCGGTGTGACAAAGCAATCTCAAAATCGCTTCCTCTGTCCAGCAGTTTTCTAGAATCCACCTTGCCCTTCTTTGATCTTACCATTCTTTCGCGCTCTTTTCGACAGTCATCCGAACCCTTGCTCGTACCATTCGGTGGTCACTTCCAACATTAAAATTGTTAAGGACAGTACAATTGGTAAATATTGTTTTATCGTTGGTCATGATATAGTCAATTTCGCTTGTGAGCCCAGATGGACTTTTCCATGTCCATTTTCTGCTGATATTTTTCTTATAGAATGAATTCATAATATATAGTTCTTGTCCTTCAGCAAAATCAACTAATCTGTCACCTCTATTGTCTCGCTCACCAGTTCCATATGGACCAGTTGCATTTTCATCTGTTCTTGTTGTTCCAATTCTGGCATTAAAATCACCCATCAGGATTTTGTACCTACATTTCTCCTTGTATAAAAGCTGGGCCACATCATCATAAAATTCCTCAATTTCCTCATCTTTATGGCTTATAGTTGGTGCATAAGCTTGGACGATTTGAAGCCTAAACTTTTTATTCAGCTGAATGACGCATTGGGCTAATCGGTCGGATGTACTTTCAAATTTTACCACACTGTCGATTGATGAGGAATCCAATTCCGCCACATCGGCCATTTTCCTTACCTCGAGTGTAGAGTACGTGTCCAGTTGGTTCCAGTTTGATTAACTCTTCACCCTTTCTTCGTGTTTCACAGAGCCCAATAATATCCCAATGTATGTTGTCAAGTTCGATTAACAGTTCTTGCAATCGGGCCTCTGTTTTCATAGTCCGTATATTTAACGTTGCAATGTCAAAAGTCCAATGGCAGCCTGATCTAACCCGGTGATTCTTAGCACCCTCTGCCTTGGGGCAGGTCTTCCCGCTGCCGTAGGTAGTTGCCCCTTGGCCTCCGGGGAATGAGTGTTTGAGGTTGTACTGTCATATTTCAACATATTGAAATACCATGAGGTATGGACCGTAATCTGCCACGCTGGTCCAATGCGGGTTGGCAGATTTTGGAGCATGTTAGTCTGAGGCATCCGCCTTGACCTGTCCGCCAGGGGTGACCCTCCCAGGAGCATAGACTCCAGACGGCATAGCTCAAAGCTTCATTGCCCTACTCAAACCCCTTTACCACGTCAAGGTCTGATCCACAAAGGGGTATATATATATATATATATATATATATATATATATATATATATATATATATATATATATATATATATATATATACAGGGTGGCTTACATAATATGTCGTAAAACCTATAAGAGTAATAGCGATTGAAAATGGTAAACATATACTTGATTAACTTTTGGTGAGTGGGGCTTAATTAAAGTTCTAAAATTAAATTTCAAATTTGTTAATAATTTTGAAACGGGTTGAAATAAAAGATTGAACTTTGCAGATGTAATATAAGTCGCTTTGATGCATAATTTGGTAGCAATGGCATAGACAGGAGGTAGTGCTGCCAGATTCATAAATTAAAAAATAGTATCGGTGGTTTTTGATGGAGACATGAGTCCTGAAGATAGCGGACAATCAAATCGTCCACGATCTCTCGATGCCAACATCTTAAGAGCAGCGGTGGCTGCAGATACTAGAACAAGCACTAGAAAACTTTCGGGGGAATTATAAGTATCCTATATTATCATTATCCGCCATTTGCGTGACATATGAATGGTGCCAAGAAGCTAGATGTGGAAGCATCCCTTATGAACTTTGATTAGACCAACCTACACGGTTGAAATGTGTAAAACTCTCCTCAAATGCCATAATAATTATCTATTCATCAAATGGATTGTTACCTGTTTTGATAAATGGGTTTATTTTAATAATCCTAATGACGTAAAGTAGTGGGTTAATGACGTAAAATATGGTGGAGCAATTAGCTCTTTCGGTACCAAGGCGAGGAAGACTAATCGAAAAGTTTTTGCTGTGTGTTTGGTGGAATTTTGAAATAATGATTCATTTTTGGTTGATTCCTGATGACAGGGCGATAAATTCAGACTCAGAGAAAGATATCCAGCTTTGGTCAACTGTAAACAAATTCTCCCGCAACAATACAACGCAAAACTACACACTTCATATCTGGCCACCTCAAGAATTAATGAAATTGACTATGAACTTCTTCCTCGCCCTGCATACAGCCTTATACTCGCTTCGTTAGATTAACACTTTCTTCGGTCCATGAAAACAATCAGGACTGAAGAATTGATAAAAACTGGCTGCGTCGAGTTTTTTGCCTTCAAAGGCTACTTTAGCTTAGAACCGAAGAGGAGTTACTGGTTCAAAGATGGGTTGAGGTCATTGAAAATAAGCGGTTTATGTTTTGAAGAATAAACTCCTAGTATGATTTTTTTTTAAACAGTGAATAAATAAGTACATCAAAAACAAAAATACGTTTGTTACACCCTTGTATTTATATACTTTTTGTATTATTTTTTTTTGTAGATATTTCTGAAAATATGTGGGTTTGTTTTCATTTTATGCTTAATTATTTGAAATATATTTTACTTTTTCTTTGAACCATCAATTTCTTCTGGTCATTAATCTTTCTAAACTCTTCATCCGTTGATTTGCCATGTTCTTTGATAAACGACATTAAACTTAAAACATTTCGACCGTATAAAACTTGGCACGGAGAAAAAGGGTGACGGTTTCGTAAGTGGTGACCCAGTGGCAACCATCTTTAATTGAATTAAGATGGAGAACGTGCCCCTAGCAGACTAACAAAGTGACTCCGCTTACTATTCAAGTCGCATACTCGTTTCATTTAGTAACTTATTGCACCAGTTCTTTTCCTAATTTAATTGTACGATCGTTGTTTCTTTTTATTTAAATAAATGTTGCGCTAGATAAAAAATAAGATGCGACCAGAATGGATATGTTAGTTCAATGGAATTGACTAAAACTATAGAAATACGAATACATTTAATTACTTCTTACTGAAAGAAAGTTCCGATGGTACAAAATACTTAAGAGGCAGTAAAATAAAATATAAAATGCATTGAAACTATAGATTATTTTTTAAGATATGTTAATGAGTTTAGCAATCACTGATTCACAATCGAAATAAGCTATTCTCTTAACAGAAAATTCATTTAAATTTTTTAATCACTCGCATTTTTTTGCTATAAAATATAGTTAAAAAGAAATGTGTTGTTTAAATAATGTTTACGCTATCTTGAAGCAGATTCCATGCTTTTGATCTAGAAGTTCTGACTGCGATTGTGATAGTTTTAAAGGTCGAACCAAATTGATACGTTCAGGGTGTGAAATGAAATGGAATTACTTAATGAATCAGCGGATTCGAGTTTTTCTTCATTTAGACTCCAAGAGTGATAGTTTAAGAACGGGAAGTTCAAAAACTGTCGCGATAACCTTACCGGCTGAGAGACGGGTTTCAGGCGCTATTTTTGATTCTGGAATGTTATAATGCATCCACATTTCATCACATGTCACGATGCGCTTCAAAAAAGTTTCTTCTTCCCGGCAAAATTGATTCAGTCTCTCAGTTAGTCTCTAACTGATTTATATGGGATGTTTTTTTGATTTTCGCTCAACAACTTCGGAACAGATTTTTTTGAAGTCAAAATGATTTCTGATGATTATTTGAGCACTTCCAAAGCTAATACCCACCTTTAAAGCGATTGCGTGAATAGTGAACAGCCGGTCACCTTCGATGAGGTCGCAAACTGCATCAATATTGTCAGCAGTGACACTTGACCTGGGACGTCGATTATGACTTACATTTATCATACTTTTTCATCCACTCTTAAACTTCTTTGCTCAACACTTGGGTCTTAGGCAGGGTATCGTCCTCGAACCTTCAATCAAGTTAATATTTCGGATGGTTTAATGCCTTCCTTGGTTAAAAATCTTAGTATAACGCATTGCGCAATGGATGGTGGAACGTGGTGCGTACTTATGACTGTACTGATAAAAAAAACCGAATGAAACCGCTCACTGAGAATTTCCTCTACTCCTAATACATTGCACTGCAATGACCTACCCTGACAGCCCGCTCTCCTACCCTGACAGCCCGCATGATTAGCCGAGGAAAGTGATTGTAAAATTCCGGTTTATATTTGATTCACCGTCGTATAAATTTGCATATCACAAAAATCTATGAGGGAAAGAAAAATTATGTTCAGAGATTTGTTTTTAACGTATCAAATTACATCGTAATTATCTAAAAACGGCCAAGTCATAAATATTGTGATTTAAGTCACTCGGGTCAAGTGTGCGCACTTAAGCTTTCAAAGTGGTATCAAAATTAGACGATAAGAAATAAGGAATAACGAAACCATGCATATGATAAAGTATTTATTGAACTAACATTTAAATTAAGAAATAATACATGAAACCTTGACACTTAAAGAAACAAAATAATTAGAAAAATTCAAAATGCGCACACTTGACCCGTATTTCGGATTAATGTGCCCACTCGTGTGGGGTAAGAATATGCATTTGGGGAAAGTGTGCGCAGTCATAAATGTCTTCATAACAAATTGTCTTGAAGACTAGATCAATATATAATTAGACATCGACTTATAAATATAAAATGATATAAAATCAGTTGACTTAAAAGGGACTTAAAAATAAATTCGATGATAATTTTCGATTTTAAATAAACGAAACATGTTTTTCATGTAGGATGGAGCCAGGCAGACTTTCCTAGACCAGTCAGAGACTACCTGAATACCCGTTTTCTTAATTGCTGGATAAGCCGTGGGAGTCAGATGTCTTGGCCTCCTCGACTTCAATCGCGTATCACGAATATATCCTCGACTTCAATCGAGATACGACGAAATCATTAGCGTATAAGGAAGTATACTCGAGAAGAATACTCGAATACTCGAGAAGAATTATGGCATAAAATTGAGAATGCTGTGGAATCGTTTCGAAATGAACAGTTATTATTTAAAATCAGACGGTCAGTAAACGGGTACTGAAATCACTTCAAACATTTATTGTCGAAAAGACACATCTTTATTTATTAATTCTTCTGGAATTATTTTAAAATTTTTAACATTTCGAAAGATATTTTGTTTATACTCTCTTTTAAAAGGTTTCTAATCGTTATTAGTTTATATTAGTTTTATATTAATATATTAATTTCGTTTATACTCTCTTTTAAAAGGTTTCTAATCGTTATTAGTCTGTATTAGTTTTATATTAATATATTAATTTAAAATTATAATATATACATTTATTTTTGCGACATGTCAATAATATTTATATTGAAATTCATTATCATTGTCAATAAAAATATCATTAACATATCCCAAAAATGTTATGGTTCCAATTGTGTTCTTGTTTTGATGTTGTTATTGCAGCCCGTTTCAAGTTTTTGCTTTTAAAAGTAGAAACTGAACCAATTCCAAGCCTGAATAAAGTGTGAAGGAAAGCAAATACAAATGTTATGTTCTAAAAGCGCAATTTAAAACGGAGCAATGAACAATTTAAACGCAGATATCTAGAAAACGGTAATTCGGAGCGATATTTGCAGGGTAAATCTTTTTTACGTAAAAAAAAGGTGAACAAAATAATGTTTTTATTAAAAATGCGAATGCACTGAGGCGCAAAATATTTGCGACCTTTCAAACGTAGAAAAGTGTCGCAGACAGCGCCCTCGACAATCAATATATAAAAATTTTCGAGAAATTTATATTTCTTCTTGACAAAGCCCCAACTACCAAATTTCGTACAAGAAAGATACTATTTAAGAAAGTTATTGACAAAAATTGAAAATAAAATTATAATTTTAATACCCTGTATCTTGGTTACTATTAACTTTTGGACTCAGGTAAGTTGGGTTAAATCGTAAATCGTAAAATTTTTACTCAAAAAATGTGCAGTTTTGCTGTGTACCATTAAATATCTGAATGTCAAGAAAAATAATTGGAAGAACATATAATCAAATTCAGTAAACATGTTTATGGGTTGGCCATAGAGATGGTATGCAAAATAGCTTTCAAGTTTGACGAAGTAAAAAAATTAAAACATAATTTTGACAAAATATCTCAAATTGCAGGAAAAGACTGGTTTTATGGTTTCAAAAAAACGGTACCCAAACATTTCACTAAGAAAACCTGAGTCTACCTCAATCACTAAAATAACAGCTGTTAATGAAAGACCAGAAAGCTCATGAATATTCATTTGCATGGAGGAAATCAGGATATGATAGCAGGGGTAAGCGAATTGGGTTGGATTAATGAAAGCCTATTCGTAGATTGGTTGCATCACTTCATCTCATTTGCTAAGCCATCTATTGAGAATTCAGTTTTACTTATTCTTGACAATCATGAAGGTCATGTGACCCTTGCTTGCTATCTACTTTGTCGACAGAGAGACATTATACCTCATACGTCTCATCGGATGCAACCAGTAGATTTAACATATTTTGGACCACTCAGGACTGCATATAACAGGGACTGTGACTTCTACATGGCATCAAATGTAGGCCGAAGAATTATATAGTATGAAATTGTAGAACTTTTCACTAAAGCATTCAATCGCATCAGCAATATAGAGAAAGCAGCAAACGGTTTCCGGGCTGATATTTACCCATTAGGGAAAACTAAATTTGATGAACAATTAATAGAATCAACATCACTCCTTGAAAGTCTCATTGACAATTTGGAAAGAGTAGTGACACCTGAAGCGCAGCAGCTACAACATGTTTAAAGGTAGTCGGATAGTTCAATACCACCTAAAGATGTTGTCGAACTTTCCAATTTGCCACAACACAAAACTAGATACACCTCTATAAAAAACATTCAACTATTGTAACCAGTACTCCTATAAAAGCTGTTTTAGAAGAAAAATAAGAAAAAAGAAAAAAAAGGTGAGATGAAAGATACTTAGAAGACTAAAAATATGACTAAAAGTAAGAAAAGTATTAAGAATCTCAAAGAATTTGCGGATCATAACGTGAAAACTAAGGCTAAAGATGATATACCGTGCAAGAAAAAAAAGTTTAATAAAGAAGCTTGAAAATTTAATTAAGTTGATTATGAAAATTTATGACTGAATAATTTTAGTAGACTCTAAATATTAAAAAGCATTTGTAACTTTAAGTTGTTTTGTTTTATTTCAGTTCCCCCTTAAGTATTCGTAATTAAAGTACGTACGTAAGTCTCCCTTATGTAAGTACGTAATGTCTCCCCTATGCACCGTGTAATACTATAAAATATTAAGATGTATCTTATCTATTTATTAAATATTTAACTGACTTAGCCCATGCTTGATGGAAATTCATTTCAAATACACGAAACAATTGTTTCTACACATAGTGCAATTTTCAAATATATACTATAAAACGTAATTTATTGAAGAGGAGTTCTGAAGAGGAAGAGTCTGTATAAACAATTGTAATACAAGTTTTAAATAGAGTGAATACATTTTAGTTCATTTATTTATTTATTAAATCTGACTGCCGAACCCAATTAAGAATTTCATGGAAACATGATATAAATAATAATAATATTTAAACAAACTTTTAACAACAATAAATTAGAGAACATTCACCGCAATATATTGTACAGAAGATACAATCTTTTATCAAGCAGAAAAACTTCAGCTTTAACTTTAATTAACGTACGTAAATTTGTTTCCGACACACAATAATAAATTATACACTGGGGTGGATATCGCTCGAACAGTTTCGTTGCCCCATGCATACCGAATTATTCTCTAGTGAGATAGTGTTGTTTTCGGAAAATCCACGAGATTCTAGGTTCAAGATTTAAAGGGAAGTTTGGTTTGGTGTGTAACTATTAAGAAAAATGCAACAGATAGGTTATATAGATTTTATTTTTATTAAAAAATATGTTTTAATGATATTTCTTCATTAACTCGCTTCAAAATACCCACCACATAACAGATACTATTTAAATAGACAGAGTTGAAGTGCAATTTTCAATCTAAAAATAGGAACGTAGTGTTGAGTTTATGAAATAATTGATCATCATCAAATTTAGATCAATCATTGACTTGATTGGTCTAAATAATCTTCAACAAGAAGACTGAACGGAGAAGAGCGAGAACCTTAGTGTGGTGTAAAATTTATAAGAATACCCAAAATGTGGGAATTATTTAAGAAGAAAACATTTGTTTATTGCGAATTAACCAAGCCGTCGGAATTATTGAGGAATACGTATTTTTATTTCAACATAAAGTAAATACAATGCCATTAAATATCAAATAAAATATTGGTTAAATGAAAAATACGACTGTTTTACATGCTTTTATTGTATTAACCAAATTTTGTCAGTCGCATTTGTATAACTGTATCTCAATTTCAAAATCAAAGCGTTGAACGCGTCTTTGGAAATCGATAAATGGTTATTGGAATACGAGGCGGAATACTACAAAATGGCCTTTTCAATGTTCTCTATGGTCCCAATAAAGTATTCTTTGTGGTGAATTTTCAATCTTGGGAAAATAAAAAAAGTCGCAAACACTCAAGTCTGGTGAATAATGGAGCTGCGGAGCCACCAAATTCGTTAATTGAAATCGTGGTATGGCAAGACGCATTGTCGTATTGCAACACTCAGGTATTCTTGATGTAGGAATTCTTACGTATGACCCTTTTTCGAAGTCTTTCAAAAACTTCTCGAAAAAAATGATTGTTCTTCGATTCTGCGGACATTTTCATCACTTCTTCTAGTCGAAAGCCTTCCTCTGCCATATTTATTTTCAATCAAGCTTCTGCCTTCCGAGAAAACCTTATACCACCTGAAAGCCTGGACACTTGATAGAACACTATTTTCATTAACGTGTTGAAGTTTTGTAAACGTTTCGGTCACAATGTGCTCAAGACTGAAATAGAACTTGATCACGCATAGTTGTTTGAAATTGTTGTCACTCATTTTCAAAACGCACTAAAAAATCCGGTTCACCAATAGAATAGCTACGGATTACCAAGTGACTTTAGGGAGTTAGGGGGAACGCATCAAATTTAGTTAGCCTGTCAGGATATGGTGGGATTAAGAAATTTGTATTATCATTCCTGAGTTTACTATGTCAACTTCATAAACGTAAAAATGTAAATGATGAGTTAAAATATGGAGTAGGGTGCCTCTCAATGTGTCTAATTAATGTGAATGGTGACGAATAGAGGAATGCGAATTTATTTTAACATTATCTTTGCAATATTTTCTATCGGATGGATACAATGAAAACTTGCTGGTGTTTGCTTAGTCAGAAGATACCCAATTCGGTTCAAGTTGTTGATTATATTATGAATTGCTGTGCAAGAAGGGCCAAAATGTTTTTCAAAATTGAAACTATTTTGAGTGTAATGAAACATTTCCCTATTTTTACGATAGGTTTAAATTAATTAAAGTCCATTATATAGTATTACTTACTCAATGACAAGAGCTAATGATAGCACATATGAAATAATAGCTAATGATTGTAGAAAACCAATCCAGAAGATATGCAATTCGGTTCAAGTTGTTGATTATATTTTGAATTGCTGTGCAAGAAGGGCCATGGGTGAGATGTTGGTAGGTTATGTTTTATTATATTATTCCAACAAGCGTCAAAAATAAAGGTGTATATTTTTTCCATGTTTATACTTATTTTCTGTAGTTTATACTTTTCCATTTTCGTACAAATGCTTCATAAATAATGCCTTTTCTTGCGATTTTTTCCTTTTTCTTGATAAAATTATTCATTATTATAAATGTGGCACATTTCATCTTCAACATAATAATATGCTGGAACATGTTTTGTACATGGACATGTTTGTTGTAAATAACAAATTTCAATATAACTATGTCACGTAGGTATCTATTTAAAACTAAACCATTAATTTTACTTCAACAATATGTCCACACACAAATCCTGTGCGCCGCAAATTCCTTTGACGTTTGGGAAAAAACCGATAACAGATGGTTCGTGTGCGTGCTGTGCGGTGAAAATAGTTATGAATAGTGTGACCTTGTGAGTCAGAGCGTCTACATTGCCACGTACGCACACCACATACAACACATACGGCCCGCACAACGCAAATTTTTATCGGTGTGGACCCAGCTTAAGAGGCAATCCGGCATGTTTAATATTTTTTAATTAAAAATGGTTGGAGATTTGCCTGGCTCCATCGTTGAGAAAAAAGTCAATTTGTTTGATTTTGAAAATAAGCCTCCTCCAAACTTCTCCATTTGTTTTTACTTTTGATTCCTTGATTCCTTGATACCAAAAAAGTCAATTTGTTTGATTTTGAAAATAAGCCTTCTCCAAACTTCTCCATTTGTTTTTACTTTTGATTCCTTGATACCAGTTGGACTTCTTGGACATACGCATCTGTGAGCGTCCTTCACATCTATTTCTGGTAATTTAGTTTCCATTTATGTGCTCCTTTTACCAGAGTACCTTTCAATGTTGCTTGCACATTTCAAATTTTTGTCGTGTTATTTACAGTCCCAAATAATGTCCGGGTCGACGATGTTACAAGTTAAATAAAGACAAACATCTATACTGAGAGAAGCAGTCGAACCTACCACCGCGTTGACTGCCGTACCATGACCATCAACTTGGGTACTGCGCCAACGCGGGTGATTTTGTATCATATTGTTTACAATTTGATGTTAGTTCTGAATGAACTAATTTAAAAAATGCGTCATGAACGATTACGCCAAATCTGAGAAAAACAGGCATATTCGTAGATTGTAGAAAATTTCAGCATTTACTATTGGTAATATTATAACCTTTATAGACAAAAAAAGGCAGTTATAATTAAATTATATTACCACAAAAAAACAAATTCAAGTTTATGTCTTTCATTTATGTATCGTTCAGGGCTTATTTATATTAATATGATAGCTGTTATAAATTATCTCTAGAGAAAAAAGTTGTCTACAAAATAAACATAATAGAGATGAGGTCAAGCAATTACTGGTTTATTACTCAGTCATAAACTGGTCTCGATATTACAAATTTGGAAGAGATTTTTTGAATTGCAGATTAGGGTGCATTGAATTGAGTCATGATCAAAAAAAAACATAAAGTTGGCAATCACCAAATGAATGCATTAAAATTTAAACATTATCGTACAGGTTTTCAGTTAAAAGGCCTTCGTTCGTTGGATGTCTAAATTATTTAATTCTTGGTAAATGCGGAAAATTTTTCACCTGATTTCACACCATCACAAGCCAAGAACACGTGAATCAATCAAAATAATCTATATCTCTGCCTCTTGATTTATTTCCAAATGAATGGAAGTCTGCCATCATTGGTATTCCAATTGAGATTATGATACACATTTCCCAAAATTATTCTAAAAAGTTAAATTTTGCTGTTTTATGTTTAACATAATTACTTCTTTGTTTAGTCCAGTAATTCATGAACTGGGCTAATTGTGAACAATCAAATTGTGAAATTTTTTTTTAACTTAATTAAACTTTGTTTTGTGACTATATAAGGTAATTCGCCATAATTTCGTGCAAATAACTGAAATACGAAGAAATGTTAAAATCTAAGAAGACTTATTCGACTAAATATTATTCAAGATGAAAAGTCTGGCAATATTTCTACTATTATATATAAGAAATGTCGATAGATAATCTAGAATAGGCTCGAGTCTACCGCAGTCGAATTCCTCGCTTTGTCTATTACCCCAGTTTCACGACCTTTTCACATTGCCATCAGCGCAGGACCCCACTGACAACGACATTTTTGCGCCCGAAGTAAGAAATTAATTGCTACAGGTCGGGAGATGAGAAATAGTTTTAGAGACGCGGCGCGGTCAGACTAGGAAAACCTACATTAGGGAATGAAATAGGGCAGAGAATAACCCTTTCGACTATATCACGGAGCTTAATTTCAGACCACGGTTTATCAATGTTCCGAGTGAACGGTTTGTCTTAAGAGGATTGAGAAATTTACTATAATTTGATTTATACGATCCGTATTATACGCTGGCGTAGTCACTTTAATTTGATTTAACCTGTTCCAGATCTCCTAATCGCGGGATCTGCCTAAGAGTGCTAACTTGTAATCCAAGAACCTTCAGGGATTTCTGAAGTTAGAGGATTGCTCCTCTCAATTACTATTCATATTGACTTAAATACTTTACCTAATAGATTCTTAAATTTAACCACAGTTAATCCCAGGGTCCAATTGTCAAGATTGAATTGATGCAATGTCTTTCATACTGATTTTTTTCTTGTTTTGCTTTGTATTTTTCGCAAAAAAGACAAAGTCATTTTGTTTTTTTGTATTGTACTGTTATATTTATTACTATATTTGTTTTATTTGGAAAAAAAATCCTTTTCCTTTGCTACCTTTTTCATAGGTCTATTCCAATTGCATATTCCAATGTTTTCCAATGCAGATAAAATTTGATTTTTTAGAATTGTTGACCTTAATTGATTTGGATGTGTATAAATAATAAACAAAAATTGCAATTATTGTTAAACCTCTCAGTCAGCTTAGTAAGTTAAGAGATTATTTAAAGTGTTTTTGATTTAACAATATTTCTTATTTATTTTCATGCAAATAGATAAAAACATATATCAGTTAGTATATTTATATTAGTATTAACTGTCATAATATTAATTTTGTACTATCATTTGTTAGGAAACAATAATATTTCTATAAATTTGATTAAGACACATTTTTGAGTTTGAAATATGAAAGTAGTTTCTTTAGAAGAACAAATAACTTGTTATTATCATTAATGTGTAAAAACGACTTTTTCTTTTTATTACATATTCAAATATAAGAAGGTTTTTTGAGAAGTTTTCGTTCAGGATATAAGACATTAGATTAGATTCAGACCATTAATGCAGAAAAGTACTATTAACAATTAGGCGAATTAAACCAAGCAATCGACCAGAGGTGAAACGACCAATCAAATTAGCCACAGAAAGATATTGCAGAAAGATAGTATCCAGACAATTCTAGACCACACGTTTTTGGCCTTCCGACTGAAACTGTTTTGATTTGTCTGGAATGTTTTAATCCATCCATCCATCGTACTCTCCCAACCTTGTGCCCTGCGACTTCCATTTGTTTAGATCGCTTCCAAATAACTTAAAAAGTAAACCTTACTTCCCTGAAAGACTCGAGCACCTGGAGAATCACCTGGGGCAGTTCTTTAGCTAAAAACTTCAGAACTTCTATGAGCGCGGAATAATGCAGCCACTGGAAAAATGGAGAAAAGCCATCGAAAAGTCATGAACGGCACATACTATACCGATTAATGTAATTTTTAGTAAATACAAGTTTTCTTCAGTTTATTTCAAGAAAATGAGACAAACTTTTTCATCAAGTCATTCCGTTTCAAATATATATGTACGTATCAAATCACAATTTCTCATAGAGGGTAGCTCCCAAAAAAAAACAGTGGAATAACTTGTTACCATTAAGTCTTGATTTAGGTTGGGTAAAACTGTCATTTTGTCTTTCAAATAATCCAGTCTGTTTATGATTGTAAAATAATAAGCTATTAAAAGATTCTAAGTGGTTTAACAAGATTTCATAATGGCAGAGGAAATCTTTTAAATGGTCATCGACCAGGTCCATCAATTTCGGTTAGAATTGAAAAAACACCAAAAAATGGTTGAACTTTTCGATATTATTGTTGTGTATCTACCAGAATTATCCAGGAGCACATTAATATTCCTAAAAAGACTATACCTCTCATTTTCTTTCAGTTAATCACATTTTTATGGAAAATTTGTTCTTTGCTAAAAAAATATAATGTTGGCCTCTTCAAGCTCCCCAGATTTGATTTGTGTTACTTGTATTCTGGTTGTGTTCTTCTTGTGATTTGGTTGTGTCCTGGCTATCTCCAAAATTGAATTCATCTACTGTATTAAAATGTGGAGAAAACTCATCTCTTTTCTTCGGTCGGCGAAATTAATACGATATTGTGGATTTTTAAGACGATCTGGTCGATTGTATTACATATTCATGGATGTATTGTACACATTCAATGGATGTATCACCACGTTTAAATTCGCCATTTTTAACGAAGAGAAAGAATTCGTTTATAGTGAAATCGAACTCTTTTTATGTGCCCATTCTAGAGGAAACCCCCTAAAATTAAGTACTGATTACGAAGTTAAAAAAGTTTAAAATTTCTTTGCTTTACTTGATCGCCAGACACAAAAAACTAAACGCATGCGTCTGAAACTACACAGCACGTTATCTAACGAATCGTTCTTGATAAATGCCATAATCCTTCGCTTATACGGACACTGTCTCTGTGTCAAAACTTTTCAAAGGACTCTCGAAGTATATATGCTAACATAAAAGAAAACTTCCACACAATTTATTTTCTGAGTGAAGTCGAACTAACAAGAAAGCACAACATTACTGAGATTTGTTTTATTTTTCAACGAAGCTACCTTGCAATTCAATATATTTAGATGACGTCGAAATTTCGTAATACCCTTAGTATAATGCGATTTATCAAACGCTACGCTAGTGAATCGTCGTCTAGTAAGCAATTTTTCCAGGTTTGAGAAGAAGCACTTCGATGTGCAGATGAAGAAGTTCTACAGCGATAACCCTAGACTTGTGCGTATAATTAGTATTGTGGTGAAAGAACACTTTCTGTTTGGCTATATATGGACATTTAGCTCGAATATCATCTATCAATTGCTCCAGCGGTGAAGAGTAGGACTTCCCAGTGTTGGTCCTGCCTTTTGCCTGGTGGGTTATCAGCAACATAATAGGAGGATCCTAAAAAACCGTAACCATGACTATTCCTGTCGATAAAATCATTTTTGCTCTCTTCGGTGCACTTTCACTAACTATTTGGACTGTTACTTCATCACTGGGGTATAATAGTTAATCCATCTTTCATATACTGTTATGAACTGTCGAAAAAAAATAGCAGAAGTGCATATAAACTCACGTCTAAACACTTTTGAGATGTGTTCACTTGAATGTTTATTTAGTTTATTGTTAATAACCGAAGGCATAGCAATACAGTTATTTTTATTTAAATTAATTATAGCGGTTTCTTTTAATCTTCTGTATTTTGTTACCAATGTAATTGTTAAATTAATGTTACCAATTACATAGTTGTCAATGTAAGTATCGTTGACATACAAAAAATATATTTACTTTCACTCGTTACTTTATATATTACAACTTAATATAATTTATGTTTTAGTTCAGTTTTGAAAACGGGGGCAGATTACCCTCCGAAACGTTAACGTTAAAAGTTTGTAAATTTTTTATAACATTTTTATATCTTTAAAAATATTGTTCGTTAGGCAAATTTATTACAAAAAAGAATCACTGAGAAATTTGTCTCCGTTTGGTTTTTTGTTTTTACCCAGTGATTCTTTCTTTAAATAAGAACACGTATTTTTGATATTTTGTGAGTTTTAGACAGTGGTGAAAAACCCAAATAAAGGAGAAAAAATACATTTTTGTGTAGCTTTCAGGTTTAAACGTGAGAGCTTAATATATTTTATAACACGAACTGTAATTGTATTTAATATTCAGAAAATGTTAAAATTTGTTTTTACTTTACCTGATCACCATAAACAAGCAATTAAATACTTTATCTGAGACTTCATGCCGTGTAATTATTCATACTTGGAAATATTAAAATTATTTGGTCATACGTACCGCCAACTCGGTATCAGGCCGAGAACTTTTCGAACAACCTCCGTAGATAACAGATATATTGTCTCTAATAATTCTGTAAGAACGATACACCCAGAATATACAAAACCATATTTTTTTATATAATATCGTAAGTAAATTTAATTGTTATAATATTTGTATATATATATATATATATATATATATATATATATATATATATATATATATATATATATATATATATATATATATATATATAAATATATATATATATATATAAATATATATATATATATATATATATATATATATATATATATATATATATATATATATATATATAAATATATATGCATATATATATATATATATATATATATATATATATATATATATATATATATATATATATAAATATATATGCATATATATATATATATATATATATATATATATATATATATATATATATATATATATATATATATATATATATATATATATATATATATATATATATATACATATATACATATATATATATATATATATATATATATATATATATATATATATATATATATATATATATATATGTATATATACATATATGTGTATATTCGGAGAGGTTTCCGCGGTCGGTAATATTAGAATTTCTAGGTTCTCGGGTAGAACAGCGATTTAGATTTGTAAAATCTCGACGTTTCGGCTTCCACTTTGAAGCCATTATCAAGAGAAATATAACAAATTTCGATCTGCACTATACATTTGCCACTCTACGCAGTTTCAACATCCGTCCCATATTATGGGATACTTTCGACCGAATTTCCACCCAAAAAGTCAACATATCGCCCAACAAAAAACTGACATCCAAAAAGAAAAACTTCTACGCCTTATTAAAATCCCAAAATTCAACACCCATGCCAACACCTGCATCACCCAATTTTGTACAGAATTTCTCGAATGCTATTCAGCCCATACAGCCTTATCAAAAGGTTTTAATTTTGCAGTGACTCCTAACAGTATCCGAGTAGAGAAAATAATTTCTCAAAGAGAAGGTGCTTTATTCCACCTACCTTCTCTTGTAGGCGAAGAAACCCGTCAAGACATTGCAGGAGAATCCTTCGTCATTTGAAGCCCCCGAGATCTAATCTTCCTTCTAACGAAAAACGTGCCTTGCTTGAGTTATGCACGAATTCAGACGTAACCATTCTTCCGCTAATACTGTTGACTATGCTATTAAAATATCTGATCTATTAGAGAGTGCAGACTACAAGCAAATTCCTAGCGATTCTACCTATCTAGAGAAGAAAACGCGCTCTGTCGTCAATACTTCTAATCTTCTTTCGGCTGATAAAAAAAAATTAATACCTCGCGAAAAATCTTCCCGTGTCCCAAAAATCCATAAAACTGACATTCCTCTTCGTCCAAATGTCAGCGCAAATATTTCACCAACTCACAAATTAGCAAGATATTTATATATTAGCGAAATCTGTATAGCCGCTCGCTCGTGGCTATAGATATTATACGTCCTATATCAAAAATTCCTCTCATTTCATTGATCTTCTTGAAAGGCACAATATATCTGAAAGTGAAATTCATCTTAGTTTCGATATTGTCTTGTTATTTACAAATATTCCCCTTCCAGAAACTCTAGACATTCTAAAAAACAAACACCACATATCAATGGATATTATTAGTCTTATTCAACATTGCATGTCGAATACATATTTCATCTTCAAAAATAAATTCTTTAAACAGATTCCTATAGCTCCTATAGGCTCCCCTCTTTCTCCGGTCATAGCCAATATTTTTATGGAAGACATTGAAACTCGAGCCATTAACAGCAATCCGTTGAAATATACTTGCTGGTTCAGATATGTAGATGACACCTTCTTCATATAGCCTCATGGAATACAATCTTTAAATATGTTCCTTTCGCATTTGAACAGTATACACCTCCAGGTCCAATTTACAATGGAGACTGAAAACAATTCTTTCCTCCCTTTTCTTAACGTTCTAATATCAAAAAGACCAGACCAAAGCTTCTCCTATTCAGTCTATCGTAAACCTACCAGCACAAACCGTTATCTAAATGCAAACTCACATCATCATCCATCCCAATTAAATTCGGTGGTCAAAACTATAGTTACTAGATCTGTGAGATTGTCAGACAAGGAACCTAGGCAAACAGAACTTAATTCCCTAGAAACGGAACTAATTCAAAACGGACGCATGTCATATGCGTCAAATAAAAAGGTATATTAATAAAGTTCAAACAATTGTATATTCAGATCTCGTAATATCGAAACGATATTTACAACAGAAAGAAATATATCCAGTTTCTTTAGACCAGTGAAAGATAATGTTCCACAAGAGTTATATGGTGTATATGAGATTCCTAGTTCTGGCTGATCCCAATCATATGTCGGCCAAATCAAGAGACGTATCCAAAATCGCATATTCGAGCATTCTCTCGCCGTCCGAAAATCGGATCTGTCCTCAACTCTAGCAGAACATCATATCCAAACGGGTCACAAAATATGAAAAGGTCAATGTAATCGCACCTATATATTCCTACAAACCCCGCATAATTTGTGAAGCCATTGAGATCGAAAAACGCCCAGACTGCTTAAACAAGAGGGACGACAGTCTTAATTCCAAATACATGGAAACCGCTTATTTCCAAATTGCCCATCCGAAACCCTTCCAATAAAACGCCAACCTCCCGTCTCACTCCCTCTTCACAACCGAGCGCTCCACCCACAACCTTGCCTATCAATGCAGAGGTCGCGTTGACCATGTTTTTTTTTAGTTGTAAACTCTGGGGAGTAGGCAGATTGAGGCCTCGGAGTAAATCAACTAGATTCTCTTGATAATTGCTTCAAAGTGGAAGCCATAACGTCGAGATTTTACAAATCTAAAACGTCGTTCTACCCGAGAACCTAGTAATTCTAATATGCAAGCGTTTTCAACTAAATTGGAAAATCGTTTGAGATATAGAAATGATTTTTAAGCTAACGTGAAAAATAATCAATAAGAAGAACCTCTTCAAACAACTCCAAAAACTTCTCTTGCCTGAAAAATAACATCAATTCACATTTTTTTCTTTTGTTTTCAATCATTATAATTATCGGGTTTGATTCGTTGTCAAAAATTTCCCGAAAAACTTTTCCTAATTCATTTTAATAACCGCAAACTTGTCTTTGCCAGTTATTTGCCTCATATGTTTTTGATTAGCCCTTAACATTCCATCCTTCCACACATCAACTAAAATTTTTAGTATATACATTTCTTAACATTGTTTTCGGAAAAACGGATTGGATACTTCAAATTGCGTACAAAACAATGTTGAAAAATGGCAACTCAATCAATATTCTTTCTTTATTTGTCGAGTAGTCTATTATGTACGGGCCTTTTAGTTCATGAAGCACCCTCGTATATCTTAATAGATACTTTATCACAGAATTAATTATTTTATATTTATCGAACAGAAATACAATTATAACATTGCGGTGCAAATTTCTAGTTACATAACTGTTTTATATACGTTTTGGTCGTATAGATATTTGTAATCAAAAATGAGATTACATACAAATTCATTTGTAGTATAATGAAAATATATAACAATATGCAATTTTAACCCTAATCCCTGGAGAATAGTGTAATAATATTAGTTTAGCTTACCAGCTGAATATAGAAATTATAGCATTAATTATAGAAATTTGTGAATTTTTAATATAGATGGGTTTCACCGAAAGTTCAGGTTGAAAGTTAGATGTACGTATTGCTTTCAGATTTTCTAGTTATGATGTTTCATATGTCCTAAGGACTGTTCTACAGAAATTAAAATTTATTCGGGACTGTTGTAGGATCCATTTAACTTAAATTAGGCGACTCAGGCTATGGCATGGTGACTAATGACTAATGACAATGGGACTAATAAAATAGCAACTTTTAGACAAAATTTTACTTTATTCATCTACATAGTTTCCTTCAATAGCGATACATTGATTCCAACGCTTCTATAACATTTCGAAACTTTTTTTGTAGAACGATTATCTTTGGGCTCAAAATAGGCTTCAGTTTCGGCAATAACCTCTTAATTGGAACCAGATCTCTTCTCCTGGAGCTTTCTTTTCAGATCTGCAAACAGACTGTAGTCGCAGACTGTAGGAGCCAGATCCGGAAAAAACGGTTGATGGGGAAGCAATTCAAAGTGTAATACATGCAATTTGGTCATTATTGTAAGCTATTTGTGACACTGTGCATCACCTTAATAAAAAAACCACTTTTTTTTTCATTTGACTGACTGCCGATTTGACTGTGAAGTGTAACGATGGATTCATGTTTCATCCATTTGTCACATACCATATGAAAAAATCCTTTTTATTGCGCTGAAACAGCTCCAAAAAGCAAATTGAATCAACTCGTGGACAAATGTTTATGTAAGGTGAATACAAAGCCTTCTGATATATTTAAAGTGTCAGCTCTCTCACGTAATTTCAATTTCCAATCGGCCAAAACTATTTTATAAGCTGTTTTTATATTTTCTGGAATAACCTCGTCATCGATATTTGTACGGCCGCGTATAAAATCAGCAAACCACTTCTCTACCATTTGTCTCGATTGAGCAGAATCCCAATAAAACTTGCCAAGCCATTGCTTGGCTTGAACGGAATTTTTTCCCATTAAAAAGCAATGTTTTGGTAACACACTAAGCTCAGATATTTCCATTGTTTCCAAAATTTCAAGAGTAGCTTCACTAAAATCACTGCAACTTGTGAACTAAACCTCAGATTGTCATGAAATTTTAACACGTATCATTTTGAAGTTGGGTGATGAACTGGCGCCATCTATATGTCAGCCTACGAACTTATTGAGTGATGTGATGTAAGTGATATCCGCAATTTCCCGAGAGATGTTGGCTTCCAAGGCATCAATAGTTGCTGGTTTATCAGCATAGACCAAAGACTTAACATAATCCCAAATAAAATAATCTAAAGGCGTTAAATCATATAACCTTGGTGGCAAAATAACAGGTCTGTTATTCGAAATCATTTTCTCACCAAATTGTTCCCTCGATAAAGCAACTTCGCGTTCGTAGTATGACATGTGGAGCTGTCCTATTGGAACCACATCTCCTCAGATCAATACGATTCAAATTCGGAATTAAATAATCCACCTAACTGAATAATAAAGCCCTACTTCAACTTTCTACGAACGGCGACGAATTGATAAATTTGAATTTATTGGATTTAACGGTTTTCGCCAGTAAGAACGCCAACCAGCAGAACGAAACAGTTTTTGTCTTCTTTTTTTTTTAATATCGAACAACGTGAAATGCATTCGAAATTTGTCGAGAAATCGGTGTATACATCACAAAGTTTAAATTCACGAAGTGCCCTATAAGTTTGGCGTACAGGACACTGATTTTGATAATATATTTCGACAATTAGCAAGCATTGCTCTGAGGATTTGCCAGACTCTTAAGATACAAATTTACAGACTTGTTCGTTACATACTAAAAAAAATCATATTTTATATACAGAAACTAGTGAAATACATATCGGATCATCAGTTTTTACTGGGATATACAATAATTTTAAATGTTTAATAACAAAATTTTCTTAATTAAATACATTTCATGGACATATTTACCTCTATAGTATATTATAGTCTGGCACAATCCATGGATCCTTTCTAATTATTTTGCAAATGTTAGTGGTTCGGGTCTTGGTCAAGCAGATTGCAATAGCTTCCAGAATTTCTTTTGAACTTGCAGCTTGTCAATTGGCAGATTGTCGTACGTGCCGGTCCAAGCTTTCCGTGGAAATTTTATTGCATTGAGATTGGGGCTTTGAGGAGATTATTTTATAACTATAGATTATTGTTGTTACACTAATTGGACACACTTTAGGATGAGATAAGTTAATTTCAGCTGCTTGTTTTTCCTAATTATTCTAATGAATAAAACAATTGCAAGATATTCTTCAGAAAGTGTTAGTATTCACTGTTCAATTCGTTTTTAATTTGATAAAGTACTATTTATTATCATCCTCAGAAGGCCTCTTCAGCATGCTTCCAACTTTCACGATCCTGGGCTTTTTTTCTGCCACTCGGGCCCCATATACTTAACGATGTTATCCGTCCATCGTGCTCTCGGTCTCCTTCGTGGATGTTTGCGATCAAGCGGTATCCAGTCCAGGATTGCCTGGCCCATCCGTCGTCCCATCCCCACGCTATATGCGATCATCTCCATTTCAATTACTTTACTCTTCCCATAATGTCACACACTTCCGTTTGTTCCCTGATCCATGCGCAGGGCTTTGTCTCGTCTTGTAATGCCAAGCATACATCTTTCCATTCCCTTCGGTGCTTCGCGAAGTTTTTGAATTCATTGCAATGTGAGTGTCCAGGTTTCACTTCCGTATGTCATAACATAACTGGTAGGACGCCCTGATCAAAAACTTTTCTTTTCAGGCAAAGTGGGAGTCTGCCCTTAAACACTATGTTGAGCCTGTCAAATGGCTGCCAGCAACATTTAACACGCCGTTTCACCTCTAGGGTGGTATCCCCCTCCATAGAAATTCTCTGCTCAAGATATACAAAGTGGTCTACAGTCTCCAAATCCCTTCCTAAAACTGAAATTCTTCTGTCTTCATGAATTTATTGAACATAACCTGACTATTTTTCAGGTTTATTTTTAAGTCAAATGTTTTGCCAGCCCTTTGCAGCTCTTGTGTGTGTCTTTGCAGTTTTTCTGGGTCTTGTGAAAGAAGAACAATATCATCTGCAAATCTATGATGGTTAAAGTTTGCACCATTGATCTTTACCCCATCCTGTTCTCAATGCAGTTTATCAGTTTATGGAATACTTTTTCAAAGCCAGCCGAGAAAAGAATAGGGGATAAGTATATATATATATATATATATATATATATATATATATATATATATATATATATATATATATATATATATATATATATATTATATTAATAAAAACGGATTTTTTCGCACATATTTCACGTGGGTCTGTTAGTTTCTTTAGCAGCATTGATTTAACAGTAAAGATTAAAATCAAAATTCAAAGAATCATCCTCCTTATTTGTACAGTATTCCCTGATTTTCTCACATAATTGTCATTTTAGGATTGTAGGATTTTATTCTGGTAATTCTTAAAGAATGTTAAGAGTTTGTAAACAATATATTCGTATGGTTTTTTAGGTTTCCTTTTTCACTTAATATTGAGTTTACAGTAATTGATTAATGCGCTTTGTGGCTTCCTTATTCTTAGACATCCGATATCCTGGCACTGTACTCGTATATTAGTGTATTTATTTATTAGTAAAGTAAGAGTTATATTAATCTTCAAATAAAAGACTAAGTTTATTTTCAGTTATTTGCCTATCTTCATATGCAATTACAATCGGGATTTCAATTTGATCGTTGTTATTTAGGCAATGTAGTACATTATAATCAATTTATTTCAAAATATTTATCGATGTATGACATTGGTCGAGGAAACAGTTATTTTTCATAAACTTAATATATTCCATCTCCAACATGTATAAAATATACATATAAATGCATTGCAGTTATATATTATTCTTTGAGTTCATGTAGAGTTAAATAATTCATTTCAATTAAATAATATTAAATATTATATATTTATATTGAATTTATTCAAAATCGATTGGCACAAGCAACTCATATTACAAGACAATAAGTTGAAATGAATATCTAGTTATGAATCTTTGTTCACTGAACTGCACTGACTTGTCGATACCAGGTATAGTGTTGATGTAATAAGTGAGTGTGATATAATTCACATTTATTTGAGTATACTATGATACGGCTGGTATACTTGACGTTCTCATAAATATTTTAATTGTGTTTTTAAAGGATATTTTGATAACATTCTGAAAAGTGGGGAGTATTTTCGTTCTGTGTGGGGCGACCTAGACTACTTCTGCCCTTGCCAATTAGACCATTAATATAGTTTCATTTCATTAATTTTAATATGTAAGAGGTACATATAAGCAATGTAATTTTCTTTAAATTTTAAAGAAATTTCCATATACTCACAGTAACTATATATATATATATATATATATATATATATATATATATATATATATATATATATATATATATATATATATATATATATATATATATATATATATATATATATATATATATATATATATATATATATATATATATATATATATATATATATATATATATATATACCAAGTCCAACTGTCCAACTGAGTTGGAGTTTTGCTTGAAGCTTGGAAAGAACGCAACCGAAACATTCCAGATGCTTCAAGAGGCCTTTAAGGACTACTGCATTTCAAGGTCACAGTCCGGGAGGTAGCAGAAGGCGTTCAAGGAGGACCGGGAGGAGGTCGCCGACAAACCTCATTCTGGACTTGGGGGTCCAGAACCGACGAAAATGTGGATCGTGTGCGTGTGGATCGTGGATCGTGATCGTGTGCGACCATCGATTTAGCATCCAGCAAATTGCTGACACCCTACACATATCCAAATTTGCGGTACATGGGATAGTGACCGAGGATCTGCAAATGCGCATGGTCTGCGCGAAGCTTGTGCCGAAAGTGTTGACGGAAGATCAGAAAAAACTTCGAGTTTCGCGCTGTCAAAAATTATTGGATTTGATTCAAAATGAGCAGGACTTTCTTAACTCTTAACCAGAGACGAATCTTTGATGTTGATGAATCTTTGACCCAGCATCGAAAAGGCAGAGTAGCGAGTGACACACAAAATCATCCCCCCCCCCCCCCGCCCCAAGAAAGTGCAAATGAGCAAGTTTTGCATCAAAACGATGCTCATTGCCTTTTTTGACGCCCGAGGAATCGTCCATTTTGAGTTTGTACCTCAGGGAGAAACTGTCAACTCAGTCCCTTACCTGGAGGTGCTCAAGAGATTGAAACGCCGAGTCGCACGCGTATGGGCTGACATCAAAGACACAAGCTGCACCATGACAATGCCCCCAGCCACACGTTCTTCATCGTTACCAACTTCCTGATTCGGAGCAACAGCCCGGTGGTCCCTAGCTCCCTTACAGTCCCGACTTGACACCGTATGACTTTCTTTTGTTTCCCCGACTAAAGAGAGAGCTGAAAGGAAAGCATTGGGAGACCGTGGAAAACATCCAAAAGTATGTTACAACGTTAGTAAGAGACATTCCAGTCGAGGACTTTCAGGGTGCCTTCCAGGCATGACAGACAGATCTCCGCAAGTATATTAATACAGGGGGAGAGTATTATAAAGAATTTTAAGCATTTGTATAGGTCCGATCAATAAATCTATTTTTCCCAGAAAATGGGCATTACTTTTATAATGGAGTATATATATATATATATATATATATATATATATATATATATATATATATATATATATATATATATATATATATATATATATGGTGTGAGTTGTGTGCGATCACGACCCGTCATTAAAATGGCCAGTTGATCTGATCTGGCCCCGATTGCCTCTCCGAACTGCTTTCCTTGCGTTCGTCTAGAGTTCGGCTGATGACGGCTGAAAGGCTAGAAACCGGTCCCGAAAGACACGTGACGTCGCATGGTTGACAGTTCGGCGAAGCGATCGGTAGCACCACGTGGAGAAAAGGTGAAAGATTTCTGTAATATTTTGCCTCCACGGTTCCGTTACGCTATATATATATATATATATATATATATATACATATATATATATATATATATATATATATATATATATACATATATATATATATATATATATATATATATATATATATATATATATATATATATATATATATATATATATATAACCAATATACTAGCAAAATATAATGACATTTAATATTTGTTTATTGTTAAATTTTGAAAATAATAAGGTGAACTTTTTATGAATGAAACTGCAAAGTGTGGATAAGTTCTATATTAGACATTTGATGCTTGATAAGTTTAGAAAGTTCTGATCCCAGACAAACCATCCAGGAATTCGCTACAAAGCATACATCTACAAAGCATTGTCTACAATTCAGTTGTGTTTAAAACAACTGAACAATGTGCAAAGTGAAGGAATGTGGGTGTAATATCAACTGCAGTGTACGTTTGTTCAAGTTAAGCCGATATCATTTTCTTTAACATGTTGTTATTGGAGCGGAAAAGATGATTCGATTCTATGCAGCAATCCACATAAGAAAAAACAATGGTTAATACCAGAACAACCACTTTTCCTCTCTCAAAATCCAGGTATTCTTGTTAAAAAAGTGTTATTGTTAGTATAGCTGATATTTAAAGGAATTACTCAATAAGAGGTTTTGAATTCTAATGAAACCGTAAGTGCGGAATGTTATTGTGCTCAGCTCAGCAGACTAACAGACGTCTAATACTTATAATCGAAAAGGTATTCGCAACATAACAATGTTATTGAACTATTAAAAATTATTTATTATTATTTGAAAATATTCGGCTCGAAATGATTCATTTTTATTTAAATTTATTTAGATGCTAAAATGAAAGAACATTATTTTTATAAAAAAAACAATCATTTTCAATGTTTTACAAATTATTTATATATTTGATGAAAAACATTTAGTTTAGTTTTAACTATGTTTGTTTGTTTAACTATGTTTTAACCTAGTTTAAATCTGTATTAATGTTTCCTACTAGTTTACTCTTTGATGTTTATCACCTTTGTACCTGCTTGCAATCAAATGAAACGATGCCAATATAAAATCCAATTTATGGTAGAAGGCTCTCGACCTATTAAAGTGTTAATAAGTGGATTCGGGCTATGTGGCGGTTCAGTATTTGACAACATATTGAGCCAATGGTTAGTATTTCAGCCGCAACTAATCTATGTACGCAGAACATCTGCGGCTAGACGTGCAACCAAATCGTCGAATATAGTAATCATTGTTGAGACCTGTTTATATGGTATTTGTTTTGTTATTATTTTTGGTTCTATCTAATGCTTCTACCAGAAATATTAAGTATTGTCTTAATCATGGGCAGTAGATATTATTATTTTAATGCCAATATAGGCGTTTCGGTAAATAATGACAATTTTGCTAAGAGGTGGCTTTACTAATACATTTGTTGGTATAGACTAATGACCTCTATAGCGATTTGGACGGTAAACATATGCAATCAAGTTAGTGCGTTATTAATTATTGTAGTGCAAAAAAATAGTATTTCATAGATTTGAATATGTCGAATAGCGGGGAAATTTAATAACCTTCTTTGATTAGAAGAAAACGACTGCTGAAAGTTATCGATTGTTGGTTGAAGCTTATGGTGAACATACTCTAACCCAAAAAACTTGTGAGAGATGGTTTAAATGCTTTTAAAATAGTGATTTTGATATAATAGACAAGTAGTGGTCAGGACAACCAAAAAAGTTTGAAGATGCAGATTTGTAAGCATTATTGGAAGAAGACTCTACACATACTTTGAAACAATTGGCAGAAACATTGAATGTTACTCAACCCACCATCTTCAAATATCTACATGCATTGGGTACGATCCAGAAGGAAGGGAAATGGGTTCAATATGAATCGAAGGAAAGAGACATTCAAAGGCAAAGGACAAAGAGACATTTTGTTTGCCAGATAGAAAAGGAAATGTTTTTTGCATCGATTTGTGACCGGTGATGACAAATAGATCTATTTTGATAATCATAAGCGCAAAAAATCATGGGTAGACCCAAGCCAGCTGTCAGCATCACAACCAGTGCGCAAAGTATATGGAAAGAAGTCTTTGCTGAGCATTTGGTGGGATAGTAGGGGAGTTGTGTATTACGAACTCTTGAAACCTGGTGAAACGATTACAGGCGATCGATACCGACAACAATTGATAAAATTTCACCGAGAATTGAAGGAAAAACGACCAGAATACGCCCAAAAACAAGATAAAGTCATGACAGTGCTCGGCCCTATGTTACAAAATATGTCAAAAACTATTTGGAAAACGTTAAATGGCACGTCCTAGCCCAACAGCAGTATTCACCGGAGTTAGGTCGCCCGTTCAGACAACGTTCAGACTTACGAAGAAGGGAATATTTGGCTTGATGAATGGTTGGTTTTAAAAATACCAAACTTCTTTTGGCGCGTAATCCATTATCTAATAGAAAGATGGGAAAAAGTAATTGCTAACGATGGTCAATAGTTTTATAATAAGGGTAATTTATTTTGTTATGGAAATAAACGCTCAAATTTTGGGAAAAAATCGACATTATTAACCGAAACATATATTAGCTTTTTTTCTTTTGCTTGTAAGTAAAGGATTATACCGCACTTCTTAAGGGTTTAATCCGATTTTAACTTTTTGCCTTGATATATTGATTTTTCCTTTGAGACTGAACATTCCTTCTTCAATATTAAAGTGAACGAATACGTTAAAATGGGTGAAATAAGTTACTCAATGAAGGTAATTTTAAAACCTTATTTTAAAATAGGCTTAAAAAACGTCATGTGATTTACAAAACAGAGGTAGGAGGTACCGTATCAATCCGCACCGCTCCGTTTTGGTTTAAACAGTTCCAGGGGGGAAAAATGGGTTTTGATGATAGGGGAAGATCAGGTCGTACACGGAGGATGTTTTAAAAGCAGATGTGCTTTAAGTTCTTAGAACTGGCACTAGGAAACTTTCAAGGGAATTAAGATATTTTTTTTGTAGATTTTTTAAACAATGAAGATCAAAAGTACCTCAAAAATGCAAATAATTTTGATACGCCCTAGTACTTCAATTACCTTATATTACTTATATTGACCTCAATTCTAAACATTTCATACATTCATAAAAAATTTCAAAAACTTCAGAAAATAATATTTTCCTGTTATATACCACGAATACACATTTTCATTTTGATAATTTTTTTGGAAATAATTTTTCTTTTAATTAATTCATCTTTAAATTTTAAAAAGTTTAAAAATATGTTATCAGATTTTAGTTAAGGATATTTAAAGTTAACAAAGTTTCGATACTGCCTAGTACAAATTATCTAGGTATTATTATTTTGTACTTAAAATAAATAAAAATAAGTCTTAAACATAATTTTTAAAATATAATACCCTTAGTATAGTATAATTTAATGTTAATTGGTGATTATTTTGTAACTACTAATTATTATTTTCTCTTAAATTAAAAAAGTTGTAAAGGTATATCTACAATATATCATTAATACAATAATAACAGTAATGTTTGTATGATGAAAAATTCTAATCAATTGAATTATTGTTCTTTTATTTTCGAAAACAAGAAGTCTAGAAAATATTAGATTTTGAGTGTTTGTGTTTGCAGTAGCATTCCAAACTATAGACTAGATAAGTTAAGATTTTCGATAATATCTCCTCCAATATTATCTGAACCAGTAACCTGAACCGGTAGCCTGAGCCAGTAGCCTGAAACCACAAATTACCAGATTTGTAACGCAGTCTTTAAGAAATTACTTTCGTCGGTAATGAATAGTGAAAAACAGTTTCCGGAAGGAAATCTTCCTGCAGGAAATGCATGCAAAATAGTTGGTAAATTAAAAAATATTTAAGTGAGGAAGGCATACTTGAAAATGTTATAATTTTATTATATAACGCCCTGAGCCTTGACGTACAGAAAATTTACAAACGGTGATGAAAAAAATTAGTCTGAGATCGTTCAAAGCTTTTAATAGATTTTACAAAAAATATGTTATAATGCGCCTATCATTAACATCCCCAACAGGCTTGAGGCTAACATCATAAAAATGTTGGAATCTATGGCAATTAAAATATAATTTTTAAATTGTTATTATAGTATGATATTCCGAAATAAAATGAAGATGATTTGAACAAAAGAGATGATGACGATGATGACATAATGAATGAAGACTCTGATAAAGAAATTTACGAAAATTCTAAAATTTGCTCATCAGAAGCTGTAGATACATTTCATACTGTTATTTTAGGAGGTAGGTTCTATAGTAATATTTTTTCAAACAAGATATGGATTTTGAAATGGAAGGGTGGATAGTCACTGATGAAAAATATGGGAAAAAAGGGCCTTAGGTACATAGTTGGCCTCAGGTACATAGTTGGAGTACAGAAAAGTTGTAGGAGGCGGGGAGATAAGAATAAGTAACGAAATTATAGTGAGGTGCAAGTACACAAACATAATAGTAGTCACAAAGGCCCAAATGATATGTTAGATGGGAAATATTTTGATAATGCCAATGGAATGGGGCTCACAGAATGATAGAGAGTAAGATAGAAGGAAAAAGAGAAGTGATTCGCCAAAAACAGCTGAGGAAGTCGAAGTCGAAGTCGAAGTCTGTGAAAGGTAATTGCTAATTAGTTATGTGCCCGGACATTTAGACGACTTATTAGTATTGCGAAAATACAGGAGTAGGTTCAACAAGAAAAAATCGAGCTACACAATACTATATTAAATTGTAATTATTTATTATATTTAATAATCAAAATATATTTTCGGTTATATGAACAAATTTGATTGATATTTATTACTTCACATAAATGGGTTTCTATTGTATTTATTTTAATTCATTATTTCCTCTGCTTCAAACTCGTTAGTGTCTAAATAGCTACGAGATCATTGTATTCGTTAAATGCTACAGACTACGGTAAATTACGTTAACTTTCAAACCTTGTTGTTCTTGAAACAGTGCTAGTTTCAGCACCAAAACACTGACGGAAACAACTAAAACAACAATGAAAGAATATACGTCAAATTAGATAATTAAAACCGAGCATGCACTTATACGTAAGAACTTTAGTAAAATCCAACGTGAAGAAAGTTAAAGAATTTTCTCGAACAAAAACAATAAATTAAGGTCTTCGTCGGGTGGTTAGGTCGTGTAACGGGCAGGTGCGAAAATTGGATCCGAACTATTATTCGTAAAACTTCGGTTGCTTGCTTAATCACTCAAAACTTGCTTTTATCAGATCCCGGCTTGATTGAAAATTATAATTATCGTCTTTGTACCCTTAAGGCATCTATTTTAGACCCGGTCCGTTATAAACTTTTATAAGTTTGTCAAAATTCACCAGTGGCGTTTCAATTCCTATTTTGCTTGGATTGATTAATTAAAATAGCTGATCGTAGAATACAAGTATATTTATTATTTCAGACTTTCTTATACTAAATGATTTAAATGATTAAAACTTTGCTTCTAATAAATGTATTATACCAAATCATACAGATGACAAGTCATGAGATGTGTGAGAAGTCTTGTCACACATATTTTGTCTTCTTGAAAAAAAAAATTGTTTATATTCATATTTATCAGTACAGGCCAAATATATTCTGTTAGCAGATACCTACGACTTCCATCAACCTCTCAATACGGTCCTAAAATTTCAGTCAAAAAACGCACCAAACAGTGACTTTCTGAAGATGAAGAGGTAATCCTGAATCTCTTGAAGATTGTCGTTGGCTCAAATCCAGAATTTATTCAGAGTTATGTTTAATATGAATTCTTTATACACATTTTATTTGTTCATATTAATGGGTTCACAAACCCATTAAGTCAAAGGTGTGCTTCGTAATAGTGTTAGCATATTCTCATGGTGTCCATCAGTAGAAGTAATTCTAATGTTAGATTTCCATCACCACCTTATAAAAATAAGGTTCTATCACCCCTTCAGCACAAAAAGGGCACCAAACATTGACTTTTTGATGTTGAAGAGCTAACTCCTGAATTGTTTGCGGATTTTCATGGACCTAAAATGAATCCTAAAATCAAGGTTTGGATTTTTATCAAAAAATATTTTTTCCCCTTTCAACCAATTCTAATTTCTACGTGTTGTTGAATCCTGTAGATTTCCATAGTGAATTCACACAATGTACTGAACATAGCAGTCTATGAGTGATATTTACATTTCAAACAGTGTTGCCGCTATTACATTTCACAATTTTAATACTCTTACTTGCTTTATGATTAAAATTACTTTTATAATTCCATAGCTTTTACCTGCTATTTGACATTTTTTTTATATATTTCACGAAGATAAAATTATTATTCACAACGATACAATCCCAAATTTCGAAATATATTTATCTTTTACGCTCACGCAACTCCCCTTAGATGTTGATTTTTATGGACCCTCTTCTTTAGAGGACACCTATGACGCATGAAGGGCATTCCTTTATTATCTGTTTTTTTGGGTTTTTCGCCACGATCTAAAACTCAAAAAATATCAAAATATCTGTTCTTATGTAAATCAAGAATCATTGGGTAAAAACAAAAAACCAAACGGAGACACATTTCTCAGTGATTCTTTTTTGTAATAAATTTGCCTAACGAACAAAATTTTAAAAATATAAAATTGTTCTAAAATGAATACAAACTTTTGAACGTTAACGTTTCGGGGTTAAGTATTCTCCCGTTCTCATGTATGAATATGAATATATGAACACGGCACAATCATTTAGACATTACTGAAAACATTCCTGTCAAATTTTAAATTTGTAGGACTTAAATTTTAAAAAAGGACGTATATCTTTCACGCCCCGCAACCCCGTAGAGTTTTATAAACTCTCCTCCTTAGTGATCTTCTACAATGCACGAGGAACATTCCTGCCAAACTATAAGTTTGTAGGTCTTATAATTTCGGAGAATTCACGAAAAGTGAATGGTGAATGGTCAATGAAACTTTATAATGTTATAAAATAGTATCAGATGTACGACATAATCGACTTCTACGCCAAATTTCATTAGAATCCTTCCATCCGTTCGAATATGATTGAAAGACAAATATCACAACAAACATTCTTTCACATTTATAGTATAAGAAAGATGATCCTATGCCAGGCGAATTGTAAAACATTGTATCCCAGTAAAATCTGAGTTTTCAACTTTTTAAAAGAATGTATAGAACATGAAATACAATCAAATGAAAATATTTTGAAACTGAGTAGATGCTATAAAATAAAATAATGATATTATTTTGTGTTCTCATTTAAAATTGTCTGAAGACATAAATATAGACTATCTTGGAGGGACAATTTTATAATCAATTTCAACGCTAGAACTTCATTCTTCTAGCGAAGATGCCATAACATTCACCCCCAAAAACTTGAAACAAACCACAAATTATAGGTTTAGCTTCATTAGCACATTTCATATGAGCTTTAAAACATAAATATTTAACGTTGTGACACTATGGCTGGCAAGATCACCTTTTGAATCCCTGCCCTCAAATATTAATAATAGGTTTAGATCTTCTCTTCATGAAATTGCTTTTTCTTGTGGAATATAAATTATTTCATTGGCTTAGCAGTCAATAATTTTATCCCGGGAAAACTGTAGATTTAACAAACCATGTTTGGTACAAATTTGAATTACTCCGTTTTTGATATCCACTATAGTTTCAAATATATTTTTGTGGTCTAGTGGTCTTTTATCTACTTTAGAGACTTCAAATGAAATATTTTAGCCTACATCTAGAGATCTTAATTTTTTATTGCTAGTCTCCAGCATTTATTCTACAGGTCGTTTTTACCCACGACACATTTCTTTCTTTGGTTCTTGATTATTTTTTCATAACAGTATATAAACTACACTTTCAATCTGGTTTACTTGTGGAAATTCATACACATGAATAATTTTGCTCCAGGCATCCTATACATTGTTAACTTCAAACACCAGAATACAGCACCAAATCAACACTGAAATGATTTTTTTTACAATCCGCCTTGTATACCGTTAGACTTATTAAAATACGATAGATTTAATCTAGTCGGATTCTAAAACACTGCCGTGTAGGATCTTGTGTGTAGGATTTTGACAATAAGACTAACAAGTGTGTAACGTTTGGGTTTTCACCTTCATACTCCTTCGTGTTTGTCCAATCCCGATTTCCGGTGGGCATCACTGATTTTCTGCTTACATTACGCCACCAGTTACGTTACCAGTAGTGACGATCGAACATGAATTGCTGTACCATAGTACCATTACATCATACCATCATTACATCATTACTGTTGCTGTATTAGCCGAACCGAACATCCGATACCTGAAGGCTGTAGTACCGTAGATAAGTACTTAGAGAATAAGCATTTCCTTATCGTGGCTGGCATAGGCCTCCACTGTAGCCAACTTTTTATTTTCTTGTAGGTATTGCTAAGCATCTTCAGCATTAGTTAATATATACATATAATTTTATTTCAATGTTGTTTCTGTGCAGGACCTAAAATTCTCACCCATGAATCTAGCACAGACATAAAAAGCTAGTCCGTTAAGGTAAAAAAAAAAACGTTACATCTGGTTGGCGTATTATAATACATCTAAAATTCCCAGTCTAATAAATACCTGGGAGTTACACTAGATCGCACCCTGACCTACAAGCAGCACCGCATAAACACCAGGGTCAAAGTCAGCGCTCGTAACCACATAATCAGAAAGCTGACAAACAGATTCTCGGGTACAAATCGGCATACAGTGAGGACCTCGGCCATGGCTCTGTGCTTATTAGCCGCAGAAAATGCGCAACAGTTTGGAGCGGGTCAACACATGAAAAGCAGATAGACATTCGCACAGAACGAGACCGCACGAATCATAACGTGATGTTTGTTAGTCGGTATAGCGCCTCCCAATATAGAGGGGGAGGGTTGCTGCAGACAAAGAGACAGTAAAACAGGAGGCAGATCCCAGACATATTGTGCATGGAAATCAACCAGCATCGCAGTGACTAAAATCTAGGAAGAGCTTTATGAGAAGGACACGAGGCCTGGAAGGTCTGCAGACTGTATTGTAAGAAGAAAAAAAACAGCTAAACCATCCGAACCACCAGGTCAAGGTGGCGCTGCCACCAGGCAACGAACAACCTTACGCAGTGTGAAGAAAATTTAACTGATTAAGAGTGGGCGTACCATGATGTAAGACCAATTTTTAGAAATGGGGACTACTACCGGGCGGAGTGGATATCCTGTGTGAGTGTGGCGCTGCCCAGGACCCCCAACACCTTCTGATTTGTGTGAATCTGGACCAATATTGCATAAGGGATTACATTAGCTTAGCGAATGACAAAGCTGTATTGACTGCAATTTACTGGGAGAGTTTTGTTTGACTGGATACGGAAAGCAAGTCAAATTTTAATATTCCGCATCATATTACAATACATCTAGACGTATTGAAAAAGCCTAGGAGTATTATTATAATATTCATTTTACAATAAGTTGACAATATATATATATATATATATATATATATATATATATATATATATATATATATATATATATATATATATATATATTTAGCCATTTAAAGCCACTAAACCACTAAGTTTGATTAGGAACTGGCTAGGTTTGGCAAAAATATTTTGCTTCTTAGAAGTTAGCAATAAAGCTTATCCAGTATTGTCAAATAGTAGTTTAAATTAATAATATATGATAATTTGTGGAGAATGGTTGTTTTTATTTATATTTAATTGAATAATGTTCTTTAATATCTCGCTTATATTTAATATCTTACTTTAATAACTCACTAGAGTACTATTCGGGAAACTTCTGCGCTGGATATTTATAGATTCAGTTATAAATGTTTAATCACTTTTAATATTAATTATTTTATTTATGACAACAATTGAATTAGAAAAAAAAGTGGCAACATTGCATTAAATGTCAAAGGAATTAAGGTACATGACGTGAAATTGGACAGACAAAACACGAAAAAATACTTTCCACTTCCATTTAACACTCTTAGGCATTTCATTTAATGTCAGCGTTCTAAAGAATGCTCCTCTTTTGTATCCTCCCCTTTGAGTTCTCCGTCAAAAATATTTGCGTCACCCTCTGCGAACTTATTTACATAAAAACCTTTTATAAGTCTTTTTAAGTACGCCGACAAAGAAATATAATGTTTTTAGGAACGCTTAACACCGCCAGGCAGAAAATTTGTTCAAATGCAGAAAATGCTACCAAGGATTTTCATTTTCTTTGTAATATTGATGACTATTTTAAACGCATAACTGTTTTGAAAAGGCTGAATAGAAAAATTTTTAATAAAAATTTCCGTTTTAAATTTAACAAATCACCATTTACAATGCTTTTGTATATTGAAACGCAAGTTTCTATATAATATATTTTTTGAATTAATTAGTGCACCTACATAGATATGAACCTACGTACATAATATTTTGATAGAATTTAATTTAAGATTGCTGTTGTGTATTTTCAAAATAGTACTGAAGTTATTCGGTGCTATAAAACGTTTAACAAACATAAATGAGGTTAGTAACACCTATTTTATTAGAGGTCTTTATTAGAGCATACATAATATTTAAAATTAAATTCATTACACAAGTCCACATTAATGAGAATGTTTTTTTGCGTTTCATATAGGAAGTTATTAAAACATATTTTCACAAAAATGGCCTAGCACGTCCTATTTTCTAAGTACCTACTTCTCCTTTATATCATGTGATCATTGAAATTATTTGTACCTGATTTTGGACCGGACAATGTAAGAATTACCACAAGACCGTAGAGGGGGTATTTCCACAGGGTTCTACGAACCTTTACGGGCAGTTTTATTGTTTTCTATAGTTTGATTTGTTTCTATTTCGTTTACAGTACAATTGCAAAAAATCCAGCGTATAAGTTTTTTTTATATATGCGGACGATTTATTTTAGTTACAAGTCAGATCTATATCCGAGGAAATCAAAAAACCTTTCTTTTATATTTTAAGTACCAAACTGGAAATCGATATAAAAAGTGCTTCTTCAGCCTCTCCATATTAAGCTTGGACTAATGAAAAACTCTGTCAAAGCCATGGGTAAAGATGCTAATTGTTTCAAGTACCTAAAAGAAATATTTCCTCAATTAAGTGATGCCAAACTAAAAGAAGGCATATTTATTTGACTTCAAATAAGGAAGCTTCTAGGTGATTTTGGTTTTCAAGAAAAAATAATGAAAAGGAATTGGCAGCTTGGAAGGGTTTTGTAAGTATAGTGAAAGAATTTTTGGACAATAAAAAAGATACAACATATAAAAACTCTGAACTCTTGAAAGTCTGTCCTTAAAAATGTATTTTTTTTACTCCCATTTGGATTTTTTTCCGGAAAATTTGAGTGCAGCAAGCGACGAATAAGGAGAGAGGTTTCATCAGGTCATCAGGACGATGGAAGCAAGATACCAAGTACGCTGGAACCCATCTATGTTGGGTGCCTACTGGTGGCTTTAAAAAAAATGAAACTACAGAAAACAAGAGGAAAAAGAGAAAGTTTTTGTCGCTGTATGACATCTCATGTAATATATTTTTTATTCACATAATCCTCGGCAATATATTTGCATATATTTAACACGTTTTACATGTTTATATTAAATTAATCTTATATTGTAAAAATATGTCGCCTCCTTTTTTTCCCCCATCATTGATTACCCTAATCACCTCCCCCTAATTAGCTTATAATTTTCGGATTTAGGTCCACAAAATACTTCATATACACTTATTTTCATCAATGTTACATCAAAAAAGTTTAAATTTGTTGACCTGTGTTATTACATTAGCTATCATTAGGAAAATGGACATGCTCGACTAATAATATTATCGAACTTGAATATTGGGAAACAAATAATTTTAACACCCAGTATACATGTCTATATGAAAATGAAAATATACTCAACATACAGGATGTAAGGGAAAGTGCTTTCGAAATTTAACAAACGATTCATTGCATCAATTTGAACAAAAAAAATTCAAACCTATATTTAAAATGCAACTATTTCCGCGGAAAACAGGTCAGAATTTTTGAAATTTTCTCATCGGTTGGCAAGTTTACATTGCGAGTTTACTTCGATCGAAGGAAATTCAGCTTTTTTTGTTTGGCCTTTTACCGCATACAAAGCTATATATGGCTGCTAAAGTTTAAATTTTTTTCAGTATGTAAAAAGATTTTTCTCAAAACTATATCCAAATTGTACATTTTTTCGTGTAAAAGAAAGTATTTTTTGTTGTCTATAGCAAGTCCAAACTATCAAACTATTTGAGGTTATGCGCAGGGTGATCGACCGTTGAAGTGTATTTAAATTAGTGCTTTTATCAGTGGAAAAGATATATAAAAGGGTAAGTAAAAGTACTTTCTTTGCATATTCAAGAACATGGGATTGTTGTGTTTTTTATTGTTTTCTTTGGTTTCTGGGCCTTCTTTGAAATTGCCGTATTTGGGTTCGTATGCATTCCTGTTGAAACACTGTCTGTTAAATATGGCTTCGTATGCATTCAAGTTTGCTTCCTATTCTTTATAGAAATGGATCCTTCCTTGTTCCATAATACTTTCAAGCATATAATCAATGTAACGATGATCTTGCTTCAGACTCCGATCTTGAATATGAACCTTACTCTCTCCATGCTCATCAAAAATAAATGAAGAGAAACGAACGAGGAAGTATGATAGAGAAAACAGCGGCATAGATGACGTGAAGCTAAGTTTAGTTTCCTGGTTCGATAATAAGACTGTGAATATACCCTCAAAACGGCGGTATTTTCGACAAGAAAAACAATACAGGGATATAACATCTCCTCAAGCTGTGAATGTTTATAACCAGCACATGGGAGGAGTAAATTTACTCGATTCGTTGCTCGGTTATAACAGAATCTATTTGCTATCTCGCCAATGGTACAAAATGATAGACATGAGCTTAGTAAATGCTTGGTAAGTGAACCGTCACGCTCGGGTTGGTGACGCAGAATCGGGTTTACTCGGCTCCACTCGATATTAAGCGCGCTATGCTGCATTTCACTAATAGCGAAAAATATATTTTTCAAGAATTTAGACATCAATCAGTATAAGTTAATAATGATATTAACACATTTTTTAGATATTTAAATAAACTTGAATATAAAGTATTTGTAATACATTTTAGCTCTAATAAGCCTATTATTTCATTCTTAGAATATAATAGCAATGAAGGAACCCAATCAGAGAGTCAAAATTTAACAATATAATTAATTCCCGAATATAATAGTTTATTTTGTAACTAATATTACTTCACAGGTACAGAGATAAGAATACATAATTTTATATAACAATATTAAAGGTAAAGGTAAAGGTAGTAGGGTTAGAGGCGCATCAGCAACTAGGCTATTTAGCGACTAGACCTACAGCTTAACGTGGGTTCCGAACCACGGTCATCAGCTTCCGACAAACCCAGGCCAGTACCCCCTCGGGCTATGAACCCTTGGTTATGTGCCTACCAATAAGTCTATCAGGAAACCTACCGACTGGCGAGTGACCAACGTAGAACACTTCTCAGAAGGCATCCGGCCTTACCTAGCATTTAACTGGTGTGACTGAGCGGTAATTTGTTGTCGGATTTTACTCTCTTGCCTAGAAACAATCAAAAATATTTAGGAAGTAAACAGACAGAAGAAAGAAAGAAAAACAACCATCCGAGCGCTGGAATCGAACCAACTACCGCTCCGATGCGGTTTCGGCACAGCAGCGGCAGGCCGGTGCTATTACCGTCCGCACCAACGCGACCGGCTCAAAGAAGGGAAAGTACTTTTCTAAAATTCAATATACGATTCTTCACATTTTTTTAACAATCAAGCGGGTGCGCGGTGTCGAATCGACCGAACTTGATATACTTTTCCTGCGCGCGGTCCGTAATGTACAGATAGCATTTATTTTAGTCGCAGTGTAAAGATTGAATAGTTTATATCCGTCCGACGTCGAAAAAATTTTGCAAACATATTTCGTATTTTCCATTTTTTATTATTAAAAATGGCTCACAGGCGAAGGCCGATTAGTGCTCAGTACAAAGTTGCGCCTATAAAGGAAGTTTTGGAGAAGCTTACAAGGAACTGCTTATCTTCTTATCGTGTGAAATAGGACTTCGTAATTGATGAAATGATGACAAGCTTTCCACGAAAATGTCCTTTCAGACTATATAGGAAATCAAAATCTGATAAATCCGGAATCAAACTTTATCCACTAGTAGATGCAGCGACTATTTACGTTTTAAATATTGAAATCCTAATAAAAGGCATACCTGAATATTCTAGTCAATTCGGATTTTCTGATAGGGCGACATCTGTGTCGTATGTGTAAAAAAAATAGATCTGTGGTATTACTATAATCACTTCATTAAGCAGCTGAAATAGATTAAAGTACAAATGAAAAATGAAAGCCAAGCATTATAACATTTTATAATGAAACAAAAGGATTCCATGAAATTGACAAAAAAAAGCAAAAATGTATTCGACGTCAAGAAAAAATAACAGACGGCCTTTGACACTCTTTTTTCATTTTCTAGATATTGCAGTTATAAACGCCATGGTCATCTTAAGGACAAATAAAGTAGTTATAGAAAAAACGGGAAAATATTTACGTGAATTGGGAATGCAACTCATAAAAGACTATGTAGAGAGAAGAGCTACCTACCTACGATGGTCAACCTTTCGAGAAAACTCAAAAGGCAAATTAGGGACCACTTAAAGATAAGTAATAGAAACTCATGTAATGAACCGGGCACATGTTCCAGTGCATGCACAGAAAGCTGCAAAATATGTGGTGCTTAAAAGAGAAGACAATTCAAGACACAATGTGCAGATTGTCTGAGGAATATTTGCCGGGACCACACTAAATTTCTTTGCAATGAATGTTACCGTGATGAAGAGATTGATGATTAAGAATACTAAACCTAAGAAAAAAAGTGAAAATATTTACGTAAATTGGGAATGCAACTCATAAAATACTAGAAGAGCTGCCTACGATGGTCAACCTTTCGAGAAAGCTCAAAAGAAAAATTAGAAAAAATTAAAAGATATCACGGGATCAGACTATATTTCTTTGCAATGAATGTTACCGTGATGAAGATCCTGATGATTAAGAAAACTAAACCTAAGATATCGCATTAAATATAGGCAGATAATAAAAATGTTTGTTACTGTTTCATTGATCTCATTATCAAACTTGTTAATTTTATAAATTTTATTTTATTTTACGTTTTAGTAAAAGTTGTGCTGTTAAAATGTTTCCTGATCCAAAGATAACGTGTATACGAATAATTAAACTTAAAATTAAGAGATAAATACTATACTACTATAAATACTATATATACTATATATACTATTTTAAATTAAATTTTATTGTCTACTGTTACTGTTTAATTCTTCCATTGGAACCTTTGGTGTGAAACACTAAACTTGCAGATATTTACCACTAAACACCAAATCACTTTTTTGAACTTCTCGACCGACGTTTTGCTAACCACGTTAGCATCATCAGGAGATGATTTAATCTAGTTTAAAGTCATTTAAATCACGTTAATTTAAATCGTCTCCTAATGATGCTAACATGTTTAGCGAAACGTGCGTCGAGAAGTTCAAAAAAAGTGATTTGGTGTTTATTTTATACATTTGTCCTCTAAATCCCAAAAATCTTTAAAAGGTCTTTAAAGTTACGCGCTGTCGTAATAAATGACCGCGCACGTGCTTGAATGTTAAAGAAAAATGTCTTTTAGTACAAGGGTACAAAATCCAAGGATTTCCGCAATACTTTGAGTACTTCTTACCTGCTGCTTACTTTATTGAAATTTTGAAACCACACTACCCATATCCAAAAGTCTTTCAGAAGCACTTGCACAAATGTTTACCTTTTTCCGTAAGTAACAAACTCATATCGTAATATTCACATGCAGAATATATTTTTGGTTTGATATGGAACCTAAATACACTCACTGATATACAGTGAAATAATTTTTGTCGCAATGTTGAAATAACATTCTTTGCCGTTGGTTGTCGACGTTAACATATCAATGTTACGTGATGTATGACGAGATTCTTAATTAAAAAAAAAATGTTTTAACAATGTTCATTAGTTTATTTGTAGGTTATTCGTTAAGTAATAACCAATTAATTTTTGCCAAATGTACTTTTACATATATTTAGTTAAAATGTTATTTCTTATTATAGCTTGCAATTAAAAATCTAGTAATATATCTAATATAATCTAATAACAACATTATAATATGAAATTTATTAATATAAATAATATAATATAGCAAATTCTATAATTGCTTTTCGATTGGTGATTTAATAATTTTACATTTTTTTTTCGCGGAAATCCTTAGAGTTTTTATCTTTGTAGTAAGAAACTTTCTTCTTTAAAATAATATGAATAATCGTTAGTTAAATTTACAAAAGTACTTTTCCTTACACTCTGTATAACATATCTTGCATACAAAATGTGATTAACATTTACCTTGTTTAGCTTTATGGTTTATTTAAAACATATATATTTTTGTCATGTTCTGAGGTATTTGTCGTATGCTAAGCAGTATTCTCGTGGTTATGTTAAAAGTGCTAAAATGTCACTGGTTCGTGCGTCATGTCGTTTCAGGCAATTATTCGAATTTGCAAAGAGGCGAGCTATTGACATGAAAAAAGCAGATTTACGTATTCGGGAAATAACGATACGATTGACTATTGCTGCTTATGCTGTTATAAGACTTGAATAAGATGGTTTGGTAATCCTAATTATTATTATTAATTAATTATGCATACGTACGAAGTTTTCGTCAGTCTAATGGTATCCAAGTACGTGATAAAGATTATGTATGTTAGATTTCGTGCTGTCCAAAATTGACATTAAAATATCCGGGAAGAGAGTGATTTTGTTGACTGATTTCAATTTGTTGAAGCTACATGAAAAACTGTTTCCAGGATCATTATCAATCGACATACATTTGTAATGGGAATGCCTGGTTATGGTTATCACTGGGTGCCTCCTCTTACAGCGCAGTGCAATCTGCCTCATGAAATGATATTACCCAAGAAATGTATGTGACAATATTTTCTTAGATGGGTCACATGTTTTCGGGGTGAACGGAAAAAGTTTGCTTTTTCATTAGAATGAAAGTATCATTACAGGAATTATGGAATGGGGGGGCTATGTGCTTGAGAAGCAGGATACTTTTACTAGTAAACAAGTAACTATCATAGGAACTTTTGTGATCTTTCATAAAAATAACGCCAGACCGCATACTGCTTGTCAAACAGTTCAATTTTAACAAAAATTTGAATTTCACTAATCTTACTTGGAGCCTATACATAATATTAAGATATTGTCAGATCTGGTTCGAAGATCTGGTATTGAAGATCTGCATCAAGAAATCGAAGAAAAACATATTAGGGATACAGGACGTCAAAGAGGAGCTACAAAACATTATGATCGCTTTAAATGTTTTGCTTTAAATTTCGTGCAATACCGATTTGCCTCCACAAGAGTTTTTTTCACATCAGTGGGTTCACAGATTATGGATTCATCGATTCATAGCGAATTTACTGTATAAGGTCCTTTGAACATTGTATTGTCATATCAATGCCATTTTTCATCATAACACCTGCAGTACAATAACTAGTGCTTTTTGAGGAAATATTATTTTGAATTGATATATGTATAACGAAATGTAGAAAAAATTAAATTATCACTAGTTTTCTCTAAGGAGCTGTGTACATCACTGTTGGGTATAGAGATACCTTGATATTTGGATACGAGATAACCTGACTGCCGGACTGCCGAGCTTTATAGAGGGTCTAAGAGAAATAACTTTCGTAAATTTAATCAATGATTCTTCACGTCATTTGAAACCAAAAGTTCCTTGCAGAAGTGTCAAAAACCAAAGAATTTCTGCCAAAAAAAAATGTAAAATCACCAAAAATCACCAAAACGTGTTATGGTGAAAAATTAGTGCTAATAATTTCCACTTCGACATTACGTGACATTGATGTGTAAGTTTTCCTTTTTTTTGTAAAAATTCAAACCAAATTAATGCTGAAACGTATGGAATAAATAGCTAAATTTTATTTTAATGTAATACCTTAAGAGGGCAATGAAACAAAAAATGTTTGGCGAAACAATTGGTGATGTTGCCAATTTTTAGGAAAATAAAATAATTTTTCCGCAGAAATGGTTGCATTTTAGATACATGTTTAAAGGAGACTTTTTGTTCAAAATAAAGTAAGAAATCATTGATTACATTTATGAAAGTTATTTCCATTAGATCCTGCATATTAGCAATCCTGGAAGTTCACCAGTTGCCATACCATCGAATGCTCCAGAACTACATTTTTCAACAATACTATGCGTGTCCCCATATCCCACAAGTCAGACTACTCCAATTACCTGGAGGCCTTTGAAATATACATTTTAGCTTGATCATCAAGATCTTTCGATCTATAACCAATTCAGTACGTGTGGGATATTATCAAAAGGCAACTTTTGAGTTTATCCAATACCCATCAATAGTATCCAATTCCCCTCAAATATTGGAAGGGTTGGGACATTCAGTATAAAGACATACGCATAGCTGTGATGTAATACTCTAGGAAGAAATCGGCCATCCCATTCTATCCATGCCTAGATGATTTAATATAATATTAATCAATCCTGCTAATTTACTAAATAGATTATTGAACAAGAAACAACATATTCATCGTTTTCAAGCAAAATCTTCTTTCTCATTTTACTTTTCAGCTCATTTTACAATGGATAGATTATTTAATAAGCAACATTGATATATTTGGATCTATGAAAGTTCTCGCGATTATCGTGGAATATCTCCATGAAAAGTATTTTGTGTGCAGTTTAGGAAAATGGAATCATTAAACCGCATTTCTTCGAAAATGGCGTTGGAATTGTGGTTGTTGTGAATGCTGAATGAGACCAATCAATATTGAGTAACTTTTTGTCATCATAATTGAATCACATTGAAATATCTAACGTCCAGTTATAGTAAAAAGGTGCTATATATATAACACCAACGCCAGAAAATATTCAGTATTTATAATCGAAATTTCAGTAACGTGTAGTTTCACGAACTACAGATTTCAATGAACCTTCATGGGCATGCGATTTAACACCATTAAATGTTTTTAAAAATCGAGTTTAGTCGCTAACCTGCTGACATAATTATTGATTTGTAGATAATATTCCAGTTGCAATTCGTACAATAACTTCAGCAACGTGTCGAAAAGTTATTGAAAAGTTGGATATTCGACATTTCGATATTGATGCATGTAGATGCAGTGGTGATAGATATACTGATAAGCTCTTAAAAAATATAGAAAAACAAATTATTTTAAGTAGATTTTTAGATAGATTAAATTTTTCAACATAATCCCCTTTTAGCTCTATACACATTTCCAAACGTTTCTCCATTTTTTTTAAGACGTTTAAAAAGTACGATTTCGGAAGGTGCTTCAAATAGGCACCTGTTTGGGCGATGATCTCCTCGTTCGATGTGAACCGTTATCCGCAGGGCCATTGTTTTAAGTTCGGAAATAAAAAAACATCACTGGGGGCTAAATCCATTGAAACTGTACAGGTGTGCGCCCGTACATTGTGTTGATAGAAGATGATCATTTTCTTTTTCAAATGAGGACGATTTTTCTTGATTTCTTCGCTCAACCTGTGCGATAATGTCGCATAATACTCTCCAGTTATTGTTATTCCTTTTTCCAAGTAATTGGTGTAGATGATTCCGCGTGCATTCCAAAAACCAGTGGATAACCGTTCGCCTTCAAAAACCCACTGTTTTGATTATTCTTTTGTCTCTGAAGTGTAATAATGTATCCATGTTTCGTCCACAGTTATGTATTGAGGCGGAAACTCATAAGGATTGCGACGAAAAAGCGCCAAAACAACCTCAGAGTCGACTATACGATTACGTTTATTCTCCACTGAGAGCAAACGCGGCACCCATCTTGTTGAAATTTTTTTCACACCCAATTTTTGTGCAAAATTGAAAACACTGTACCTGCTATAAGCCTGTGGCCTCAATTATTTCGCGCACTTTGATTCGCCGATTATTTAAAACCATGTCGTGGAGTTTTGCCAATCATTTAGCGAGTAGTCACTTTCACTGGACGTCCCGAACGATATTCATCTTTTGTACGATGTACGGCGGTAATTTAAGCTCATTTACCTAATTATAAACAGTTGCAAACATAGGAGCAGACGTAACATGAACTTCATCCAACTCAGCTTTGTTATCTTTCGGTGATAAGCCTTATAAATATAAGTGTTTAATCATCACTCGAAGCTCAGTTTTTTTATTTTTCTAAAGAAACAATAGCTTTTTGCTTCAAGCAACAATAATAATGAAACCATGTGATGAATATAACTGAGACTTTGACAGATGATGATGCCTTACTAATGATGCTTACTAAAAACAAACCATTTCCGATGTTACGAGGAGCTACGATGATTGGATTTTTTAAGGAGTTATTGAACGACTTGGACTTATTGAACCCTTGAATGAGGGAGAGAGAGCGGGAGAAGGAGAGGGAGAGAACTCAACCATATCACAACAATCCCAGAATATCATAGTCGGGTTATTTCTGCAGATAGAGCCGTATTCACTTTATTTGGCGCACTTTTACCCTCACTGGCCCACCAGGTATTTCGTTTAGGGCGTGTAGTGGGGAATTCATGTTTCATTTCTTTAGCGGAATCGCGTTTAAACGAGTCCAAACATTTTTGAAAAGTGTTCATTGAAATGCGTCTTTGACATACTGTTAACAAACGCAACAGTCATGTAATGGATATGGTCTATTAAGAGGTCGACAATGTCAACAAGCTCGCATACCTTCAATTAGCGATCATTTGATACGATATTGTGAAATTTTCTAATGATTTTGTCGATTAAAGCGGTCTTAGGACAACCCAACCGGTCGTAATATTCAGTGGATGTAGGACCACATTTAATTCAGCAGCCCCTAACAAATATAGGTTTTTATATATCCGCCGAGAATAAATCCTTTGAAACAGAATATTTTATAACAGCTTGAAATTAAAATAATTGGTCTAGTAGTCTTGGCATCTCAAGATTTTTTTCTCTCTCTTCCCCCTCTACACGTCTCTAACCCCAAAAACCTAACCTAATCTAAATCTAATTATTCTGGGGGTATTAAATAGATGGAATATCATTGATGTGATATGAATATATTGAATTGCATGGTGACTGCATTGAGAAATTTAAAAAACTCAAAAATCGTGTGTGATTTTTATCAGGGAGAGAATTTTGCAAGCGATTCTCTTATATTGTCCACAAACTGCGTTATAGAAATATGTAAACACAAACATTCTAGCCAATACCCATATATTAGCCATATCTAGCCAACAATATATTTCAAGATTTCCAAAATGAAATATCATTAGCCCTTGAAAACAATAATTAAATATAATAAACATCATTATTCTGAAATTAAATCTACCTCTTATGAATACATTAAAGCAGTGCCATTCAATTATTAACACCTACAGTTTTTCCTTTAAATTTAATAAGGAACAATATATATAAAACAAGTCTTTTAAATGGCAAATTCCAGAGCGCACCCTCGTGGAACTCAAACAACCATAAAACTTGTGTTTTTTAATCGCTCGAGGCGGCCTTTGTATAATTAATAAAAATGCCGCTTACCTTTTTCGGTTTGTGGATTTTTTTTATAAAAAAACGCCCGACCTTTTTTTAGGAAGTTTGAAAAATGTGGTGGTATTTAACAAGATCGGTTTAACTGAATGTGCGTTTTTAATGTAAAATGGTACGCTGAAGAATAATATTATTTAAAATTTATACAATTGCATTTTCCAATAAAATTATTATTACGCAGGCATTATATAAACTACTAATAATATAATTAGCTTATTATTAAATATTATGATATTATTTCAAAAATGCTTTATATCTGATATTGTAGATGATATATTTTAGGGTGCGGTAGAGTGATAAGCGATTATAATATAATATAAGTAGTAATTAATTAAATTTAATTAATTCATTTAATTAATTCGTAATTAACTGAAATAGTTTACTTAAACAAATAGCAATATACCATGTTACAGACAAAATATATTTGTTTGTTTTTTAAAGGTCAATGTGTTTATGTCGGTGGGGTACGTTTGTGTTCGTGTTGTTCTGGTGTGTTTCGGAAGTAAGTAAATGTAGAACAAATGAAATAACCACCAGTTTTCTCTAAGGAGCTGTCTATGTACATCACTGTTGGAATCCTATCTTGATCCATAGATAAGGGTAGTTTTTCTATGGTGTACATTCGAGATAAATTAACGATCCTTATACAAGGTGTAAGGGAAATAACTGTTGTAAATTTAATCAATTATTCTTCATATCATTTGAAAGTAAACAGTTTTTTACATCAAAGATTAAAAATCAAAAGATTTCCGCAAAAATCCAATCCAAAAAATGCCAATCCACAAGATATGATAAGAATTCTCATTTTAAGCACATAAATGTAGAAACATATTTGGCAATTTTGTTTTAATTAAAAATCTGCCATACATCAGCAAAAAAATTAAAGTGGCAACATTATATTAACTAATAGCGACGGCCCCCATGATAAGGGTGTTGGCGAAAAAAAATCAATGTGTGACAGTGTGTACTTTTAAATTCTATTTAAAACCAAAATTGTATCTTGTACACGAATATCAAGATATGTTTCTTATTTACTGAGAAGCTGCTAGCAACTAAATTAGAAGTATACCAGGATTTTTCAACGTGTTCAGGAAACTAACTAAACGGCATAAACTCAAATGGTGGGCATTTTAAATATTTAATTTAAAAAAGCGTTTTGCTGTGTAAATGCATTTACAGTTGAACCGCCGAAAGAATACACTGACGTCATTAATTTTCTATATCATAGACATTGTCTCAATATGGTTTTTTTTCTTTACCGAACGAGAGAGAAGGAGATAAAAAATCACCATGTCATCCAACGGGAAGACGGCGAAAGTATAATTTGTTGACTGTGGTCTCTATTTTTGACGGCAGAGCATGTGTCGGTACCCTGAAGAGCCTGAACATCAAGAGGCGAATATATACCACACAATTGAAGTGATGGGTGAGGATCGTCCCCAGTCAAGCACCTAACAAAATGTTCATTTAGGCGTAGACGGAGGTTGCTTTGTGTTTCACATGAGATTGTAGAACCCAGCGGTTGGGGTATGTGACACTCAGTTACTGTTGTCTCACTGGACGCTGTCTGGAAGGAAATCTAACATTGCATACATTCGCCATCCGACGGGAAGTTGGCAAAAGTATAGGTTGTTGACTGTGGATAGAGATTTCCTATTCTTAACGGAAGAGCATGTGTCGGTACCCTGACGAGCCTGAACATCAAGAGGCGAAATATATACCCCAGTCCCCAGTCAAGCAACTAACAAAATATATATGTATATATATATATATATATATATATATATATATATATATATATATATATATATATATATAATTGATGAGCTAGTAAGAGGACCGTATCCCATATCATTTTAATATTATTTTATTAATTAAAAACATTAATTTTAATGCCATAGAATTAATTTGGGCTAATGCGAAGACATACTATAGTATGTGTTATTATAATAATATATAGTATAGTAGGGATAACATAACTAACATATTGGTAGGGATGAATTTAATGATGAAAAAGTACAAAATGTATCGAAAGAAGCATTGGTACACTGTAATGAAGAAGTGTGGGAAAACACTGTAGCACATACAAAGAAATTAATTCAAGATTGTATATACGAGAACAATACATAGTCAATGTTGAAAGTTGAGCCTAGAATAAACAACGGAAATGAAACTTCCTCGTCTGAAGTGTCCTCGTTCCGTGAACTTATTAGTATACCTAATTATTTAAAAAAAATATTTTTATTTATGTATTATTGTATTTGCTTATATACTTTTATGCTTTATATAATTTTATAAAATATTTGAAATGATATTTGTAATAAAACTGTAATGCAATTGTTTAAGGACCTGTATATTCTTATAGCTTGGTAACGTGTTCATCATATAAAAATTGGTCCCGACAATAATGCTTATAGAGTAAATATTACGATGATTTTGACCAATAACAAATTAATTTATTAATTACTTTCCTAAAATTTTATGATAACTTGAAATTGTCCGTACAATTTTAACACAAAATTCTTCAATTGATCTATGGCATAAAGCTTTACAATTTCATGACACACACATTAAATACTTTGCGTTAAAATATCGATTTATAACAGGACTTTTATAATTTCATGTTATAAATGTATCGTGGATTTAAATCATATACATAAATGTCCGTCTTTCGAGGCACTAACCTCGTCCATTATGAAAGTTAGCACTAATTTGACTAATAATTTTTAATTTGATTCATATGCATAAAAATTGATGACGCATGGGTAATCTTTCGACGATTCAACTGTATATAGATATATTATTTGGTTTTGATATATCTCATCTCAAACTACTTATTATTATTCCTCATGTCTAAGGGCTTCCAGTGTTGTTGAGGGATTCGATAAATTTAAGTATTTGCTAAATTAGTAAAAAATCGGGTGATTTTGATCGGCAAGCTAAAAAGTATACTCTGAAGACCTTTAAAACCTCTAACGTTAGTTTCGTTATATGGATGTGAGCATTGTTATTCCTAAAAAGAGTGATTTTGGGGCATTCTAAGGTATGTTAATATATCAGTTTCCAAGAAAATCTTGAATATCACCACAGAAATAATATATTGTCATACGTAATAACTCTCCTTATTTTAGTTTCTATAATGTGAAGAATATGTCTCTGTATAGAATATGTTCCTATTCAATGTATGGGTTTTTCCGGAATATTCATAGCGATTTTTTAAAAGAAACAAAAACGCAAATAGTTTATATAAATATTTACTTAGTCTATTATGTAATTATCTTTATCACTTAAAACTTTTTACCAACGCAGTAATAGACCGACCCACAATGCCTTTTTGCCAAAAATTACCATCTTTATTGCCATGTTAACAGATTGGTTTTCACAGCTTCTTCCATCATAAAATATTTCCCATTTAAGCAATATTTGAGGGACCGGCAATATTTGAATATTTGACTCAACAATGTTTCTTGGGTCCTGATTTAGTGTTCGTACATTGTCATGATGAAACACAACACCTTTCCCGTTTGCTTTCCGGCCGTTTTCTTCAAATGCTGCCTTCAGTCCAACTAATTGTGTACAGTAGAGATCGGTGTTAAAGAAGCTTAAAATGTATGCATCCCTTCCAATCCTACCAAATTTAAAGCATAATTTTCTTCGAATGAAGGCCGCCTTTCACCGGACTTAAATCCGCTGACCCTGGCAATCCTCATATTTTTTTTTATTGCACGTTATTGAACAGATCCAGTTACTATCCGCTTAGATTTGGAACCTCCAATTTTTTCTAGTAAAATATCGCACGAGGAAATTCGAGCCAGAAGATTTCGCTCATTCAGTTCGTGAGCGATCCCACGAACTTATCCCCTAATGGCAGAGAACACTATCGAACTAATGGAAAATCTCCACTAACTTTCCTGGCAACCTGATTACGCAAGCCTGGTGAAAATCACGATTCGTCACTAAAGACAACTGTATTCTATTTTGCACAGGAGGTACATATCGATGGCGTCACTCAAGTTGGAATCAATTCTCGGATGTGAGGGGTAACAACAAACGTGGTGAATATAAATAAATTATAAAAGATCCTCCAACTGGCCTTTCATGCCTTATTAAATATAATGTAATATCTTGAATTATACTGGATGTTTACATTTGTATGTGAGAGGGAATACTAGGGGAGCGTGAAAAGCCAAATAGTTCTAAAATGAATTTATTTTTGATTGAAAATAGATTTTTTCTTGCTCAACACTACTCAACAATATACACTTTGCTCAATAGCTTTCAAAATTTTTTATGCCTTTCAAAAATTTCTTCCTGAAAAGTTTTTGTTTGAAAAAGAAAAAAATTGATGGAGAATAAACCCGGAGAATAAAATGGATGTAGCATCAATTCATAGTAAAAAATTAATACTAATTTAAGGCATTAACAAAATTTTCGCTGTAGCAATAGCCGACGAATGGGCGGTTTTATTGTCGTGATGAAACACCACTTTTTTTGTCAAATTAGAGTGTTTTATTGATTAATTCTTTGTGAAATTCTGATAGGCTTGTAATTTCCTCTTTAAATAGTCAATAAATATATCGCTTTAAAAAATGCAGAAAACAGTGGCCATTTCCGGCCAATGAAAGCGTCTTTGCCTTCTACAGGACCTATTGGCCGGGTCCATGTTTTAGCTGTTCCTTTGTATCTGGTGTGTAGGGATGAATACAAATTTCATCAACAGTCATAATTGTGTGAATTGTGTTAATATCACATTTAAATACCGCCTCTCTAACGTTGCCATTTGATTCCGTTTGTGGTTCGCAATGAGTAAACATGGAATCTATTACGCTGATAACTTTCTCATGCTCAAATGTTTATCTGCACATATCAATGAATATTTGGCACACGTTCGTCCGAGATGTTTATGACCTCAAGAATACCTGTAACATTCACCATTTCTTCAGTTATGGTTACCGTCGTGCTGGTTTGATTACATCGAAAGTCATTACATGAAATATAAAGGAGCAGAATCCTCATAATACTTTTTAGCTTACCTTATGCTTGCACGATGGATTTTCCACGCAAAAATGTGTTCCAGTTCCAGTTCCCACTTTTTTCCGTGGTAGTAAAAATATCGAACTTATCTTTCGAATACTGTAAAAACAATAGTATATGTATGTACTCTGTTAGGTTGGTCTTGTGGCTGTGAGGTTTGAAGTCGGTGCACATGAAATGGGTACAACTGTTTTCCCGCATTGTTGTAAAAACTTTTTTTTGGCTCAGTTCAACTTGCAACATTTCTCGAGTACTTGTCTTTGGGTCTCTCTCGACAAGATTCAAAATTTGTTGTTCTCGGTCTTCTAGCGTACCCTCCATGATATTCCCTCAAATCACCGATATCTGTTACTTTTTGCACAATTCGAATCAATGATTTCGGCAATGGGTGAACCCGAAAAGGAAAACGTTCAGCGTATAGCTGAGATGCAGCATTGGTATCTTGAAGGCACTCTTCATAAATTAACAGCATGTTAACTAATTTGCTATTTTCATACAGGTGGCCTATTTTATTTTTCCAAAATTCACGGTAATAATTCGCGTTAAAACTGACAAAAAAAATTCAAGATAAGGAAATAAAAGGAATGCATGATGCACGAAAATACGATAAACATTTCGTTCGTTTTGATAAATTTGCGGCCGATCGATTAAATTTATTTAAATTATTTTAAGGGCCGGGCTTAATTTTTTTTAAATTCATTATAGGCTGTAGCGACCTAATTTTAGAGATACTTAAAAAATAGAATTAGAAAAAAAAGTTTATTTTAGTTTTTTACGAGTTTTATACACTGGTAAAAATAAAGTCTCAACTTAGGAATCACCCTGTATAACAAAATACTCTGCTAACATTAAGGATAATTTTAAAAATGGTAGAAGTCACATTATTGATTATAATGCACAGAATTTCGTATTTTAAATATCATCCATTAATATTAAGTTCGTTCTACATAAAATTATTGCAGTAGGTTTATAACAATCATTTGTATGAGTTGCACTACGTCAATATTTTCGCTATCACTGAAACGGAACGGCCACAGTAAATTTGTAATCAAATCATAGAATACAATATTCTTAATTTCCGAATTAAAGAACATTTTTACCGAGACGCTTAGTTTACAAATGCTGGATATAGAGATGAATACCTTTCCAATACATAAGATATAAACGGTTTAATATAATTAAAGACGATTTGATTATATAAAATGTGAATACTAACTACGTATAATAACAGTGAAAACATGGATCAACTTGTAGGTAATAATAAAATAGATGGTATTAGTGTCATAGGAATAACTGCTAGGTATTATTAGCATAAAGTAAAGTAAAACTTTATACCTATATTTACGATGTTTCAGGATTTTGAGCATACTTAATGTGTATTTTCATATTATTTTCCATTCATATGCGTTCGTCACATTCAGAATATGATGACAACGACTCGGGTATGCGTAAATTATACACTTTGGCAACTTACGAAACATGGTGTCACATATATATTACCCTGTTGATAATAAGGTGGAAACTTCAGTAAATAGCATATTAGTCTTTTGGAAGTTGAAAATATTGTTCGCGATAATTAAGCCTCCCTAGTAACACCTTTGTTCCTACATATAGAGCTTGAATACATATTGTAATCCTTGAAAAATCACCTTATGTACCATTTTCTCTGACTACAATATGCAGTGCACGGCATTTTATTGAGGGTGACGCTACAGAACATATTAAATAATTTAGATAAAACGGCTATAGGAAAAATCTGAAAAAGGCATTTGAAAAATGCCAAAATAAGTAATTTAATAAACATCAATTATCTTGAAATGATCATCTTTACAACAAAGAGAATTTATCAGAGAGCATCAGGTCAGATAGCAGATTTTTGTATGGACAAGCATACCATGTCGAAACCATAAGTTCTTTGATAGTAACTATAGAAGTACAGCATCGTAACCCAAAGGCTGTAACTGGATATCAATTTCTACTATTTACCGCGATCTTTTGCCATATACATACAGAACAGGAAAATCAGACATAACAGAGTGCATTAAAAGTTGCATAATGGGTATGTGGAGCATTTTAAAAATATTCAAAAAGCAAGAAAAAGTTATCGATGCTCCACGAAATAATTGCTCATTTTTACGGTTGTCCCCCAAACGTCATCAAGCGTCGCCTGAAACTGGTTTCCGGCCTTAAGTCGGTATCAGTCGGGCTCGAACTGAACTTTCGAAAAGTAGCTGAAGAAATGACCAATGGTCATTTCTTCATGGATATAGGCTGCAATATATGAAGCTCACGCCATCCTGTGGGAAGTGTCTGCTACAGTCAGACTATCGTGACTTGCCCAGGTCCTCTCGAGGTACCATCTATTCATAAAGTTAAAATAGAAGATATTAAAAATATTCAAAAAAGGAAAATTCATCTATGTTTTACGTAATAATTACTCATTTCTTCAGCCGTATACCTGGTTTTTATGATTTGCAGGCGTATCTGGTCCCCAGCCTATATTGTAGCTTACATTCGGCAAGGTCGATGTATATCGGCTATTCGATCTTCAACTGCTTTCCAAACGTTTAGCTCGAAACCCGACTGAAAACGATCAGAAACTGATCTTAAGTTTGGGGCAACTGCTGAAGAAATGAGCAATTTTATGTGTAGCATGGCTGAAGTTTCTTGCTTTTTGAATATTTATAACAGTATACCTCTAACGCCATCAATTAGAATTAGAATTGTACATAAAGGGTCTTATTAGAAGAAAAAAAAATAGAAGGAAAGAAATAGAAAATAGAAAAAGGTAGTCCTTTAAATATCTATATAAAGGACGATCTGACATCTTGACCTTAGAATATCGTAAACAAAATTAGCACGTGAGACAGTGGAAATCTATATTGATAACTCAGGAAACTAGGAATATTGATATGTTAGTTACTGTAGACAGACATATCCATCATTCCACTTTACATATTGAGAATATTTACTATTGGATACATCATATAGTGGTTGTCGTTTTTTTGTGACAATTGTAAATATTGAGGGCTTTAAAAGCTTCCAACAAAACCGCAACAAACCGCAAAACGCTTACATGCTTTTATTCTATTTGCCCAAAAGTTGAGTTCGCAGCGAAAATTTTGAAAAACGACCTCCCAAAACTGGAATAGTAATTTGTCTTTGTTCAAATAATCTGTCGGCTAGGTACGTAATTGCTTCATATTTATTAAAGGGGTAGGTAAATATTGAGTTGCGAAAATAAAACCGGAAAGTGCTTTTCGCACTTGCGTCCAACTTTCAACCAAGACAATGTAATATTTATTCGGCTGAGACAGAAACATATTTTTGGTAAAATTATGAATTTGTAAGTACGCTAAAATAAAGGCTCTGTATTCCAAAATAACCCAAATTTCTCCCTTTTAACGAAAATAGTATTATCATCTATTGGTGGGATAATAACAATCTGTAAAAAATGCATGATGTTTCATTTATTAGAAGCAAAGATACGACGCATTTAATTGACAATAATTTATATATCTCGGTAGAAAAAGGAGTAAAGAAAAATTAATCAACATTAAATTATGTGCTAAATACGGTAAAAATGCTACGGAAACACTCCAAATGCTTGAAATCGCTTATAAAGTTGTTTTCCAACAAGAGTATCAGAATTTTGAACTAGTGATAGCGGCAACACTGTTTGAAATATTAATGCCACTAATAGGCTGATGTATGCAATTCACCATGGAAAGAGCATTTGGAAGGCGACCCAACTCCCCCCCCCCCCCCCCTTTTGAGAAAAATAATCTTTTCCGATGGAGCGTAGTTCTAGCTTAATGGATTTGTGAACAAACATAATTGTATGATTTGGACCGATAAAAATTCTCAAGTAATTTAAAAGTTACTTGTTTATCCTTAGAAAGTCACTGTTTGGTGCGGTTTTTGGGCAAAACGAATGATATAACCTTATTTTTTGAAGACAATGATATAAATCGTATTACTGTTAAAGGTAAACGCTATGGAAATATGCTAATTGAATATCTTTGGTCTGAACTGATAAATGTGAATATAAATAATGCTTTCTTTTAATAAACTGGCCCGACTAATCACGCATCTCGCCAGGCAATTGATTTATTGTAAGAAAAATTTCCTGAAAAACGTTATTTCGTGAAATGGTTATATCAACTGGCTACCAAGATCATGCGATCTCACGCCCTTAGATTATTTTATGTGGGATTGTGGGAAATTGAAAATATAATATACCACGCTATGTGTGTGATAGAGCAATCAAAAATTGGATCTCCAGAATGCATTCCACCAGACGAAGCCGAGGGGATATTTGAACGGCATTATTTTCAAAACATAATGTCAATATTTGCTCTTCAAGATAAAATAAAAACTACTGGATTATCAGTCGTATTTATCATTGTGTCATCTTTTAAACTTCTGGCACTCTTATTGGAAAACCCTTGTTATTATAATGTTTTTATAATGTTATTATAATGCTATTATAATGCTATTATAATGTTATTATAATGTTATTACAACGTTATTATAATATTATTGTAATGTTATTATAATGTTATTATAATGTTATTATAAGTGTTATTATAAACACATTTTGAGAGACATCGACGATTCAGAAAAAATGAATGATGACAATGAGAGAAAGGGAATATCTCTAATGATAAACGTTCAAGGGGATTCGATTTTGGAAAGTTTCGACAAAATCTCTTGTGAGATACATGAATATAGAACTTGGATTTCTCAAGATAGAAATTTACCATGTTCCGGCACTTGACGTTTGTTATACGATAGTGCACCTTTTGCGACTTTTTGCACTTTTTGCACTTACTGACTAGTGCACTTTTTGCTTGCCATTTGCGACGGTGAACGGTCAACGACGGGCAATCTTCGGACACCATTCCAATCAGCGACATATAACATTTATTTGCACGTGGAGTTCTTGAATGTGGAAATTATTTTAGTTCTGCTGATGGAGAATATTTTCAATAAATAAAATAATTTTTTCCAGATATCCAAACTTTTTTTTGTTATTAAAACTATCGTCATTGTTTTTGGGATAGAGATTCATTAATTACCATATTTTTATATTTTATCATCTAAAATATAATTAATACATCAAAATAAAACATATACCTACTGCCCTCAGGACCGTCCAAGCGAGTGGGTAAGATCGGTCCTGTGTTTATATTGCATTTTGCAACTAGGATCATTCTTTCGCATCCTCTATTCATTATTATTGAATAATTGTTGATAATTGGCAATAACTTTTGCATTTACGATTTTAGGAAAATAAAGGATAATAATAAAATACAAATAATTTTTTCGTCATTATAATAAGAGAAAGTTCTAAGCAATGGATGTAGAGGAACATATGCGAAATGGAAAGTAAAGGGGCAATTTCAGTTTTTTTTAGCACAGAACTAGTTCAAGAAGCTTACTGAACAATTAATGGGGGAAATTCACCTTTAAGTTTTGTTTTTCGGGGTGACCTGTTTTACGTGTATTAGGAAGATATATGAGAAACTGTTGAAGCCTAGTCAAATCAACATTTCACAATCAGAGGTTCAACAGGAAAAAGTTGGATTTTGTTGTGAAATAATTACTTTTCTTTAGACTTAATTTATTTAAACACTGAGTTAAATTAAACGTTTTTGAGATTTTTCATAATTATAAAAATGTGTGTCAAAAAGAGCGTGTTACATGAATTGGAGAAGATGGTAATTCGATGATTCCAAAGCTCCGTGTGAAACAACTTCTCATTGAAATTTCAACAGTGGTTTCTTATAAGACCATTCAGTAATTGTTACATTCAGTTGCTATAGTTTATAATAAAATATACTTTTCTGATTCTACTGAGGCACAATGACAATTACAAGTAATAACGTACAAGTAATAATACAAGTAATAATAACAATAACGCGGAACATTCGTAAATTGGACTTTTTGGGACAAAATAATTTTTACTGACAAAACGCACTTCTGGCTTCATGGATTCTGGAACAAACAAAACTGCACGATGTGGACCGATGCAAATCCTCAGGTAAATTAAGGAGCTACCTCTTCATCCAAAAAGGAGTGATTGAACCTTATTTTTCCGAAGACGATGATGACTATCGTGTTACCGCTAATAGTGATAAGAATATGTGAACAGCTATAAGAATATGTGAACAGAACATCTTTGTACTTGTAATTATCATTGCGTCTCAGTTTAAAGTTCTGACACTCTTATTGGACAATCCTTTATATGTATCTCGTTTTTATTTATTTGTTAATACAACTTAAAGGCGACCGGGAGTCAGTAGAAAATGATCGGAGAATGTGCTTGTCCGCCCAAAGACAATTACGTAGAAAAAGTTTTTCAAAAAGCCAACCCGATACCTAGCTTTGAATATAGTAAAAGATTCTTATAATTTAATTTAAGCTATATCGTTATAGCATTACGCGGAAAGGCTTATGTTATAACATTACACGTTATGACATTACGCTTAAACCGCTTTTTGTGTTTTTTTTGTACTTTTTTAGCTTTTTTAACAGAAATTTTAATTTTTGATACAAATATCTTAAATAGAAATATTTGATTTCGAAAAATAATTATTTAGTGTAGTTTATTTAAGCATAATCAATATCTCTTTTTTTACTTATTAATAAAAGCTTATGCTTATGATTTCCAAAAATTATAATTACATTATAATTTTTTATAATTAATTAATTATAACTTAGTAATTTAATTTACAACTTGGACATTATATCTTATTCAAAAATGGAATTAACTTCTAAAAATTTCCGTGCGATGATTTACTACGACTTTCGACATGAATTACCTCAAAAACAGTGCATCAGTTAAATCACTTCGACTTTTGGCGATAAAGTACTATCTAAAACCACTGTATATTCTGTACTATCTAAAACCACTGTATAATTTAGTGAATTCAATAGTGGCCGGCGTTCGCTCACAGACGAATTTAAAGAAGCGTCCAAAATACGTTGTTGTGTCAGAAAACATCGATACTGTGCGCGAACTCAGAAAACAAGATCGTCATGTGACATACCGTGAGATTGAGGCATCCTTGGGCATTAATATGATAAGCATGCAAAAGATTTTACAGGAAGATTTAGCCGTGAAAAAGATTTGTGCGCGTTGAATTCCGCATAATTAGACAGTCGCTCAAAAAAAGGCTCGTGTCGATTGGTGCAAAGAAATCCTCAAACAATATTATCGTGGTGCAAAGTTGTTTATAACATCTACATAGGTGACGAATATTGGATGTATGCTTATGAGGCCGAACGTAAACAGCAGTACACTGTATGGGTCTTTCAAAATGAGCCATACCCAACAAAAGTTGTTCGCACAAGAAGCACTTCGAAGCGAATGGTCGCCTGTTTTGTTTTTGATAAATGGGTATGTGGCTACAGTGCCACCAGATAATCGTAGAAAGTTAATTCTGAATAGCACATAACCATTTGTTTGCCAGAAGTCTTTAAAGAAACAACAAAAATAACCAGCCACGCAGGATGATTCTACATCATGAAAACGCGAGCTTCCACACATCGGACCGAACAACTCAATATTTGACTGGCCAAAACATCTAATTAATGGATCACCCGTCGAACAGTCGTGCTTTGGCACCCAATGATTTCTTTTTGTTCCCGTCCGTGAAGAATAAACTATGTGGTCAACGATTCTGGACACCAGAAGAAGCTGTTGATGCGTTCAAAATGTGGTTTTGGAGATACTATAATCGGAATGGAAAAATTGCTGTGAAAATGAGTTCAAACATATGCAAAAGTGTATCGATCATCGCGGAGAATATTTTGAAAAACATTAAAACCATTTTCAATAATAAATATTTGTTTTTATTTATTATTTCGGATACATAAATAACAACCTTTGTATTTAAATATTTAGTGTTCCTTGGCAACAGGAAATATCACAGGTAATAAAAATAACACATTATTCTTTAAAACATTTTAAATTATTCTTTAAAGAATTTAGAAAAAATAAGTTAGTAATAAAACATATTTGTTCTTTTGCCCAAGTAATTTTATAATTTTATTATTAGCAATGTTGTCGTTTTGTGATGCGATTTCTATACGACGCCGACAGGTATGCCAGGGCCACTTCTAAAATCCTGTAATCAGTAATTTATTATGAAAATTACCAATATAACTATACGATAAATAATCTAAAATAGTCTAAAAGTTAATGGTAATTAAGATACAGGATGCTAAAGTTATAATTTTATTTCCAATTTTAATGAATAAATTTCCTAAAAAATATGCTATTTGAACGAAACGAAAAAAGGAGGGGTTTTTTTAAAATAAGAAATTTAAATATCTCGAAACTTTTTATGTAGATTGTAGAGGGCGCTGTCTGCGACACTTTTCTACGTTTGAAAGGTCACAATTTTTTTGCGCCTTAGTGCAAGACGACTTTGGCATTGATTGTTAATATTTAATATTGTGAGTATTTAAATAGTTAAAATAGTTTTAAATAATAATAATAATTTTAATACAATATATTTAAATATTTTTTGAAATATTTTCACTTCGTCAAGAACAAAAAGCATAGACATAAATTATTTTCTAATGAAAAGATGCGAGATATGACAGGCATATACGAGCAGGAAAATTTTAATGGACGCCAGTCTCGTCGAAGATATTTGGAAACGTATCCATTATGAAGACAACCGGATTTTAAGATTTTCAAAAATCTCTACGACAGACCGGATGAAATAGGTTCTTTTCGTCCAAAACGAGTTTCCGCAGGTCGTTCGAAGACTCTAACCACCGACCAGGAAGAAGAAATTGTGGTTCGCATGACCGAAAATCCAGAAGTAAGAACAAGACGCATTGCTCTGGGAGTTGGGGTAGGCAAGTTCACCGTAAGCAAAACTTTTCACGAGGAGGGACTGTATCTGTTTCACTTCACTTTCACTACTGGAAGCTGATTTGCCAGCCAGACTGGAATTTAGCTGTTTCTGTCATACCCACCAAAATGTCAATCCCATGTTTTTAAAAAATATTATTTACATACAAAGCAACGTTTACACGTAGAGGTGTATTCTATTTTTAGAAATAAACATGCGTGCCATTTAGAAAATTTTTACTTATTAGTATCCGAACGTCATTTCTAAGACGAATTTTAAATTAGTTTGATGTGGCCTTATTGATGATTATGTAATGATTATGGTGATTATGTAATAACCCTATGGTCCATTCGAATTACCACTTAATTTAAACGGCGAACTATATCTTAATTTTCTTTAAGCTGATTTATCCAAGTATTTATATAACATTCCTCTAGAACTGAGATAAAAAAATAGGAAAAGCGAACACAAACGTTATGTTTCAAAAGCGCAATTTAAAACGGTGCAATGAACAATTTAAAGCTTGATATCTAGAAAATGGTAACTCGGAGCGACATTTGCAAGGTATACGTTTTTTACGTAAAAAAGGCGGACAAAATAATATTTTCATTAAAAACGCAACTATACTAAGCCTCAAAAAATTTGTAACCTTTTAAACATAGAAAAGTGCCGCAAAAAGCGCCCTCTACAATTAACATAAGAATTTTCAAGAAATTTAAATGTATTATCTTAAAAAAACCCCACTACTAAATTTCTTTCAAGGAAAATACTGTAAGAAATTTACAGACGAATATTTGACATAAAATTATAACTTTAACACCCTGTATCTGGGTTACTATTAACTTTGGAACTAAGGCAAGTTAGGTTAAATCGCATATATATAATATATATATATATATATATATATATATATATATATATATATATATATATATATATATATATATATATATATATATATATATATATATACCAGGTGTCCCATTAAGGATGGATCGCGGCCCTATCTTGAAAACTATTTATTCCACAGCTTTGGAGAAAAAAAAATTGTACTAAAAATGAACAAAACTTTGAAAAAACTGAACAAAACTTCAAAAAACTATTGTTGAATGTAACGCCACCTCGCGGTTTCATTTATAAACTAAATAATTTATCTCCCAGATTATCTGATTGTCCAAGCAATTGCCTTTTAAATGAATCCAAATTGAGGAAAATCGGTTAAGGCAAACGGACATTTGATGACTTTTTATCTCAATAGGTTAAACTCCCCCCCAACCCTCTATTCGTGAAATTACGACAAAATGTCATAAAACAAAGTTGTAGGAGGCAGTTTGCTAATTATAACTGAGAATTTTTCTTTCTCGGTTAACACCTGAAAATACACACAAAAAAAAAGATTTTTAAAAATGTTTAGCTCGTCACGCCCTCTTGTGGTCGTTTTAGAAGCTTAATAATATTTTTGGTGAATTTCTCATGATCATTTTTAGTACAATTTCTTTTCCCTCAAAGCTGTGGGATAAATAGTTTTCAAGATACGGCCGCGATCCATCCTTAATGGGACACCTGGTATATATGATGGTGTTCTTACAATGACAAAAGAAGCACCTATTATACAATAATAATAATAAATGGAAAAACTACAACAGCTTTATTATATCAATCATTCTTTCACTTTTATATGTTAGATATATTTTTATGTAAAACATCAGATATGCCAGAGAATATCAATCCAATAAAGTTTGATGGACGATCCATAAATAAAACTAAAAATGTATACTTACTGATGCTCAAGTAATATTGCGTTCCTATTTCGTATGGATCCCACGTCAATCCCCGGTACCTGGTTTTCTCTCTTGGCGTGCCGTAATCCGGAACCTCCTTGTGAATGCCCGGCACATTTGGATCGCCGGTTTTCGCAAAGTTACTCACAAAATTCAGGAGCGCCTCTGACACACCCATATCTTGCCTTGAATAGTTTTGAGGGAAAAATGGCAGACCTCCGACGAGGGGTTGGCCGAGGATATACGTTAGGTCTTCGCCTCTTACGCTTCCCAATCTCTGAAAATAAAAATATGGGGTAGGTTATGCATATTTATTTGGATATAATCATGATGAAATAAAAATAGATATATTCAAATTAATACAATTTTTATAAAATATATTAGTATTTAGAAATTATATGAGTGTGTGTGTGTGATTAAAAAAAAAATATCACAAAAAAAAACGCACCAACATTCCTTCCTTTTTCGTCCCACTTTTCCTAATAATTTTTTTGAGTATTAGGTTAAATAATACTGTAGGTAATTAGTCCCCTTGCCCAAGTCCTTTGTTTATCTTACATTCTTCTGACTTTTGTCCCTCCCATATCACTGACCTACTCGTAATTTTCATCGTCATTCTTATATCAATTTTATAAATATACTTATTATTTTCAATATATTCGTGGCTTATACAGTTAACTTCTTTTTGTCCTCTCATATGTCTGTTTAAAATCAATACGCAGTACATAGTGTAGAGAATACTGGTTTAATTTGTATAAATAGCAGGTGGTTTGCATTCATTCATCTTTTTCATCTTTTTCCCATATTGTTGTTAAGTTCAACTTTGTCAGTATATGACAATAATTTCAATTAATCAATATTCATATCAATAATTTAAAAAAAAATCAAATCAACCATAATAATATTATCAATTCAATATTTATCACCCGACACAGCTTCTTTTACGAGGAAGGGGATGAAGGATATTTTAAACAGTTAATTTAATAAAATAATTAATTAAATATTTCTCAGTGTGATATAAATCGTTAAAAATGGGTTATGGTTTGAAAATTTTGTGCTAGTTATTTTAATTTTGATATTAAACGACAATAATGTGTAAGTTTTCCTTTTTTTTTATAACAAAACAACCAAATTTATGCTGAAACATATTGAATAAATGAATATTAAAAATATTATATCTTATTTTCATAACATGAATGAAATGAAAATGAAAATGAAAATGAAACAAAAAAACCTCAAATCTCTCTCAAACCTGTAACTTGAACAGTTGAAAATGACGAGTGAGATGTTCTCGTGAAAACTATACTATCTAATGGTATTATATTAACGATCAGGATATATTCCCTGACTAACATTTTAGAATATTCTTTCATTTGAGATACTATGAACAAACATAACACTGTCATCAACGTCCATAGTGACCACCGAAAGAAAATTAGACTATTACGTAAGCAAATGGAGTTCCATTGCAGATCTTACTAAAATTCTAATTTGCCAAAATACGAATTACTCGTTTTTTTTTAATTGTCTAAAACGACGTGGTACATGAACAAGTGCATAATAGTACGTTTACATAACCACAAGAATAGTTCTTAGCTTTATTATGTATTTGTCTGTGCAACAATTACAATTGTTCTACAAGGTAGTGATGTAAAAAAAGTTTTATCATTACGTCGTGGATGGGTTAATTTCCCTTAACCCCTCAGAACCTGCACTCTTTATATTTGCTGAAAAATATTTTTGGTTATGTGCAATATTAGAAAACATACCAAAATATTAAAAAAAGTTGTTCCAACCAAAAATATTTATATAGGGTGAATATAGGACATGTCTAACTATATACTGAATATAGGACATTACTAGGTTCTAATAGAACATTTATTGAACATACATTGTTTAGTATCTTAACAGTAATATAAATATAATTATAAGCAAAATGCAAAATTATAACCTCTTTTATCGTGTATGGTAAGCTTTAAAACAATCGATATGAAGTCCAACATTGCATTTGCTGCATATAAAAGTCACACAATTATTACATCATGCACATCATCGCTGAGTAGGATGATGTGCATTATTATTGGCTAATAATCCAGGCGATTATACCTCACTTATTCAGAAATATTTGAGGTTCACTGTGGCATAAGAACCCGCAGCTTTGGAGTCAAAATTATGGGCGGTGTAATGTGCTTAATAAAATCTTTTTTTTTTAAACAAGGTTCTATATTTCGGTACAAAATCCACCAATTAACGTGGATGCATTTAGGCAGAATCGAGCGATGGGACAAACGATGGATACCATTTTTCACTTCTTATATTTATTCTATGGCGACCACGCCAGTGATCGAATAAATCGATACCCCCCATGCCGTGGTTATATTCATGAACAAAGGAAGGTTGCAAAATTGTTATTATTTGTTTTCGCACCTGACTGTAAGACTTGCATGTTGTAGTTTTGTTGGCAAGTTCATTAATTTTGTTTGTAGATAATGTAATTTGACTATTATCTAGCCAGCGGATCAAAGTACTATTGGTGGATTTGTCTAGAAGGCCATATGTGGATCCTCGGGGCACTTTTTCAAATCATTTAAAGGGGCCTTAACTGTTACGTTATATGCTTTCAGTTCTTCAAGTAAAGGTAAAGAATTAAAAGAGTTATCTAAAAAAAAATCACTTCCATCAGGGACAAATCCTAATAACATTCTCTTTGTAACTGAACTTACCAAGATCAAATTTGAATCCTAAAATATAAACTCAACTTTTATGCAGTAACCATTTGAATTATTCAAATACAAAAATTCAATCCGAAAAGTATCGGTTTTGCCCTAATGACCAATCCGATGACCATATTTGACATAATGGATCAGCATATGGTTGAAATATTGAGGACATGTGATTTATTAGTGGTCTTAATTTTTGTATTTATTCTCTGGATCAGCGGTGTTATCACTAAAATGAAGATATTTAAAAATTTGTAGGAATCCATCTCGAGACATAACATTAGGAACAGCATTATTGTAAGTATCGGATGATTTTTACTAGTACATTCTTCTAGTTGACAGTTTTTCATATCCAGACAAAAGTAAGATGACTAAAAACTTGTAAAAACCTTCTAATGATACCGCATATGTTTTATTTATATGAGTATTATACGAGTATTTTATTGGCTCATTGCATATATCCTCTACAAATTCAAATGGCCAAAATAAATTGAAAAAGTCAATAGGATGTGCTCCTAATTCCACCATCTCTTCTATGATGCGCGGCCGGTCCCCAACTTTATGTTTACTTTTTAAATCAAAATGTTCTTGCTCTAGTTCAAATTGAATAGGTTCCCAAAGACGTTTTTTCTCAATCCTTGGCATTTTATGTTTTAATTCAAATTTGTCTTTTGAAAAAGACTTCTTTGGCTTTTTATTGGATTTCAGAAATTAAACTTATTTTCTTTCATTATTATCCGAAACTATTTCAACTTGCGGACACACAGCTAGGAGGCCAGGAGCCAACAATTTCACACTGTCCACATTTACTTCTTCGACGACCTCATCGACATCTGTATTTCCGCCATATTCAGATGGAAATACGGTGATTAATTTTCATAAAAGCCTAACATATGACTTTTTATACGGTCGAGTTTGCTACCATATAAAACATAACTCTAACATTATGTAAATATTTTGCATCTCAAATGTCATTGATCAAGTTTATTACAATATATTTAAATATAAAACTAAATAAAATAATAAATATCTGTTGGTAGAAAAACTTACGACATGTTCCATTTTGAACGGGTTTTTTGCTTCACTTCACTTTCACCTGACATGGACGCCATGTTTGCACATAAAACACGATCAGCTTTTAACAGCATGAAGAAAATCTTTGTTATGGATATTTTACCCGGAACAATATATACTAACGCCACCTTTTATACGTACACCTAATTAAATTAACTTGAATATTTAGACGGTAGGTTTTAGTGGGTCAAGTCTATACAAAAAACATATCTTCAGGCAGTTTCCTGTTCAGTATTGTATGAATGTTTCTGAGTCTTAGTTGATAATATTCCGTGCTGGGACAATGCTATAGCTTCTGATGAAAGGTGATGGTGAATTTTTTTAATATATTCTGATATTGTTAGCAGACCAAGTTCTTGATCGGTTATCGGTTGGTAATGTACCATTCGGCATTCACAACTGTTAAAAACATTTTGTTTTGAAGTACCTGTATTATATAGACATTTGTAAGCAATGTGTTACCACAACTAATGCGAGCATAATTAATTACAAACCAAATCAGTGATTTATATAATAATATGGTATAATCTATAATGTATGAGCATCTTCTGTTGATGAGTGTGTACGGTTGAGAGATTCTGATATACCCATCATTTAGTTTGTTAATTATGTGAATTCGCTATGTTAGTCTGTTTTTGAGGTATATTGTACATCCGGATATTTACCATAATCTTCCTTTTTTTCCATGCAATAAGATATATGGATTTATATCTATATTTATAACGATTATCGAAGGATTAATAATTCTTCTTAGAGTAAAATTGTTTGCTGCGCACTTGTAGCTTTAGAAGAAAAGATTCTCGAAAAACTGAAACTCATTCCACTGTTCAATGATATGATATCGCCCGAGTTTTGGCATAGAACACGAACCATTGTTACTGAGTCCGTAGATGATACAAACACAGTGGCATCAGAACCACCAACATTGTATGGTTGATGCCACACTTGACATCGAATGACTCTTGAATCGAAAAAGGACGCACACTTAGAAAGATGTGCGTACGGTTAGAGGAAAGTCGATTTAAATACTAATCGCTAAATTAAGAAATTCAAAGAGTCTGCAGAAAAGACAAAAATAATCACATAAAAAAAATAAAAGGAAGTAACACAACAATTAACAACAAAAAGAATGGCAACATTATTGCAGCACATTCTTCCAGGATGGGTATAATCCCATCATACCAAATTTAGAAAGACCTAAACCTAATGTCTTAAAAGGTTAAACCAACAATGTTATACGCAGCCTAATAAACGATTAAACCTCAAGTTTGTATGGAATCATACTAGAAGCAATTAAAGCAATGGCTGAAGTAGGGGTATATATGTTTTACAACATCTCTCAGAAAGTGTAGGATACTAGATTGTGCCCAGAGGATTGGTCGATCTTAGCATTTATACCTCTTCACAAGGTATAGAGAGAAATGCGAAAATTATCGCCTTATAGATCTCATTTCACATGCAAGTAAAGTACTCCTTTACATTTTCAACAAACGCCTAAAATTCTAATTATGATGCCAGATTCTCAAAAGGCAGGATTCATTTTAAGCCATGCTGGATCCTGGGAAGGTATATGTGCACATATGTGAACAGAAACTGAACATTCGACTAATCGAAAAAGTCAGAGAAGTCAACTATTCTATATATCTCTGTTTCGTTGATTATTGGAAGGAGTTTGATAGCATTAAATGGGGGAAATTATGGCAAATTAATTATCGAAAACAGAAATAAAGGATGAAAACCGTCTTTAAGGACTAGAAATAAATGAGGAGAAAACGAAAATAATGATTATTGACCGTCAAAACAACAAAATGACAAACATCGTTCAATTAGGATAATACAAAGTAGTAAGTCAATTCGTCTATCTTAGGGCTTTAATATCATATGAAAGCAGGAAATCAGGTTCGTTCAGAAAATCAGAAGAAGATGTGAAATGATAAGACATACAATGGGAAATTTGCAGAAGATCTAAAAGGATAGAGACATAATACAGAACACAAAGAAGCAGATAGGAAAATTCTTAGATGTTCCGGTATTGCTGAAATATGGACCATTAAAAATAAGACCTCAAGTGCATTGATTCATTTGAACTTTGATATCGGAGACGGGTCATTCATATTCTGTGGACTACAAGACGAACAAACACATCCGTTATTCAAGAAATTAATGAACCCATAAGGCGATCCCAAATTATTCATGAATGAATATTTAGATACTTTGGCCACATTGAACGTAGGGATGGTGGATCAGAACGGATGGAGGATTCCATATTACGCTGCGGAGCTCCAATAAGATGGACAGAATAAATTAAAGGCCTAACAGGTATAATACATTGGCAATATGCAACCAACGAAGCCAGAAATAGAGAAATCTGACAAAAAGTAGTTAAATGGAATGAGTTTCCGTAGGTCACGACTCTTCTTTAAATGGGAATACGAATAATAAAAAAGAAGTTTTCTAAAAATATCACACAACATGATAAGGCAATTGTTTTTAAGTCATTTACATTGTCATAATTTTTACAATTATCTACAAAAACAAAGATAAAAAAGCAAAAAATAAGTTAATTTTTATTATTATATTTTCTTTTGATTCAATGTTGGGTATGTATTGTTTTTGGTTCCCGAGCACATTTCACAATAATGTTTTAGATTCTTTTTCGATCAAAGCGACCTGAAATTAAATAATGCATATTTAACGACTTTATCACATTGGAATCATGTTTTTATAAGAAAAACTAGCTACAGCTATTATTAATTAGCTACAGGAACAAGAGACCCAAAAATTAAGGAATGATATACAAGGGTTCAGATGGTTGTGTTCTATAAGGTATCCCATAAAAAAGTTTCTATTTCATTGGCTCACTGCGGAACACTATGAGGGGCGCGGTGCGCATGTCAATCTATATTCCCACGTTTAGGAATTTAATCGATATGGAGTATTTCTCGGGGAGACCATGAGTTGTGTGTTCGAGAATTTTACAAAAACAATCGTTGGGCGACTGTAGCGCAGATAAAGTACAGCATTTGTCGTAGTTTGTGTTACATTAAAGATACGCCAAGTGTTCCCGTCATCAGGAAATAGGTTAAGAAGATTGAAGAAACCGGTGCAACTATGGATAAACGTAAGCTCGGGCGACCAAGGTCATCACAAAGTGACGAAAATGTGGAAATCAGTCTATTTGTGACAATCCGGAGCTTTCGGTTCGTAAGCGAGCGCATGCTTTAACTGCGCCTCGATTATCATTGCACCGCATTCTGCGCAAGGACTTAAAACTACACTATACTGCGATATAATTTAACCACTTATTTACGAAAGTGCACAGAATGTCCTCCAGCTTTTTCAATTTTAAAGCACCAGAACAGGCAAGGAAACATATGAAGACTGATATGTCGTTGCTTTAATCCGATCCTATTTACTAAAACGTAGTTTGCAAACACTAATTTAAACGGTGCTTGATAATTGTTTTTATATGTATATGTCAGTAAACAAATCACACCAATATTTTGTTTACCCTTAATTTTCAAATGAAGTTTTCTCTTTCCTCTCAACTTTTAATATTTCAAATTTAACTAATATTATTAATTTTTTAAACATTAAATAATATTAATTTCATTTTATAATTTTTATTCTTTGACACTATATAACCAAAAAACAAAATTACCGAACGATACCACATATCTACATGATTTTTGTAACATTGATGAGAATGCTCTTTTTGCGTTTCATTAAGGTAGTTATTAAAACACCTTTTCACAGAAATGGCCCAACACGTCCCATTTTCCAGTACCTACTTCTCCTTTATATCATGGGGTGTTTAAAATTATTTTTACATGACTGTGGACTGGACACTAGGAATTACCACAAGGCCGTAGAGGGGGTATTTTCGTAGTATTTCGATAGTATTAAAGGCAGTTTTGTTTTCTATAGTTTAGTTTATTCCTGTCTCGTTTACAGTTAGTTAAGTGTTTAAGGAGTTACACCACCTTGAGATTTTCAAAAAATCGATCTTCGAGAATCGAAGAATATGTTAACTGTTTAGCCATTTCAAAATTCAAATAATTTATTTTCGAAGTTATAGCGATTAGAAGTAAGCACAGCAGAGAGTCAGCCCGAAACACAGGTAGCGATCGGATCTTCACGACCGTTCAAAGCCTTGACAAAGAATATTGTTCTTTTAGTCAGTCCTTTATAACGATAATTCCTTAGAGGAATTTAGAAAGATACATTCAGAATAACAACGAAAATCTAAACCATGTCATTTGGTCTACGGCTCCAAAAGTATATAACTGGCGCAAAAATTGTTGAAATTGCATATATTGCAGCTAGTATATTTAATGATGGATATACTAGTGTATTACAAATGATGCAATTATTAATCCTTGTAATTGGCCAAGGCGCGCTGCGATTTGCCGAGAAATGAATTCTCTACAAATATCTATAGTCAACATAAGAGCCCAACAGGACACTAAAGTAGCCAGGAAATTGAAAAGAGCTGCGCAAAAGGAGTCGGAGGACACCGCGGCAGTAACGGAAGACCTCATGTACGGTCCAGGAATCGCAGATTGAAGGTAATTAAAAAAAATATGGTTTTAAGACGCTGATGCCGTACTGTTTTTTCTTTTGCGTTTTTTTCGAAACTACTTTCAATACATATTTTTTATAATATTATCTAAGGCAAAGCATATGTTATTTTTGATTCATGAGTTCATGAGTTATACTTTTTTAACTCAAAATTTCGATAAAAATCCGAGTTTTTTTTTGTCATTTCTGTCATTTCTACAAAAAAAGAAATTAAATAAAATTTTCCTATGCTTCGTCTTAGCTATCACCTTTTTAAATTAGATTTTTTTTTCAGATGATACCCGACAGAGAAAATAATGATACCAACAACAAGGATTTTCAAAAGAGGGTCCTACTTGATGGTTCATATCTCCTTATTTTTTTTATTCGTTATTATTTCAAAGTATTCATAAAAGTATCATGGATATGTACAAAAAAAAATTTATATATTTAATAACTGCGTCAAAAAAACATTATATTTTTATACCTATTTTTCTGAGCGCCAAGGTTATGTAACTCCTTAAGTCAATTTTATACAAAACGGCAAATTCTAGTCGTCGCTTTTTCAAAAAGCCAGCGCAAAAATCCAGTTGTCACGTAAAGTTAGTGCAATGTATTCATCGCAAGAAGAAAATTCTATGGCGTTTGCTGTTTCTTTGGTGTGGAGAGAACCTACGGACCATGTACATAACCTTAAATAATGTCTGCATAGATTTAACACGTTTGAAATGTTTAAATTAAATAAATATTATATTGTAAAAATATGTCGTCTCTTTTTTTCCCCCACCACCCTGTAACAAAAATCTGAACATATCACAGTAATTAACTTATTATTTTCAGATTTAGGACTAAAAATACATCATTACACATTACATGTTACCTCAAAAAAGTTAAAATTTGTGGACCTGTTGTTTTGAGAACCGACGGAAAAAAGAGCGTCCCGTGAAAATAATTGTTTCCTTTGAGGCTATTATTTTTAAGAAGTTAAAATATACGCTGGTAGAAGGTCGCTATTCTAGCTGATATTTTGTATTTGTTTTAAAACAGGTTTAATGTTAAAAATTCCGGAATTTATTGAAGTCTCAATTAGTCTTTCAAAGTTAATGTTATATTATTAATAAGAATATTAAATTGATAAAGGTAAAGTAAAGATTTATAAAATCTCTGTAATACTTTTAAAAGTAAATATTTTACTAGAACAAACATCTTAGTCCTTTTATTTCATAGTTGAGCCTGAAGGGTGAGCTGATGTTGACATTTTGCTTTTATATTGATTTTAGTAGAAGTTATATTAGCTTTATAGATTTTTATTAAATTGTTTCTTTGAAAGTCTTATAGAAACATATAAAAGGCATATTTTTAAATTTAATTTGAAAAAGAAATTTGCCTCTATTAATTGTTTTTTCATAATATGTCATGGAGTTTTTTGCGCTGAGTAAAATCTAAAATACATGAGATCATCAATACAAGGAAAGGATATAGATGGAGTAATGATACAGATGGATACAGATGAAGTAGTGAATAAAAGATGGATTGAAAAAGTGAAGTTAAACAATCACGACGTACATTGAGGTATCAGAGGACTTTGCAGCAAGAATATCGACTGGAAACAAATGTTTTTCACTTTACAGAATATCTCAAAACCAATATCGAGGAATATAAAAATATAGGAAGGAATAGGAAAATAGGAAAAAATATAGGAAATATAAAAATGCGTCAGAAATAGATAGGAATAGGAATATAGAATAGATAGGAATAGATAGCGTCAGAATAGATAGGAATAGGAAATATAGACAGGAATATAGGAATATAGGAAAAAATATAGGAAATATAAAAATGCGTCAGAAATAGAACGTCCAAATGGAACGAGGTTGGAGAATTAAAGCGAAAGAAATCAGGAGCAAATAGGTGGGGCCACATCCAGAGGATGGACATCGAAAGACTGGCCATGAAAATATTGGAAAGGAGCATGGAGGGATCCACACCGAAGGGATGAGCAAGCAAGAGTTGGTGGGGGGCGGTAGTAAGGAGGGATCTGCAAGAGATGGGAATATAGGAATGGAAAGGGAGAGCGAGAGATATTATGGAGTGAACAAGGATAATGAAAGAGGCAAGAAGGTATTGAATCAAAGGGATGACTCCCCTCAGGGATAATCAGATTATAGAGGTCATGGAAAAGGGTGATCACCGTTCTATGAAAAAAAAAACATAGACCTGGATAATAGAGAGAAAGAGAAGAACAATCTAAAATAATGTGTATGGTAAGGTTTCCTCAATAAAAGTATATCGTGATTTTAGGAAACTAATTTTAACAAGAGGCTGACTATTTTAAACCAGACAGAACCGAGTTTTATTTATAGTCATTTAATAAACTCCTTAAAAAACTAGAACTTCTAATTTAATTACATAAGCGGAAAAAATGCCTTTCCTCAATTGTTGCATTTTCTCTTTTGTGATGCTTAAATACTACTTGACAGAATATTGAAATCAGTCATTAATGAATATACCTACTCTTTCTTTTAAACTAAATGAATGGATGAATGAAATTATGCGTTTTCGGGTTTCCAAATAAACGCATGCAATCCTTAGGTACATTACACAAAGAGTGTAAGAAAGGAACCATGGAAACAAACAAAAACAGTCAAATTAACTTGTCAGTTTTGAAATGCATTACATTTTCAACAATGCATTTATTGATTATTAATAATTAATATAATAACATCTAACAATGCCTTTTACCAATAACGAGGCCTATGACATGTTGGCGGTATATTTGCAATGTTTTGAAAATGCAGGTATTGCAGAGCGGGAATATGCAAGTCAATATCCCGGAAGAAGGCATTATTCGAACAAGGTGTTTACACGTCTAGCAAGATGCTTACGAGAAACAGGAATTGTGCATCCAGATCCAGTCCGCACCACGTTACGTTCGATTCGTAATGGAGATAATGTCGGAAATGTTCTGGCTTATGTTGAAACCAACCCCCATTTAAGTATCAGATAAATATCTGAAGAATGAGGTGTTAGCAAGACATTCATTCATCGAATCTTAGGGGATAACAAGCTGCATCCCTATCATGTTATCTTACACCAAGCCCTTTTGGATAACGATTTCGACAGATGACTATTGTCACTGGTTAAAAAATATGTATAGTGGAAATAAACAATTCTTAAAACGCATACTATGGACTGTTGAAGCTACTTTTAGCAGTGATGGAGGCGTTAACTTACATAATATGCACTATTGACAGTCCTCGACTTTACTTGTGGGGAAGATTAAAAGACCTTGTTTTTCAAACTCGTCCTACCACACGAGAAAACATGATTGAAATAATTCAAAATTCAATAACTAGCATTTCAAGAGCGGAAATTGAAGCTGCCGTTTTTAGTACTCGTCGAAAAATAAATCTTTGCATTTCTAAGGATGGAAGGCATTTTGAACATTTAGAAAGGTGTTAAAGTTCAGATTCTGTTAATTATCAGACTGTTGTGCTGTTAATTTTATTTGACTGTTGTTATTATTATTATCTTCGTTGTTGGCCCGTTGGCCTTCAAATACGCTCCAAATTAATATGGCACGAAGAATTTGGACCAGTCCTACGCCTGGGTAAAGTGTGAAGGAAGGCAAACATTAGGTTAATATTTTTTTAATTTAATGCAGGTAGTAGTGAAATAATAACTGATTTTTTCAGAAAAATCGAAATATCTCTTGACATGTCAGAGATATCGATTTCGGGTTTTCACTGGATGATTCCTCTTTAAATTACCTTTCTTGCCATGTAGTAAAAGCTGTACCATTCCATTTGAAAAAACTGAACAAAACTTCAAGAAAACTATTGTTGAATGTAACGCCACCTCGCGGTTTCATTTATAAACTAAATAATTTATCTCCCAGATTATCTGATTGTCCCAGCAATTGCCTTTTAAATGAATCCAAATTGAGGAAAATCGGTCTAGGCAAACGGACATTAGACGACTTTTTATCTAAATAGGTAAAACTCCCCCCCCCCCCCCCCCCCCCCCTCTTTATTCGCGAAGTTACGACAAAATGTCATAAAACAAAGTTGTAGGAGACAGTTTGCTAATTATAACTGAGAATTTTTCTTACTCGGTTAACACTTGAAAATACACACAAAAAAATGATTTTTAAAAATGTTTAGCTCGTCACGCCCTGTTGAGGTCGTTTTAGAAGCTTAAAAATTTTTTTGGTGAATTTCTCATGATCATTTTTAGTACAATTTTTTTTCCCCCAAAGCTGTGGGATAAATAGTTTTCAAGATACGGCCGCGATCCAATGGGACACCTGGTACACTATAACCACCCAAAAACAAAGGACGATAAACAAATAACTTCCTTGATATTAGCAAAATATTTACCTTGATAAGTAAACATTCTTCAAGCAAAAACACAAATCGTCGCCTCCTGGACGGCGCGTTACTAGACCAAAGTATTTGCCGCGCACTGGGCGACGACGGGCGAACGTTGCTATAGTAACGTGGCAATCGACAGACGTATAATTTGAGAGTGGTGGAAAGTGTTCGCTTTGCCCAGACTTCCCCTACATAATCCAGTGTCAACTAGTAGACGTACTATACCCAAACTACCCCCATATTCAGAATATACCAAGCCCATATCTAGTGCGCTGGTTTTCAAATCTATCAATATTAATTTAAACACTACACAATTTGCAATTTGCAAGACATAACATTTCACTACCTCTATTATAAAAAAAATTAAACCCATTAATTAGAAATATCACTAACTCTTTACAGTCTAACCTATTGACTCCATTTAATATAGAACAATACCAAAATGACCTATTATAAAAAAAATTAAAATACTTCAATGGTATGTTAGAAGTGTCGGCGCAAATTATCTAAACCTTATTCCACTGACGAGACAAGAAGATCCGGATATACTTTACTAAACGAAATATGGCTACTTCCATCAAGAAATTTCAATTTGAAAAATTACCGTGAATTAAAACTAGACAGATATGATGGTCATAGTGGAATAGCCACATGCATTAAAAGCAATACAAAATTGAAATATATTAACTTAGAAGCCAATTTTAATACAGTAGATTTACAAGTACTAGCAATTAAAGCCGGATATATCTTTAGTTTAAATATCAGAACTATATTACTTCAGAATATACTGTTATAACCAATCAATCACATAATCATGGATGAGTTTAATGCTCGACACGCTCTAATACTAATGGCAAAGAAATGTATTTTTTCCTTAATAATGACTACATCATTGTAAACGAGGGTGTCCTTACCAGATTTACTTATGAAACCACAGAGTTGCAGTTGACCTAACCATGACCACAAGTTGGACTGTTCATCCAGAGTACAGTAACAGCGATCACTTTGCCACATTATGTCAGATTGAATGTAATAAAATCCTAAACTGTAATTATCCTATTTATACAAGAAGAATCAATAAGAAAACCTATTAAAGTAAAATTTTTGACTAGACAAACCTGCGCAGAAGATCTGAAGGATGGAAACTTTTGAGTCTTCGTATACCATGACGTAACACTTGTTGGTTAGCTTGTAGAAGAATACACTGTTAGTCTTTTATTGTACCTCTCATTATATTGTTTAATTTATTCTGTGATGAATATTCTGACGATTATATTTCAGCATCTATGACTAGAATTTCAAGGTTAGAGTCTGCTGCTAAACCCCAGAGTTGAATGATATATGGCCAAAGTATGACGTTGTAAAGTAGGGCAAGGTTGGGCAAGACGTTCATCGATCTTTAAGGTTTATCGGTCTTTAATCTTTCATAAACTAATCAAACGAAATAAAAAAACAGCTCTTCTTAGTGAAATAAATCAATACAAAAACATTCGAATTACCCCGTCTCACCCTAAGGGCCAGATAGGGTACTAACCAGTCTCTGGTTTTCACAAAAAGGACAGATGTAAAGAAATTCCCCGTTCTCATCTTCCACGCCGCCACAACCACAGTGAGTCCATCTTCCTCAAACTTCATTATGTTCAGAGTTACTATCTGACTCTTGTTGTTGACTTTTTGTTTTTATTTTTTTAATGTTCTATTCCTACTATTTTTACATTTTTATTTTATTTAGTGGTCGATTTTTCACGTTTTTTTTTTCAAGTTCTTGTTTACACCGACATGAAGTAATAACTGCAATCTTTCCTCTTTTACGAACCTGTCTTTTTGTATTTTGTATCGTATGTGGGCAAGGCATCAATTATTTTGGAGATAGAATGTAAACTAAGGAATCGTTTGAAGCTCCTTTTCTTCCAGACATGTGTCCAGATTATGATTTGTAAGGCTGGGGTGGTTTTTGAAAATTATCTATTGCAGATACCGTTTCCGATTCATTGTGAGTCTGAATATTGCCGATTCACTGTGATTTTGAAGATTGTAGTGGATTTGAAATATTTGATGTTGTAAGTGAAGTGCTTGTGTCCAGAAAATTTGTGGATGTTGATCTGCTGGCTAATGTAAAATCCGAAATCGGGGATGATTGTGGAATATTAGTGGTTGCATACAAGGTGCTTCAGTCTGTGGTTGTACTTGGCTTATTTCGATATATGTAGTTTCAGCGGCAATTAAATTAGCGTCAGTGAAAATATTAGCGTTGTAAGGCACCCACAGATTTCACAAGCTTTAAATGCATCTGTCGTCATTGTCGCTGATCGAATAAAAGCTTCTCCAAAGAGCTGTGGTCTTTAACACTGTGTTACCACTTGTCCTGGATGTGATCTTAACCACACCATAACAGATTGATCGTAAAATGTGCTCAGTGGTCGCATAAATCCCACGTCAGGTTGCAGTTTGAGGGTTGTGCGAGGAGGGATGTATATTATTATCACTCCGTTTTTACGAGCCTCATCTATAAATTCCAAATTCTGTATGTTAGTGACATGACTGTCTAAAAGAAGCAGCACAGGACTTCTTTTGAAGCTTTTTTGAATTTAACTAACTTTTTTAGCCAATTCACGAAAATATCCAGAGTTGTCTACCTAAAATCTGAACACTCAGCACAAGCATTTGGCGCAGTACCTGTTAAAAGTTCACTCTTCATTCTTTTTCATTCTTTTTACTTGCATATATACCTGTTGTATATCGCTCAGTAGACGTCAACGCTCCTACTTGCCTCTTCCCCGCTGTAGTAATCACTTTTGATCTTGTTTTGTATTAATAGTTAATTTATAGTCATCAAATGTTGTTTCTAACATTTCGAAGAATTTCCCTTGAAATCCCTTGAAGAACCTTGTTGAAACTAGCAGCTCAAGCTGCGGAAGTATTTTCCGGTTTTCTGAGACTCAAATCAGGGTGACGATGCAAAAAACCTCTTATCCAGTCTTTGCCAGATTTACCTTTTTCTTCATTGAATTGGTGTTGTTTGTTGTTGCAGATAGCTAACAGATATGCTAACGTCTGTAGATCCAAAGTTGTCAAACCACACAGACGACTCTCAATCTGCTTTAAATAGGCAACGAGCTCTTCTTCTTCCTTTTGGGTAAAATTATTTTGAATGGAGCCTAAAGGAACTTTGACTTTGCAAGTTTTGTTATCATTATGCCTGACTAACTTTACTTTGCGTTTTATAATAGTTTGAGTAACCCCGCAAAACTTGCTAGCTAATTTATAACCATTTTTTCTTTTTTTCTATCTAACACGTTTTGAAACGCCTTTGCTTCTTCTGTCCATTCGCCTCTATTTGTTCTTCTTTTATAATTTCTGACCATTTTCTGAAAGTAAAATAACACAATGCTGTAAAAGATGAGAAACGGATATAAGAAATTGTGTCGAGTAAGATGGGGGTACCCATACCCCATCATTCCCCTAGCAAAATGATTGCATATTTTTGTTTTTTTTTGAGGTTATAAAACGACAGCAACCGATACAATACTACGGTTATATTTTAGTAAAAAAAACATTGTTGCTGTAAATTTATGACACACTAGTAGAAAAACATATTTTACAAATAGACACACTATCAATATATCAAAAAAAAAAAGATGAAATAGTAAATAAAAATAAACGTATAATTTGAGATTAGTGGGAAGTATTCACTTTGCCCGGGTATTTGCATTGCTCGGACTTCCCCTACATAATCCAATGTCAACTAGCAGATGTACTATAAACAAAGTACTTTCATATTCCTAATATATACCAAGCCTAAATATAGTGCCCTAATCTATAAATCTCAAATCTATCAATATTAATTTAAATATTATACAAGTTGCAAAAACACATAACATTTCACTACCTCTATTATAAAATATTTGAAGCCAATTTATATTATTAAATATTTTTGCTCACCGAATCGTAAATTGCACCTCCCGGTTTTTAGTGATGGACACACTGAATACCTTTGTGGAAAAACTACTAAATGACTTAGTAGCACCATCAAAGCTCAAACGGAACATCAAAATAACGTGGGTTATTCTCTCCGTCTCCGTATCTTACCCAACCTTCCCCTGGTATTTTATTATGTACAGTTAATTTCGATTTTCGTCCAATAAATCATCATTTCATGTGCCTTAATTTCAATCCAAGCTATTTACGTTTTGTGAAAATATGCTTGCGCCAAGTATATGGAGATATTTTGTGTCTTCAGCTTGTGTAATTGTTAAGCGTAACTGGTATATATATATATATATATATATATATATATATATATATATATATATATATATATATATATATATATATATATATATATACCAGCTTCCTAATGCTCCAACCCGTCACCCACGTCGCAGGAAGCAGAGAACGGCCGAACCCGAACGTTTATTTCGGAAAAGATGGCTAACTTTCGGCGTCTGTTAACCCATAGGATGCGGCTGTACACTACGTTCCAGGAACTAACAATCCCTGGTTCTAAACTCCCAGTGGAAACACTGGACACATAAGCTTATAAGCAATCATGACTCGTGCAAGTAATAACTATAATAGCGCAGATGGTATCAATACACCCGTTGCCAGACGGCAACCGGGTGCTCGGATTCTGGGGAACCTGCACTTTCACGATTTCAAAAAATGTCAGAGTTTTCCGGCAAATTTCCGTACAGGACTCCTGCATACATTGGCACCTTCAACATCGACACGCTACTCCAACTAGCAAAACTTTACAATCTAACCGTAGAACTTAACAAACAAAAGATACATGTGCTTGCCCTACAATAAACACGCATCAGAGATGAGGACATGGTGGACTACGGAAACTATCGCATATTCAAAAAAAAGGACAGACAAACCAGTCACCAGGGGTGCTCCGCTTCTGGGCATGGCTTTTGTAGTAGACAAAGGGATAGTTAACTCTATTAAGGAAATCACCCCCATAAATAATAGATTAATGACAATGCGCATACAGTGTGCCAATAAAAAATACACCATGATCAACGTACATGCCCCCATAAAGAGGACAACAAGAAAGACCAAGTCTACAGAGAAATTCTGGGCAATACTAGAAAACATAATGGCAAAGGTCCTAAAGGATGACATCAAAATTTTACTGGGTGAGTTTAACGCACAAATCGGTAATGAAAAAATAACTCATCGAATTATGCCAACAGAATAACCTGACGATCATGTCAACATCCCTCAGAAAATCTCCATGAAAACCGAAAACATGGACATCGCTTATACAACAGATTGATGAATTCCAGATAGACCACGTTGCGATCTCATACTCACAACAAAGAGAGATCCATAATGTTCAAGTCCGCAGGGGCGCAAACATCGACTCAGAACACGAATCAAAGTCAAGTTTATCCCAAGGTGAATTCATCAGATGGCACACCTACAGAAATTCGACACGAAAAAGATCAAGGAATCCGCCATAACAAAGGAATGGGAAAAGGAACAAGCAGATACATAGGAAAAATTACACAAAAAGAACAGGAACTGCTCCCATTGAAAAAGAACACAAAACACCCTTGGTGGGACTAAGAATGCGAAAATGTATTGCAGCAACGCAAATGGGCATTTCAGGTGTGCAACAGTAAAAAATCCCCAGAAAGCCATTTGTTTTTGAATGAGATTAGAAAACAGGGCGCAAAAGTTATCAGACAAACTAAAGGAAATACATGAAGGAACAGCTAGACTCTATAGAGAAGAATTTCCGCAATTATAACACAAGAAACTTTTATAGGACTTTCGCAAGAGAAATCCGTGGGTACACACTACAAAATTTTTGCTTCAGAAAGCGGAATGGGAGATTAGCGCTAACCAATTAGGAGAATTGTCAGGAGCTGGCACAAGGAAAATTGTATCTATACCCACTCAGAATCACCACCACCAACACAGGAGGAGTTCCACAGGCACAGTGGATCAGCAGGTGAAGATGGTATCACCGCGGAACTATTGAAAAACTTCGGACCAAACTCACTGCGGGTAGTCACGCAAATTATCACGAACATCTGGCAAACAGAAAAATTACCAGATGACCAGTGTACCTCTTATACACGCGCTGCATAAGAAAGGAGTCAGAACAGATGTGAACAACTACAGAGGAATCTCCTTACTACAAGTCATTTACAAAATCTTCTCAGTATGCCTTCTCCAGGGAACACAGGAACAACTAGAACACAAAATTGGCGAGTACCAGGCAGGCTTTCGCCCTGGTCGCTTATATACTGAACAAATCTTTAACTTAAAAACAATACTGAAATACAAAGCTATCAGGAACGTCCCAATCATTTGCACGTTCGTGGACTTCAAGAAAGCATACGACTGCATCGATCAAAAATCTCTCTTCAACATCCTAGAAGAACAAGGTCTCGACCCCAAAACGCTACAATTGATCAAGCAAACTCTTCCTGATTAAAACCAGAGTACGCCAAGCAGATGGGTTATCCTCACTCCTCTTCAACCTGGTCCTGGACAAAGTCATAAGGGAATGAGAAAAGGAACTGAAAAATCAAGGACACTCAAACCCAATACGACTCGGACGAACCAAAAACAATATAGAAATCTCATGCCTAGCCTTCGCGGACGACTAGCCATACTCACAGACAATAAAGCAAGGGTAACCAAACAGATCGAAGTCCTCAAGGAATGTGCAGAGAAAGTTGGCCCACAAATCTCCTTCCAAAAACCGAATTCATCTCAAAATTAGATGTCCAAAATTTGAACACCGAATACGGCAAAATAAAAAGGGTTACACATTTTAAATACCTGCGCGAGATCCTCGAACCCACAGAAGGAGAGAAGATAGCACAGAAGACTTGATTACAGAAGATGAAGAGGGCATACGGCAAGACACACAATATCTACAATAAGAAATGCATGTCCACACACACAAAAATAAGACACCACAACACAGTAATCGAACCAGAGATACTATACGCAAGCGAGACACTTACATTCCCCACAAAAAGCGGCATAGAAAACATACTAAAAGAAGAACGCAAAATTATGAGGAAAGTTCTCGGCCCAAAACTAGTGGAAGGATACAGACTATATTCCATGAAGACCACAGAGAGAATGTCCAACGTAGAGGCGGATATAAGAAAAAGAAGGTTGAAATTCTATGGACATATCAGTAGACTCCCACCGACAAGACTCACCAACAAATTTCTTACATACATACAAGGGGTCAAGTCAGCAGTACCATGGATCGCACAAGTCGGAACTGATTTGGGAAGAAGCAAGTACAGAAACAAAATACATATGTGGAACGTCGAATCAGGGAGCGAAGTTTCAAGGAGATCGGGGACAAGATGGACGGAAGAGAGAAAGAGGATCTACGGAGAGAGGAGGAGAGAGGTATGGAAGATCAGAAAGACTACTTAAAAATGAGTCGGAATCCTTTGCATGATCTTGCGTGATATATATATATATATATATATATATATATATATATATATATATATATATATATATATATATATATATATATATATATATATAAACTAAATCCACTTTATCAAGCGGTTGAGTGATCAGCGTCTGTTCACTAGTTTAAATTCTGGAACTAACCCCTCCAGTCTTAACCTCTGAACCGTCATGGTTCAAACCTTTAATGCAAAGTACAATATGAAGCGTTCTAGTAATTACAAAATTACCCCAGGAGGTAGACAATTCTCTGCCAGCTTTGCTGGTACAACCGGACTTTCGGATTCTGGGGCGTCCGGGCTTAAACGCAAAATATTTCAAAGGGAGTCGGAGACCTCTGGCCAACGTCTGAAACCGAAAACAAAAACTTCTTTCTTCTTTGGAACGGTAAATATCAATTCTCTCCTGCATCCAGGAAAACTACACGAATTGGGGCGAACATTAAATTAGCAAAAAATCCAAATTTTAGCTTTGCAAGAAACTAGATTGACAGATGAGAACACCTTGGAATTCGGCAACAACAGACTTTTTAAAAGTAAAACGGACAAAAAAATACTCAAAAATACACCACATCTCGGTGTTGCTTTCGCTCCCTCAAGAAACATCCTTGGTTCTATAACAAATGTCCAGCCAGTAAATAATCCACTTATGACACTATCCCTTAAGTGTGCTAACAAAAACTATACATTAATCAATGCACACCTCCCAGTTAACGAAGACAATAAATCTAATCCTGAAAAAGTAAATAAGTCCTGGGAAATTCTAGAAAAGACTATCTCTAAAATTCCCTCTAACCATGTAAAAATCCTATTGGGTGATTTCAATGCCCAGCTAGGGAAAGAAAAAAAGTACAGGAAAACAGTCGGCAGTTTTCCCGCTCATAAATGGACTAACCATAATGGTAGAAGATTGGTTGAACTATGTTCGCAGTTTAATCTAAAAATAATGTCAACCCAATTTAAGAAGAAAATATCAAAACAAAAGACCTGAAGGTGCCCAAACATGTACATGGGTGAATTTCAAATTGACCATGTTGCCATTTCGTACCCCAATTATAAAGAGATTTTGAATGTTCAAGTCAGGAACGGAGCAAATATAGACACGGATCAATACTTGACTAGAATCAAACTTAGCTTAAAATCTCGAAAACTTATTCAAAAGCGGCTGCTAATACCAAAGTTTGACCCAACGAAAATAAAACCAGCCCTAACAGAACAACTTGATAAACAACCAGCACAGAACTGGCAAGAAGTGAAACAAAAAATTATTAAAACAGCCTTAAAGTTGGGCCCTTTACAAAAACGTAGAAAACATCCGTGGTGGGATGAAGTTTGCGAGCAAGCAGTATTAAGCCGAAGTAAAGCCTTCAAAGATTGGAACAGTCAAAAAACAGCAATAAACTATAACATCTTTTTGGAAGTAAGAAAAGAAACAACGAAGCTAATTAGACAAACTAAAAGAAAATATGAAAACAATCAACTTAATGAAATAGAAAGAGATTTCCAAAAAAATAACACTCGAAAATTTTACAAAACATTTAAAACTAAATTAACAGGCTATCAACCGCAAAGTCTTTGCTTCCAAAATGAAAACGGACAATTCGCTCTAAATAACCAAGACAATTGCAAAGAACTTGCGAAATATTTTGAACAAATACTAAACTGCCCTGAGCCCTTAAACAAATTAGCAACACTAAAACCTAAACAAACAAACCCAGATTCATTACCACCGAATGAAGATGAAATAATTAGGCAAATCAAGCGGCTTAAAAATGACAAGGCTTCTGGTGAAGATGGAATCACTGCGGAACTTTTGAAATCCGCTGGTCCAGGTACAATCAGGGAAATAACCAAAATTCTACAAGAAGTTTGGCGAACCGAACGGATTCCGGAAGATTGGAAAGATGCTCTAATCCATCCACTACATAAGAAAGGAGATAGAACGGATGTAAACAACTCTAGAGGGATATTTCTTCTCCCAGTTTGTTACAATATTCTATCTCAATGTCTACTAGACAGAGCACAGGGACAGTTAGAACCTAAAATTGGTGAATATCAAGCAGGTTTTCGACCGGGCAGATCCTGCCCTGAACAGATCCTGAATTTGAAGTTGATTCTAAGACATCAAAAACTGTACAATAAAAATCTCGTCTGTACATTTGTGGATTTCAAAAAAGCATATGATTCTATTGACCGCGAATCTTTATTCCGAATCTTGAAAGAACAAGGACTAGATCTGAAAACGCTGGCAATTATTAAAGCAAGGTTAACTAACACAAGGTCGAAAGTTAAATTCATGGGTGAGATCTCAGAGCCTTTCGAAATTAAAACTGGAGTGAGACAAGGGGATGGACTCTCGCCACTTTTATTTAACTGTGTTCTAGAAAAAGTAATACAGGAGTGGCGTGAAAAAAAGTCGGCACTGAATATTGACCAGCCCATTAAACTGGGGAGAACCAACATCAAAATTGATTGTCTGGCATTTGCTGATGATCTAGCAATTTTAGCTCAAGATGTATTAACGGCACAGAAGCAGATTGAAATCCTAAAAGAAACAGCAGAAAATGTAGGACTCCAAATTTCCTTTGAAAAGACACAATACATGACCTGCAACAGACTAAGAACGCCATTTCTAAAAACAAAATATGGTAACATCAGACGAGTCTCTCAATTCAAATATTTGGGTGAAATAATCATGGAAAATGGGTTAGAAAAAGCGGCCAATAAGGGTAGATGTCAAAAAATGGAAACGGTATTGAGACTTATACAAAATATTTACAACAAAAAATGCCTATCTAAAAACACAAAACTGAGACATTACAACACAGTTATTAAGCCAGCATGTCTATATGCTGCGGAAACGCTCATTTTGAATAGAAAGAAGGAAAGAAAAATCATAAGAAAAATCCTAGGGCCCAAACAAATAAATAGCACAACATACCGACTTCGAGAAAACCAAGAAATCAAACAATACACAGATATACATAGCGATATGAGAAAAAGAAGACTTAAGTTTTACGGACACATAAAACGGATGAATCGGAATGAACGAATGAAATTTATGAAAATAGGAGTAAACCTAAAGTAGAAATAATTAAATGGATTGCTGCAATTAAAGAGGACCTAAGATCAGCAAATATTACACAAAGTGAAATTCAGGATAGAGGCTGTTTCAGACACAAGGTTAACGTTTGGAAAGTTGGCCAGAGAGAAAAATGTAGGAAGACTTGAACAACTTGGTCTGACGAAAGGAAAAAAGCTCATAGCGAAAGAATGAAATTAGTATGGGCTCAAAGGAAGGCTAACAACCACAAACGCCTCTAATTGTACTTCGCGTGGTCTACCAGGGCCCATACGTGAATAATAATAATAATAATAATATATATATATATATATATATATATATATATATATATATATATATATATATATATATATATATATATATATATATATATATATATATATAAGCCAAAGAGAAAAATATTTTCCCAAAGTATAAATTAAAATCTACGAATGAGTTTCAACACCTTTTGAATTGAATGAAATAATAATTAACATTGTTATAATTATTAATATTGCTTTTCATCAATTATTAGTGTAGTCTCTTAGTCAGCTTATTATTATCATATAATGTTAGGTAATTTGAAAATTTAGAATGACCATTTAAATTAAAAATTATCTATTTTTATCATTAAATCTTATAACTAAATTAGTTAGATGAGATTCGTTACCTGTGGATAATCACTTTCTTTTGTTTGGTATCCAAAATGAAAAAAATAGGTCTTTGCACCACGTCTCGCATGCAAATAAGCGACTCGAACTAATGGCGCCACAGTATGTCCATCACTTAACGCTTCCATTGTCGAGTCGCGAATATTTATAGGATGAGGAATGGGCTTATCCCAGTCCGTGTACTCGTTTCTGACGGCACTAAATATCTCGTTCAAATGATAAACGTAAGTGTTTCTGATATAAGTCCGTAATATTCGATTCCGTTGATCTTCCTCGAATCCGTACTGGATATCGTTGGCGTTAAAGTCTGCGTAACTCTCCGTTGTAGTGATACCCAACATCACTTCGCAAGTGATGAAGTTCTCGCTGGCATGCTCCATGGCGTAGGATGGATCAGTTGATTCAGTATCAACGGGAAGTGATGGAGCAATGCGTGGCATGAAACGGACGCTCTCAAGGTTGACGTCTATAATAGCTTGCAACGGCCTGAAAACATCAATATTATTTAATTAAAAAGATAAATTTGGATTTATGTAAAAGTTAATAAACTATTAATTCGACAATTATTTGATAATATTATTTCAACTGTTCTTAACTATCAAAACAAGATTTTCACATATAAAATAATTTAAGATAAGATTATAATTCAATTCTTCTATTGGAACCTTTGGTGTGAAACACTGAACTTGAAGAGATTTACCACTAAATACCAAAACACTTTTTTGACGCACGTTTCGCTAACCATGTTAGCATCATCAGGAGATGATTTAATCGCAAATTATTATTTATGAAATCATCTCCTGATGATCCTAACATGGTTAGCGAAACATGCGTCGAGCAGTTCAAAAAAGTGTTTTGATGTTTAGTGGTAAATCTCTTCAAGTTTAAGATTATAATTGATCATTCGGCGCTTCATTTTTATATGACACTTTGTCGTTTATTCAAGCAATTTCAAGAAAAGCAATTTCAATTTGAAAAAGTTAGTGATAGACCAATCAGAGGTCCATGAACAGTGCGAAGCGCTGAAAAAAGTATGGAGTAGTCTTCAGAAACGACACATATAGTACAACTATAAGTACCAGCTCAACTATATTAAGAAATAATAAATATCTGTTCACTTAGTTTCATTTTAGTACTATGTTTTTAAGCCCAACCTACAGTGGAAGTTGATTGTGAAATCCAATATCCATTAAAAAATTGCCTACTATCTAATTGAATAGTTGAGATTATCTTGAATTTTAAGTTTGTCACTAGGAAGTGGCGTCCCTTGTAATTCAGCTACACGGAGGTAAAAATGCAGCATCATTTGTTGCTGCAAAATTAGTACTTGGTACATATCAGGCTAATATATTGGATTATATTAAGCAAAAGTGTACTATCCACAAGGAATTATGCCAAAGTCGAGAGGACATTTATTTCATCAATCATGAATTGGGAAGCTTTTTCACAGATTAAAAAACTAAGCAAAACGCAAGAGTTAACATGCCTAGAGAGTGCTGATGAAGAGTTTGAGCCTACGTCAAATTGTAAAGCTGCCTCAGCAGCGTTACAATTAATTGATGTATTTACAATTTATTGATGCGCCTCTTATTAATCATAATTTAACATAATTTGATTGTTTTCTTATGAATAAATAATTAATTTCAAAAAATAAAGTTATTAAATTAACTTCTTTTTGATATTCTTCTTTCTGTGGCGTTACAGCCAAATAGTGACCCTTGACCTCATTCAACCTTCGCTTCCAACCGGATCGATCTAGAGCAGCCCCTTTCCAATTTTTGATGCACAGTAGCTCTTCAACATCTCTTCTTACATTGTCCTGTCATCATGCCTTTAATCTTCCTATTTTACTATTACTCCCTATTTGACCCTCCATGATTTTCTTTAATAATCAGTTTTCTGGCATTGTCATCATGTGACGCGCCCATCTGTTGGTGCAGTATTTTGTACAGTAAGTGTACCTTTGTACAATTGCTTCAGTTCGTAGTTGTACCTGATCCTCCAAATTTCATTTCACCAAATATTCTACTGAGTAATTTTTCCAGAAGAATGCAACCACGACTTGCAGCCATAAGTGATTACCGGCCGAATGAGTGTTTTATAGATCCTAACTTTCGCGCCCCTTTTAATAAGTTTAAATCTTAGGACCAAATGCAGAGAATAATTAAATTTCTTATCCTTCAAAATACGATTGCTAATATCTCCTCTGATGTTGTTTTCGGCAAGTTTGCTTCCCAGATATGTAAATTCCTTCATAACTTTAATATAAACCTATCATTAAGTAGCTGTGTTTTCGACGAAATTCGAAAGGAATCTGTCTGTTAATTACGCCAGTATGAAGGCGATAAAGTGGGATACCTTCTGAGAGGTATTCTATGTTGATCACTCACCAGTCGAAAGGTTTTTCTAGAGACTTAAAGGTTAAGCCCTAATCAAGGGTTTATCACAAGGGTTTATCACTATGCTGATTGATGTTTATCGGATGGCCCAGGTTTGAAACCCCACTTTAAGCTCTAGGTCTACTTGCAATATAATTTCAGTTGCTTCCGATCTCTAAATGTAAAAACTTTCTTTACTGATTCCAAGAATGCAAATATTATTGTTGTTAGATGCCGCCGGGCATCTAATCGAAAGTTTAAATTTTAATTGATCTAAGTGATTTGATTTTATTTCCCTCTATCAAGGTGCATTACAGTAGACCAGAGAGTACTGTATATTTTATAATAAAATAGAAATATAATATTTTTTTCATAATCATTTCATTCAATATTCGTTGATATGTATATTTAATATACTAAAGTAAATATGAAATTTGTAATATCAAAAAAAACATTATTAAAATGAACATATTAATTTAATATTAAAATAATATATAACACATTATATGGAAGTAATAAAATGCAACTTGCTTAATTAAAAAAGGAAAACTTTGCCAATAAGATTTTTTAAGTTTTATTTTACAAAATGTAGCTTCTTTAACAAAATAATTTACTGTAAAATTGCAATTAAACGAAATGTGAACTGAAAAGTCTAACTAAAAATAAAATTAAATAACGGTTAGTTTTGCATTCTAATGTAGAAACGGTATTTATCAGATAAATAGAGACTGAAAAATAAAAAGGATTTTCATCCTTTTAAATGGACCTGAGCCAAATAGACATTTGCGTAGTGGTTTAATTTAATTTGCACTTTTTTATTTGTATTGCCTGGAATAATTAAACTGGAAGGGTTTTCCTTGTTAAGGCATTATCTGCTGGTGTTGCCATGACATAACCGCAAGGGAAAAAGGGTTCTATTTAGTTATTGGGGAGTTGAAATTGTTCAATAATTTGAAATTTTGTATGAAGAATTTTGAATATAATTGCTTAGTTTAAACATTAATACTAAATCTGATGATATTTAATGTATTCTTTTTTTGATTTTATTGTAGTTTATTTTGAATTTTGTTTATAATAAAACAATCATTATTCTTTTATTACACCTTGTTATCCACAAGACACAAATTAATAAAACAAAAAATATTTCGAATTTTTCAAGCTATTTCTTTAATAAAAGTTTGAATTATTAATTATATGTTATTGTGAAGAGGAGATAAAAAAATGAATACTACAAGAGGAGGTAATCACAAGAATGAAATCGGGAACAACATAATTCCAGAAATATATGGGCGTAGAAAGAATTAATAAAATAACTTTTAAATGAGACAATAAATAGTATAAAAATATCAAAAGAATCGAATGCAGGAATTATGTGCCGATATAATTGTAGGAATCACAGGAATTATATTGCCCATAATATTAATGCTCGAGTATAGTAGGAGAGATATTGGCTAGAATATTCCAAAAAAAAGGATAATGAATTAAATAGAAGACTCGATGTACGAAAAACAATGTAGATTTAGACCCGGAAGAATTATACAAGACCTAATATTTATAATAAGATGAGCCAGCAACAAACTCTTAAATAAACAGGTATACATGTATCTTCATAGATATTATATAGCTATTTTAAAAGAAATGGAAAAACGAGAAATCGATGGGAGCATGATAGAAATTATAAATAATATGTCTAAATATAATGGAAACGTAGTAAGAAAAATCGATGAAGAATCAAACGAACTTATAATGAAAATATGAGTGAAACAATGATGTGTTTTAAGCCCTTTATTATTTTCAAAAGTGCTATCTATGATAGGCGGTGACAAAAAAAAAGCGAAAAAAGAAAGGACATCCTTAAAGTTGGGGAATGAAAAAAATTTATAGATAGAAAGATCTAAAAAGATAGAAAATTCATTATAAGTTCAAGAAGAAATGTTATCGGAATAAAAGGTGAGCCAAGAAGAACTTTTTATCTCAGTATGAAAACATTGTTCAGTCGTTAGTTGTGTATGAAGTCGACCATTAGCCTGTAGGCAGAGTTTTTTTTTATTTATTAGTTGACTCTATTTGCTGTAGAGTTTCTTGTTGAAATCCAATCTGTTGAGTATAATCTACTTATACAAATGGTTATGATTTTTCTTGGGTATATATTATTTCTTAGTGCTAATTTTGGATTTTTTTATTAAAACAATTTGTTTTAAAAATGATTTTTAGTTTTCACGTCAACATCCTCAGTTCGATTCGCTTAGCTCAATTTGACATGCTTTAATGGGACACATTTTTCAGTTTATACAACTTGTCCAAACAATGACTTGTAATTTGACATTATCTCTTATTAACGAAAATATTTACCACTAAAGCTACGGTTTCCTAAGAAAGCGGTGCCGTTATTTAGCGGCCGTGATGCGGCGGACGTAAGAACGCTGCAAAACTATGTTAAAAAAGACGGTCAACGAACAGTGAGCGTATTGCGGTGGACAAGAGATAATATGGACTAAGTATTATTACTATATTTGGAAGATATTTAGTCATCGGAAGACGAAAACTATCGTTTGGAGGAGACCGACATATTTATTAATGGTGCTACAGAATGTGTATTTCAATTTTTTGTTTTAAGTGGGTTTTTCCATAGTCTTTGCTCTTCACATTATATCAAGCTTCATTATTGCTTACAAAATCAATCAATATTTCGTCATCTTCGCTGGTTAAAATCACGTTTGTACTGTGTACACTCTTTTTTTATTTTAAAACTGTGAGCGCTACGCGGAAAAAAACATCCACGATTGTTTGTCACCGCTATAATGGCAGTCATCCAAATGGCAACAAAATCGGGATTCGTCACAGATGACTAGGTAGTTCTGCATTTATGTATACAATATGTACCAATGTTTTATGCTTAAAAGAAGTAAAACGCACAACATTTGGCTGATAATGCTGTTGTCCAAAAGACCTTAATCGTTAGAAAACCACTCGGACACCTATTTGGAGTCCTTTATCCGCCTCAGTCTGAACTACTGAAAATCGGTCTATAAGTCATCATCAACATTTCATAACAATAATTTGATTTCTGTTAGTGTGGTTGGGAATTTCTCAAAATTAAGGAACGCAGTTCTTTTGAACTATAAGTAAAAGTAGAACAGTAATCTATGAACAGTAAGAGTAGAACCAAAGTAGAGTGGAGTAGTACAGTAAGAGTAGAAACCAAACATCGGTTTAGTGTATTATATATGAACCTTTTTCGCCCTTAGACAGGTCAATCAGTAACCGAATCGATGGCGTAGCTGCTCGGGTTTATTCAAAGTGCGGAAGGAAGACTGACGATTTTCAAATTTCGTGCGCGTCTCATTGTTAGGTATAAAGCAACTATCTATCTTCAATGTATTTACATTATAGCATTAGTAATCCTGAATCAGTGGAATGGTGCCCAAGGCATCACAGTCCCCATACGATCTAATCAACAGCTGTTAACAACCTTAATCGTTAGAAAACCACTCGAACACTTATTTGGAGTATTTTATCCACCTCACACTGAACTACTGAAAATCGGGCTATAAGTCATTGACTGTCTGTTATGCACCTTCAATGTTCAAACCTGCTAACATTTCATTGCAACAATTGATTTCGGTTAGTGTGGGTGGCAATTTCTCAAAATTAAGGAAGGGAGTTTTTTTTCTATTAAACCATTAGTTCAGTTTCCTTCAACTTCACTCAGTTGATGACAAATCTCGCGTATTTAAGATATAGGAATATTGACATTAAAACAAAATAGAAAACATTTTCAAACCTAAAAAACTGCAAAGAATCACATATGATAATAATTTTAATTAGACAAAATGTGATGTTGATATTAAAACTATTTCATATTTCTTTTGAAATACCCCTTTTTGAATGCTATGGATTTCTATGTCCGTTAATATACTTTCAAATGACGGAAGATAAAAACAATTTGTCGTCACATTAAATCTGATCATGTCTATGATATAATATAGTATGATATAGTATAGATATAATATATAATATGATATAGTATCAATTGATATAAGGATATTGATTGATAATTGACACGATTTTATATCGAACTGATAAAACTGCAAAAATGTATAACAGTTTTAAGAATTAGGACACAACGATATTATTAATATATTAATTAAATAGAAAAAAAAACTGCCTTTGTCAGGTCATTTGAAGAAACGTGCAAACTACAATTTGTTACATATTTATTTAAAATGGAGCAAAACAAAACTTCACGGAATATTTTTTTTGTATTTACTCTATGAACAGTAAGAGTAGAACATCTTTTTGCTATATGTGTGTTTTAGAAAAACCAAACATCGGTTTAGTGTATTATATATGAACCTTTTTCGCCCTTAGACAGATCAATCAGTAACCGAATCCATGGCGTAGCTCCTCGGGTTTATTCAGAGTGCGGAAGGGAGACCAACGATTTTCAAATTTCATGCGCGTCTCACTGGTAGGTATAAGCAACTATCTATCTTCAGTGTATTTACATTATAGCATTAGTAATCCTGAATCAGTGGAACAGTGGAATGGTGCACAAGACATTTAAAAAAAAATAGTTACTGCATTGCAGCATTCCAACGAAAACTTCGACGCCAATTCAATATTAACCGTAATAATCCGATTCCGTCTGGTCCAGAGGATGGAACCAGAGACACGCCTGTATAAATAAAGAGAATCACAGTCCCCATACGATCTAATCAACAGTTTTATGCTTATCGTCATGAGGTTGTATTGAACATTTCGGACATTTACAATGTACTTTTCATCAATATTTGAATTCCACCTATACAAAATCTAGCTAGTGCGTGCAATGAATGATTAAAATCATGTTAACTGCATAATATTTTTGTCCCCCATTCTCGGCTCTTTCGGAGGAAAATGAGAAGCTTATTTACAATTTGTTGAGGTCTGATGAAGCATATTTTCACCTTTGGGGTTTTGTGAATATATAACAGTTTAGCGTGCAATATTATCATTTGGTTGTATTGATCTTTACTTTTTTAAGAAAGTCAATAAAAATGTGACGACTGATGGTGGCGTTTTCGACATGACATATAATCAGATTTCCTCTTCTTAATGATGAGATGGTTTGAGGAAAATCGGAGTAACTACTCACACAGAATAGCTATAAATGTCGTTCGATAGTTGGGTTTCAATTAAGTAGACACAATATTTATATTTGAATGAAACGAAAATATACTCAGATATACCATATCATGAACGCACAAACTAATAAACTTAACCTTTAAGTTTCGGTATACGATTGCAAATGATGTGGCAAAATTAAATTGTAAAACATTATCATGTTGTTTGATGTTTTTCGAATGCTACTAAGAAAATCAATATTCTTGTGGTCCTCTTAAATGTGCTAAAATGCTAATGGTTCGTATACCAAGTAATTTCATGTCATTTCCGACTTTTAAAAGGGACGAAAGTATGGCTAACGTAATCTTAGACTTCTAGCTGTACGAAATCGGCTGGATGCTACCGACTACATTCGAGGATGACTGGTAATCGACATTTAATAGTAATAAGCATACGTTCTTATAGTCATTATTAAATTTTTCGTTTTAATGTGTACCACAAGACACAGTTAAAATTGAACTAGAATGCGAATTACTCTGTATATTATGGTATGGGAGACTATATGTTTGGGAGGGAAGTTCAATGAGGTAATTATTACAGGGATTTTAAATGCAGCTCATTTTATTACGAAACCATTGCAGACTGTCATTAGACTATCTGCAAGGTCCAAGTCAAAATGGTACACGTTATGTTGCTAAGGTCAGATCGCATTCAGCTCTTGAAACAGTGCAGTTTTCAGAAGAGTTTGTAAAAGTGACATTCTACTGACATGTAAAAATCCCCGAAGATGTTACCAATAGAATATATGTATGAGATAGCACTGATCGATCTCTTGGTTTATTGTTCTGCCATCGGCAACTATAAACGAATTTGAATCAGATATTCTTTGTGTAAAGAAAACATAGATTACTCAGTTCGGTCGCAGTCTTACGGAGTGTTGTAATAACCATGGTGAACTTATTATTTTTTTGCTTCAAATGCAAATCGAGATTCATGAATATTTTATCATTATAAAGCGTGTTACAATAAGAGCACAAAATTTGAATTTCGCGCCATTTTGGTAGTTATCATTGAATAGGTCCAAAACTGTGAGAGGTCGATAAGAGACATATAAGAGTTAATAAACATGGAGCCCTACAGGATACCGCAACGCGTATAAATTAACATGTATTAAACATGACATCACTCAAGTGGTGGCATACATTATCGATACATTATCATCCATTATCGATACATTGATTGAGCCTCTCTCGGTAGCTTTCCATTACACAACGTAGCATTTCAGGGGGAATCGTCGCAATTTTTGGGGTTATCGCCTCCTTAAGTGCATTCAAAGTTTGTGGACAACGTTGGTATACCTTCGACTTAAGATAGCCCCACAGAAAGAAGTCGCACGGGGACAAATCTGGAGAACGAGGAGGCCAGCCGATGTCGCCACGCAAGAAGATTACATGTCCAGGAAACAGTTGTCTTAAAACTTCAAGTGAACGACGAGATGTGTGGGCAGTTGCGCCATTTTGCTGGCACCACACACTTTCTTGCTCATGTTGATTATATAGATCAGCCAATCTTGGCCGGAGAAAATTCTCCAGTAATGCGCAATAGCGATCAGAAGTTACCGTTGCAGTGACACCATTCTCTTCAAAAACTTCTCTCTTCGTGGACGTTTGCGATCAAGCGGTATCCACTCCAGGATTGCCTTGGTCCATCTGGCATCCCATCGCCTCACTATATGGCCTGCCCATCTCCATTTCAATTGCTTTACTCTTCCAATGATGCCACAGACTTTCGTTAGTTCCCTGATCCATGCGCATATATATATATATATATATATATATATAAATATATATATATATATATATATATATATATATATATATATATATATATATATATATATATATATATATATATATATATATATATATATATATATATATATATATATATAATAAATATTATAATAAATAAATTGAGTGAAAATATTTCTGCTGTTATGCAACACTTGAACTATTTTTGTAAAGCCGATTATTAGATAGAACTCACCATAGTAAAAAAATACAAGAGATTTGCTCAAAGTGTGTTTATTTAAGTCAAATAACTGGATATGTGATTTAAGTAAATACACTTTGAATAAGTCTTTTGTAGTTGATAACTAAAATACAAGTAACACATCTGTCAATAAGTCCACGGTCTGACAAATAAAACACACTTTTTTTACAAGTTTCGACTTTATTCGTTAATATATTTTCCTTGGTTCCAACGCTCCTATCATTCCAACACTTTTCTAACATTTCTACAGCTTTTTTAATAGAACTTTGCCTTCAAAATATCCTTCAGTTTTGGCAACTACCTATTCAATGGAACGAAATTTCTTCCCAGCGAGCGTTTTTTTTTTTTGATATCTGAGAACAGGTAATAATCGCTGTGGCCTGATTTGAAGAAAACGCTAGATGAGGAAGCAATTCGATGTGCAATTAATGCAGTTTAGCCCTCTTGCCAACAATTTATAATGGTGCATTGTCTTGTTGTAACAGTACTTTTCTTATTCATTTGGAGCCTTTTTGCATCTCGTTTTTCAAACGCACCAATAACAATATGTAATATTCGCTGGTTTTACCTTTCTCAAGATAATCGATTAGCAATATCCCATGCGCATCTCAAAATAAAGAGGCCATAACCTTGCTTGCCGATAGTTGTGTTTTTGGGCGTTTTGGACGGCTTTCACTGCCTGATGTCCGCTCAGCTGAATGCCATTTTGACTTCGGATTGTAGTTATGGATCTGTGTTTCCTCCATTGTCGCACACCGCATAAAAAATATTTTTATTTCGTTTAAGCAGCTCCAAACATTGCTCAGAATGATTAATGCATTGTTGTTTTTAGTCCGCTATGAGTAATCGCGGAAACCATTTCGACAGCAATTTACGCATTCCCAATAGTTCATGCAAAATGGTGTAAACATTTCCTTTCAATATCTTCATATCAGCTATCTCTTGTAGTTATAATTTACGGTATTGCGAAATAATCTTGTGAATTTTTCTGATGGTGTAACCACATCATTTGAACGCCCAGAGCGTCATTGGTGCTTGTACGGTCACGTTTGAATTCAGCATATCAATCAATTATGGTTGATTTTCCAGAAGCAGAGTCCGGGTTATGTTTATTAAGCCATTGTTTTGCTTCAACGGTATTTTTCTTCATCAAAAGGAACAGCTTAATCACACACAAAATTCTTTTTTTTTCATTCTTTTGAAAATAGCAAAAGCGGTGTCACTTATATCACAAGTTAGAGACTAGTAGATAGATTGTTATGAAAATTTGACACATGTGTCTGAAGGTTAGCACAATCGACCACTGGATTTTTCATAAGTGACGTCATCTAACATATTTGTCAAAGCGGGAACTTATTGACCGATATATTACATGAACAGATTGCCTTTTTCACGAAGTGATCTAACTGATTTGTAAATGACGTGCTAATTTTGCTTTTGCAACTAGGTCGAGGAAATTGTAGTGTATATTGCATAGATTATAAGACATAAGGTTATGAGACATAAAATGTATAAATAGTTCCCAAATTTTTATCAGTTAGGACGCTTTTTGAGAAAACAGAGGATATAGTTAATTTAAATTGATACGTACGTATGCAAAACATTTTTAATACAAATATAAAAAATATAACATCATTGATATAACAAAATATATAACACTAAAACTAATGACATAAAAACTGATGATATAATTTTTGCAAGACGAGGTTAGTCAATTTGAAGGAAACCCGTTACGGGTAATCAAAGCTAATCTTTTGAATTTAATATTATCGCATAAATAATAAACTGGAGAACATGAAATGGCTTCATTGATGCTGATGTATTATTGTCAGCAATTTTTACATCTTACACGATATTTTAAAAATTTTAAACAACCCAAAATATAGTATTTTTATATCTTTATGGAATTAGTTTAAAATGATTCTAATTTTTGAAAGCTTATGAAGTATTTTTTGACACAATTTTTACCTTGATAATTGGTTACAATCTGTCTAGTTGTCATATATGCAAGTATATTACCATTATAAATAAGAAACAATAAATGTTGAAATGTTGAAATGTGAATACACAGTATGTCGGAAAAATAACGCAGCTTACTTACAAATTACTTATTTTGGAAATTTTTTTTTTCAGATATATTATATTAGATTCAAATAAGATTTGCCAGTTATATTTTGGCTTTGTGGAACAAAATGCCGAAGTATAATACCTTTAGAATCGTAAAAACAGATCAACATTGTCTTCTCTCGTGACTTCTAGATACGCCCTTTTTCGATTTCGGAGAGCTTGATGACTTCCACTTTGGAGCTTTGCTTGAGGACCATACTTGAAGCATCAAGTCTTATCCACAGTTACAATCGATTTCAAGAATGTGCAATTCCATCTGGCTATATTAATAAGATCCTTGAAATGATCAATGCGAGCAATTTCTTAGTCTTCATTAAAGCCAAGGAAGCATAAATTGTAATAAAGTGGGACTTAAACAAAATTTTAAGGGACGATATTACAAGTTATTTTTCGTATAAGGGACCCCTAAGGTTTTATTGGCAGTTTTGCTGTTACAAGTTGCTTAGTGATCATCTGACTTATGGCTCTAGATCATAGCTTCATCTGGATATAAGGTTAAAAGACATCAACTTCAGTCAGTCAGTTCCTTCTATAAATGAGCTTCGAATTATACCCTATAACTTTAAAAATCACATGCAGACTTCCAATAAAGCATATAACATATAACGCAATAAACTAGCAGTTGATTAGAAATGTATTCAAATTCAAAAACTAGGGCTAGAAATGCATTATGGATTTCAAAATACGTAGTTAATTCTTTTAGATAAATATAATTAAATATAATTAACATAATTATATTAATTCGCTATTCGCTAAATATAACTAATATTTCAAAAACATCTATTAAATTAGCTAATAATAACTAATATTTCAAAAACATCTATTAAATTAGCTTGATATAGGAGGCTTGGCTTTTATAAGTTGCTTAGTGACTGTGTTTGTGTCTTAAACCGCGTTCAAATAGTACTAAAAATTATATACTGCTTCTAGTTAAGCTATAATAACTTAATAGAAAAAAGTAAGTAACTTAAATGAAAAAATGATAACAACATTAAGTAAGATGATTATAGATGAAATCCTTCACCTTTTTAATTTATGCGTTAGTGAATATTACTTTCACTTCAACAATAATATTTTCAAATAGAGATCTTTCTGGGCGATATTTGATATATGGTACCCGAGGTAACGCAGAGCAACAAAAATAATTAAATTACATTAACAACACACTTCGGAAGATTTTAAAGCAGAAATAGAAAAAGGTGATACCATTAACCTCTTAGGTCTACGTATAATAAGGAATGTCATTAAATTAGAATTTGATATTGAATAAAATCCACCTTTTTAGATTTAATAATCCCAACATTCAATTTATTATTATATATATATATATATATACCAGGTGTCCCATTAAGGATGGATTGCGGCCGTATCTTGAAAACTATTTATTCCACAGCACAATGCAAGGAAAGCAGTTCGGAGAGGCAATCGGGGCCAGACCAGATCAACTGGCCGTTTTAATGACGGGTCGTGATCGCACACGACTCACGCCATCATACGGCGAATGCTCGTAGCAGTCAGGACCGCTCGTAACATTCTGCCTGGAACCTTCGGGTATAGTACCAGGTATGCCCACAAGGTAGCGTAACGGAACCGTGGAGGGAAAATATTCGGTGGCATTACCGTCTATCGGAAAAGTATCTTATTTGTCACTCTATCCTTGTAAATGTCTTTTGAGCAAACATTGAAATGTATATACTCTATGTATAGAGTTTAAAATTAACTCAGTATCTATTCTTTCCAAAAATTCTCTAAGACAATATAACATTTTCTGTTGTAAACGCAGAAACTACCAATTTTATTATTCCTTAACCTACTAATGTTAAAATTAAACTTTTAGAATCTAATTTGAGAAAATAAGTCTTCAAAGAATTTCTTTATCATAATGGGTAATCTAAATACGCTTGTTTGCTTGCCGTTCCATTTTAACATTTGTTTATCGTATAAATCTGCCGTTGTAAAACTGCTTGTATACTTTGGCCTTTTAGAACAATTTATTGTATCAGATGTTCATCTAATTGCTCTGCTGCTTACTGTGTTCTTTGTTTTCAGTTAAAAATGGTTAGACAGTAATGAGGTTCTCTCGCTAATGCATATTTGAAGTTACATAAAATTAAAATACTTTGTTATATTGTTGTTTATATGTGCAGATTTTAATTTTGAGGTGTTTCAAATTATAAGTGGTCCAATGGTTTTCCATCTTTGGGTTATTTTACAGTTCAACTTTACGATTATTTAATCACTGCTCTGAATATGAGGTTGACAAGACATTAAATTGAATATTTTTTTCCAAAAGCAGCATCGATTGTTCTAAACTTTTTAAACCTTTAGGAGGTTATGTTTCAAAATATAGTAATTTCAAACCTCAGAGATAATCCATACTTGAATATGTTCCTTATTGTTTTAGTTTTATGAACATTTAGTTGACGATGTCTCGAAACCATGTATTTTAAATCATGAATTTTACCTTTAACTTATAAACAAGGTAGATCATTGGAAACAAACGTTTTATAAAGAAGCATAAACTGAGTAATATCTGAATGATTGTGGCGTGTTCATATATTTTTTTCTTTATTTGGGGTTTTCGCCATGATCTAAAACTCAAAAAATATCAAAATATCTATTCTTATGTAAATAAAGAATCACTGGGTAAAAACAATAAACCAAACGGAGACAAATTTCTCGGTGATGAAGTATATTAATTTCTATAAATTATGAAAAGCTAGAAAGTAAATATATTTTTTTTATATGTCAATGATACTTACATTGACAATTAGTTTTTAATGACAGTGACATACTATATATATATATATATATATATATATATATATATATATATATATATATATATATATATATATATATATACATATATATATATATATATATATATATATATATATATATATATATATATATATATATATATATATATATATATATATATATATATATATATATATATATATATATATATATATATATATATATATATATATATATATATATATATATATATATATATATATATATATATATATAATAATAATATATATAATAATATAAATGTTCTTAAATGTAATAATTGTTTAAAATCGGGAACCATATTGAATTTAAATCTACCGAAGGCATAGCAATACATTTATTTTTATTTAAATTAATTATAGCGGTTTCTTTTAATCTTCTGTATTTTGTTACCGATTCTTTTAATACGGTTTTGGAATTATTCCAATTAATTTTCTGACCCGAATCCCATGCGTGTTGACAAATTCTTGTTGGTTTATTTTTTGTCAATAGAGATCTAAGAGTATTTTTTGTTTTAAATGTCGTTCTTATGTTGTATTTATTTCCTACTCTTTTAATTGTGTCAGAAATACCGCGGCTATAAGGAATTGCGAGGTTAATTGTTTGAGAGTTATTATTATTGTTATTAATAAATTGTCTGTTTTGTCTGGTACCAAAAGTTTTAAACGATTCTCTATAAAATTGTCTATAAATTTTTTTAGGTAATTGTTTTTTATTGAAATGTCTTTTATGTGATTTGTTTCTTTTTGTAGTGTATTTTGTAGTTTTATAGTGTAGTAATTTTAGTGTTACATCGAAAGATGTCCCTAAATTAGACCTTATTTCGGCAGTAGAGTCTGTTGCTCAAAATTACCTTTGGAAAATGCAAATGAATACAGGATATGATTAAAATTTATCTTAGAAAAACAATTTAAAATTAAATAAAATTTATTCTATGAGGAAAGGTTAGCTATATATGAATTAAAAAAAGACACATCTATTAAAATATTGCCATCAGACAAAGGTAACGCCACAGTAATTCTGGACACTACAGAATATAATAACAAAATTAAAACTTTAATTGATGAGGGACATTATACTAAAATACATACAGATCCAGCATTAAAACCAGAGAGACACATTTACAATTCATTATATAATCACAAACGTGGATTTACAGATCTAGAAAGATCACAACTTACACCACATTATAGTGAAGCACCTCATTTCTATGGTCTACCGAAGATATACAAAAATAATATACAACTTCACCCTATAGTTAGTAGTATAGACACCCCATGTTTTAAACTCGCAAATTTTTTATTAAATATTTTAAATCCACTTTCGGGTAGAACAAATTCATATATTAAAAATACTTCAGATTTTTTAGATAAAATTTCGAACATTAAAATTACAAACCAAAATGTATTGGTTAGTTTTGACGTGGTGAGTTTATTTACAACATTAAAAGATTGCACTAAACTAAACATAAATACTATTTTGGAATTATTAACTCTGTGCTTAAAAACCACATATTTTCAATTAGAAAATGATTATTATCAATTCTTTATTCTTTTATTTATGTTTTTCTTTTATTCTTTTATTTATTTTTATTCTTTTATTCTTTTCTTTCTTCTTTGATGAGTAATATCTTTATGAAGGAACTCGAGAATGACATATTAAATAAATCTCTTAAAAAGCCAATATAATGGCTTAGATATGTTGATGATATTTTTGCTATATGGCAACATAGCATTGACGATCTAAATATTTTTTACAAGATATAAATTCTCGAAAGCCTACAATTAAGTTTACTTTAGAGATGGAGAAGGATAATAAATTGCCATTCCTCAACACTTTAATAATAAAACAAAACAACACATTAAAAACTACAGTTTACAGAAAACCGACAAACACAGAAAGGTATCTCAAATTCTTTTCCAATCACTTAAAATCACGACACGACAGTGATACACTACAAATAGAAACAAATCACATAAAAGACTTTTTAATAAAAAACAATTACCCAAAAAATTTTATAGACAAATCGTTTAAAACTTTTCATACCAGACAAAACAGACAATTTATTAATAACAATAATAATAACTCTCAAACAATTAACCTCACAATTTCTTATATTCGCGGTATTTCTGACACAATTAAAAGAGTAGGATATAAATACAACATAAGAACGACATTTAAAAACAAAAAATACTCTTAGCTCCATATTAACAAAAACTAAACCAAACAACACACAACAAAATACCAAAAATGTGATTTATAAAATTGCCTGCGAATGTGGCAAATTCTATATAGGTGAGACATCTAGACCGTTAGATGTTAGAATAAAAGAACATAAAAACCTTCTTAGAAAGGGCGATTTTAATAAATCTAGAATTTGTCAACACGCATGGGATTCGGGTCAGAAAATTAATTGGAATAATTCCAAAACCGTATTAAAAGAATCGGTAACAAAATACAGAAGATTAAAAGAAACCGCTATAATTAATTTAAATAAAAATAACTGTATTGCTATGCCTTCGGTAGATTTAAATTCAAAATGGTTCCCGATTCTAAAGAATACAATTAAAAATATTTAAGAATTTCAATAAACAATTACAACCACACGGTAAACCTCACTTATATATATATATATATATATTTTTTTTTTTTTTGGTAGTATGTCACTGTCATTAAAAACTAATTGTCAATGGACAACATAGACAAAAAATATATTTACTTTCTATCTTTTCATAATTTATAGAAATTAATATACTTTATTTTTAGGTTCGTTTTGAAAACGGAAGGAGAATACTTCCCGAAACGTTAACGTTAAAAGTTTGTATACTTTTTAGAAAATTTTTATGTTTTTAAATTTTGTTCGTTAGGAAAATTTATTATAAAAAAGAATCACTGAGAAATTTGTCTCCGTTTGGTTTTTTGTTTTTACCCAGTGATCCTTTATTTACATAAGAACAGATATTTTGATATTTCTTGAGTTTTAGATCGTGGCGAAAACCCCAAATAAAAAAAAATATAAGCATAACCTTATTAAATCTTTGTAAACATAAATCTTTGTAACAAAGAACTAAATATATTAATGTGCTCTACAGGTCATGGGGGCCTAGGGACTTTTCTATTTGTTGATCTGATCTTTCAGTTTTCAATTTCAATCGGTTTAAAATACAAAAGTACAAGAAATACTTGCTCCATTCTTGTTTTTCGTAATCTTACATTTCTTCTTGTATCTATTGGTTGCGTGTACAGAACTATCTTTATCACTTTCTTCTCATGTAATCTTTTTACATGTCCTTCGACCTAATTTTTTTGTGATTTACTACATATGAATAATCTAGGTTCTTTATACAAGTCTTCTATTTCTTTGATTATTTTTTGCCTGTTCTTGTCCCACAATAAATAGATATCAGTTTTTTTTGCCTATCTATTTAATAGGTCTCAAGGGCGTTTTCTTCGATTTGCACTCCTAGGTATACAAAATTATTTACCTTTTTAAACATGTAAATATTATCCCTTAATCTTAGCTCCCATCTTAGCTCACACCCTACTGTATTGTTTGTATTTCCCATTCATATATTCCCAACACTTATTTTGTCTTTCCATCATTTATTTACGATTTTCAACATTCTTAGTAATAAATTCTCCGATTTTGATATTAGGGCCACATCATCCGTCACATATTACGCCATATATTGATGGTTATTACTAAAGATTGATTTGTTCGAGTATTAAGTTAAATAATACGCTAGGTAATACGTCACCTTGATTAAGTCCTTTCTTCGTCTAAAATTATTCTGACTTATGTCCTACACATGTCACTGCATTACCCGATTTTTTCAACGGTGTCCTTATCAATTTTATCAATTTGCCTGATATTCCTATTCATTGCGTTATACAGTTTACTTATTTTTATCCTCTGTCTTATTTGGATCTTTATGTCGGTGTCTTTATATCCTGTGCCTATTTAAAATCAATAAACTGTGGTTTTTATTGATTAATTTATTAGACCTAATCCCAGCATGCTACTCTCCTAACACTACTTCAGCATAACCGTTTAACCTTTATCTCAAAACTTGAGCTAAAATCTTATAACAAGTATACAACAGTGTAATACCTCACACACTGTAATATAATTGTCACATATTAGCTTTTCCCCTTTTTGATGTAGTGGGACTAACAGTGCCTTGAAACATTTCTTTGGCATTTCTGTCTATGTCTTCTTTTCAATATTTCAGCGGTAATATTACTTTCCCTTGGGCTTTTATTATTTCTTAATCTCTTTATTACTTCAGCTATTTCTTCTTTTCTTGCGTAACGTAAAACTAATCAATGTAATATGGAATTTTCAAAACTTTAGAAGGGCAAATATCATTCAAATGACGGCCATAACTCCACTCTTCCCAACGTTTCATCAATTTAGTTAATTCTTCCAGTGTGCGAGGCTTATCTTCATATACGCGTGATTTTTAGTTCATTTAAGTCACACATTAAAAAGGCCGCTAAACGAAGAGGTCATGGGACATTTCCAAAGCGGGAAATTGCTCGATTAGGTAATGCAACTCGAACAAAATTTATGGACGCTCTGGCAACCATGTGCCCACTGTGTTGATTCCTCGTCTAAAAGTCCTTTTCAAAGTTCGGGTTTGAAAAAGTTTTCAAACATGCTGCAGCTGAATTAACGGTTATTGTGGCTCCAACTTCTCCGAAAAATGCCAATATCACACCTTACTGTTGTTTTTGGACTGTTGCAATGTACGGGGATTGATAAAGAAAGGTTGGGAAGATTCGAAGCAATCTCTCAAAAATGGCCCTAAACTTGTTTTCGTGAAAATGGTCGTTACTTGAATGACATTATTTTTTGCACCAACGTGTTGAAAATGGCTAATATGTCATTTTCACTGATTATTTTTATATAAATAAATAGTTATTTACAAAAAATTATTGAAGTCGTTCCATTTTAAAGAGTCGTCTCTTTTCCTTGTGCTATCTTATGATACATCGAATTGTTTAATATACTATTGAAAGCACAATAAATTGCGCTTGTGATTTAATAATTTTGAAAACCACATAATACTATAATATAAACAACTACTAAGATACAAATTAGCTCCTTAAATACAGTCTAAATGTTAACAATTGTAAAAAGAGAATGTATTCCAGTTTACGAAATAAATACAAAACACCGACGTTTATTAACTATCCCACCCAACTACCTCTCAACCTTCCCGACAAATTGCCCCTATGCCGTTTATCTCCACGCCTTGCCGAAATGAGTATTATTCTCTAAACCGAAGTCTAACCTACTTATCCTGCAACATATTCATGAAGCAGATGCATGTGCACATCTTGAAATTCAACGGCAAACCATATACTCCGCACTGAGGCAAAATTGCTTGCTTGTGACTGATTATAATAGCTGCTTAAACCGTGAATTTATTGAAGTACGGACGAAGCTTTCATTCGAATTCCCAATTGGTTTCTGATTAAGTGCTTAAAATAGTGTAATATGATTTTTTGTTAAGTTTGATTTTATTGTTTTTCTTCTGAATATGATTTTTAAATCATTTTCTAAAAGTCTTATACACAAAAATTTAACATTCACTAATTATTTTCTGTTTATTGCAAAACGAGCTAAACATAAATCAACTCTAAATATGAGTATATTTTTTCCTGTAATGAAAGCATAGTATTCAAATTTCGCCAAAACGTGTTTTTAGTTTTTAAAGTCTCACATAAAGTCTCAAGTCTCACACCTAGATTGCCCCATTATAATTCAACACCTGTTCAAGAAAGACGTATCTTTTTTAGCTGAAAAAATCCTGCTAATCGAATATTTTTTCAAAACATGTATGTGTCGTCAGAATATTTATACCGATGTGGTAAATGTGTTAGAAGCTACACACCAGAAATTCTTAAGAAAATATTGTTCATCATTTTAAGGAACAGACAATTCAAAATTTATGAGATATCCCAGTATATAACTAATGCACGTTAATCGACTATAGAAATTATATCTAATGAATTACGTATAATACTTGAGACAAATAATATATTCGATTGCATATTTCTTAGAAATCTTGGAATTAGTGTAACATTATTTACTCTTATGCACCCTCTCAAATTAATTATTAACTTTATTTAACTTTAAAATTAGACACAATGATAACTACAAGTGATAATGAGGTATTTATATTTTTCTTGAAGAACAAATGTCGTTAAAAATACTGTCGTTCAAATATACCCATCGGCTTCGTCTGCTAGAATTCATACTGATATCCTACTAAGATCTCCTGAAAACATAGACAAAGCTGTACAAGATCTAACTATTACAATACAACAAGCCGCCTGGGATGTAACCCCTGAAATGAGTAGTCAAATTCAGAATCATAACTGCTCTGCAATAGCAAAACATGCAATTGCCATAAAATGAAGACTATGGAAAAGGTGGATGACAACTAGAGGCAAATATTAACCCAAAGAAATGTCCAGGATTTGACCTTATAACTGTGCAAGTCGTTAAGCAATTGCCGGAAAAAGCATTAGTTGTCCTTACACAAATTTATAATGCAATAGTTAGTGGCCGACTCTAAGTCCGTCTAGTTATCCATCACAATGGAAAGAAAACCGAACAAATCATATTGATTCCAAAACCTGCCTTGATAGACCCACTACACTTTTGCCTGTATTGTCAATGCTTTTTGAGAAGTTGTTCCTAAAGAGACAGAATCCATTGCTTGACGAACTAAATATAATTCTAGAACACCAGCTCGGATTTCACGAAAAACAACCAACAATCGAACAAGTGCAAAGGCTAGTAAGAATTATTAATAACGCTTTTGAACATAAACAGTTAATTTGATCTAATCTGACTAATTAATTGAAACTTTTCTTAAAGATTATTTGCGATTTAAGATATAGATAATTGATTGACATAGAACATTCATTGCTGTCCTTACTATGCCTTATTAGCTAAAAGTTTTTAGTTACTAATTAGTTTTATTATTTTCCTGATTAAAGGATTAGATAGAGTGCAAATTGGATAACTATAAATTATGAAAACTAACCTTGATCGCAGACAGGACGCGATATCTTCGTGGTCGTCTCCTTTGGAGTCTTGCGGTAAACAACCCATTTGTTTTCCAACGCTTAGCCGTAAGCTGTCTGCGTTATGGATTGTGGCCCAGGGACTTAAAGCAGTTCCACTAAGAAGAATTATCCTTCTAAAGAGACCTATAAAAATAGAACGAATCAACATAATCACTTTGAGTTTATTAAATTTTTTCATACATTTGTTTAGCTATTTATATATAGTATGTTTAGTGTATTGTTTGCCACATAAAAATGGTCGATATGAGGGGTCTTTTGCTATCTCCTCAGTTTCCATAAGGCATTAATGGTTCCACAGGTTTTTTTATGTTAATTATTTAATTCTTTATTTGAAAAATTCCAAAAGTCAGCATTGAAACTTGAATTAAAAAAGTTATTTGTATAGCCTCCAAATTATTTCTTATTTTAATGTGTAATGTTGTAGGGTTTTATGAAAATCAAAATTAGATACAAGCGACATCTACTTTTTTTATAGACACGCAAAGTTTTTGGAAAAAGTAAAAATAAATTTAAATCTCAATTTTGAATTACATATTAAAAAAACTATAAGCGATCATGGTCTTCGAATTCTTTAAAATAAATTTCTGGTTTATCCTTTTTCTAGCGGTATGCATTCGTGCCATAAAAACGTTTTACTAACTTCACTGCTTTGTTAACTTTGTGTTCGGGACGCATTATTTAGTTAAATTTCCTTTTTTTATGGAAGTACTGATGTTACAAATATATTTATGTACTATTCAATTTTTTCTCCACTTTATTTAGGATCTGCAGTTCTATGTTACAATAAGTAAAATGTTTGATGTGAGTAAAATTAGTCCGGTGGAGAGATGTTCCGCAACATTTCCCTGAAAGTATAACTTTTATATAAAAATTACTTTGACAAGGGTAGGAGTTAGGCTTTCAACATTAAAATTTACTTGTTAGGTTAGATGGAAGCTGCTTCTTAAGTTTTCTTGTAACAGATTTTTGCGAGTACCTTGTGACAACAGTGGCTACTTGAAGCTCATAATAGTCAATATGATTTAAAAAAAAACTATGGGGTCTTAGTTAAAATCCTGATCACTTTTGATTGGATGATCTACGCTCTCTACTATAAGAGAGGAATCTAATTCTGATAATGATATTATTGAGTTGGATGGAGAACAGTGAAAAAAAGTGGAGAAAAGTTTATTCCATAGATACTCTCGAAGAATTCTACTACTAGTATGATCATATCCAGGAAATTAATTTATTTACAAATAGCACTTATTACCAATGAATTTCATTTACCATATTTATGTAGTTATCTGCCGGATTGCAGGATATAGATGGAATATGTTTTATAGGTTCAAAAACAGTGCGAATTGCAGGATTTGGTAATTGTAATTGTCTTATTTTCTTCACATTCTTCCAAAGTGATTACATGATCGCTCTTGTAGCTGAAAGATTTTTCAGACAATTTTCTATACCGTTGTATTTATGATTATTAAGCTGCAATTTTAATGTGTTTGAAGCTTGATTTATTTTCCTTTTGTTTTGAGGTGCTTGTTTGTTATTTTACAGGGCTTTCATTTCAGAACTAGCCACCCTCATTATTTCTTTTAGCAATAAAAATTAGCTCTAGACAAAAAACACGATAATTTAGAATTCGAGGGTGAGGTTCAAAACCAATGTACGTTATATTTTAGGTTTCATTTCCTTATCTCCAGTCACCCCTACCTAAAATTTTTAAATGGCAACCCCTGTCTTGTAATATATCATTTTAAAGGCCTTAAAAATCCTAATTAAACTGCGTTTACAAAACTGAAATCGGTTGATCCGTTCTTGTAACAGAGGAAAAATATATTTTAAAAAGTATTTAACAGAATCGCAATATTGTTTACAATGCTTGTTTTAATTTCTTTTACGCATACTATTTTTCTTTTTCTGGTATAAAAAGTAAGATTAGAGACACTTTTATTTTTACTCGGCGCTCATTTGTGTTTTAATGTACACTTTATTCCTCATTGCAGCTAAAATTAAAAACATTTTATCGAAAGTACCGATTTTCAACTAATAGCACTTGCAGTGACAGTGACACAATTTAACGATGTATACTTTACAAAAGAAAACTGAAATTATTTTAATTTATGGTGCTGAGGTGTGCTCGCAGAAAAGCAAAACTTTTTAATGAAATGCATCCGGGCAAAAACCTAGGATATCAATACGTAATACAACTTGTTCAAAAATTGAAGAAGTTTTATTGGGGTCCTGGGTTCGTGTGCAGCAAAGTGAATAAGCAGCCAAGAGTTTTTAATGAACCGACACTGATAGAAATTTTAGCCCATTTCGCTGTTGATCCTATCACTTCAATTCCCCAAGTCGCAAAGTTAACATATATCTCCATTATTCAATACACAAAATTTTTAAACAAAACAAGTTCTTTTCTTACAAATTTAGTATTCTTCAGCAGTTTAGCGAAGATTATTATGACAGAGCTATTCAGTTTTGTGAAATAATGATTGGGAGAATCCAAAATAATCCGAATATAAAAAAGAATGTTTGTTGCAGTAATGAAGCAATATTTGTCCTTAATGGTTTTGTAAATAAACATAACTGCAGATACTGGAATAATAACAATCCACATATATTTTGAGAGGGTCGTAAGCCGTTTTTCCAAAAATATTAACGCTGGAATTCTGGACAATTAATAATAGGTTCGATTTATATTGAAGAAAATTTAACTGGTGAATTGTACTTAAACTTATTAGAAAACAAAATGGATTCACTCATAAAATAGTATTTCAACAATGGCTGGATATACAAGTCCGACAATGACTGGATCAAAGGTTTCCTAACAAATGAGAAGGCAGAAGGGGCGCTGTGGAATGGCCGGCGACATCTCCAAATATAACCGCACCGGATTACTTTCTGCGGTTAACTAAAGAATTAGAAATTTTTATGTTTTAGTTAAAATTTTTTTACTGCCACGTAAAATGCCCATAATGCCACGTAATTTTTTCCCACTATTACGAAAACGAATTAATTTTGTACAACGATGTCAGTTTCATAAATTCGGTTTCACTAGGATTTTCAAGACGTTTAAAATAATATGTTAGGTCTTGCCATTTAAAATTTTTAGGTAGAGGTGAGTAAGGGTAAGAAGCTGAAACATAAAATATAACGGACATTGGGTTTGAACTTCCTCCTCGATATCTAAAATGGCGTAGTTTTTGTCTAGAGCAAATTTTCGTTGCTAAAAGAAATAATGGGGGGGGGGGGGGGGGTACTTTTGAAATGACAGGACTATATATTAAAGCAAGCAATATAAGTAATAAAATAATTTTTTCGTTCCTCATATAGAACATTTGCGGAAATTTGCTTCGATACCTCACGGATACATATATATATATATATATATATATATATATATATATATATATATATATATATATATATATATATATATACATATATATATATATATACCTTGCCACAGGAAGAAAGGTTATATAATTCGGTTTACTGCTACTAAGAAGGTGTTAAATTATCAGTAGTGACCCTAGTCATTAATTTGTGCTGTCAAATGTAAGTGAAATATCTTGATATATGATAATTTATCCTTGTTAGTTAGTTATTACTGTTATGGTTACAAAATATTAACAAGATTAATCCAGTAAAGTATATATGTCATAGTGTTCTATTTTTTTTATTCGCCAGGTGTCATAGTTTTAAATTAAGCTTAATATATTTCTTTCTGTAATGCAATTTTGTAAAACCTACAAGAAAATTTTTCTATATTATGGATGATGAAACTTTTGTAGGACGAATTTACACGAATGTCAAGTTTATCCACGGCTTTAAACTTAAAATTTTCAAACGGAATTATAATCTTTCTTAAAATAACACACACAGAGATAAAGAGCAGTGAGGGTATGTTTGTGGTAAAACAGAAAAGCCTAATTAGTTTTCAAATCAAATATGAGTAGTGAGCTTTCAGTTCTACACGTAAATTAGAATTTTCTTCCCTTATATTTTTCTTTAATTAATATAACCGACAGAAAACTCTACCAAATGATTTTGCATTTGGAACGATTATATTTTTAGGAATTCTAACCATGTTTGTATGAAGGCAGCACTTCATTAGTTATAAGCTGTATATATATATATATATATATATATATATATATATATATATATATATATATATATAAATATATATATATATATATATATATATATATATATATATATATATATATATATATATATATATATATATATATATATATATATATATATATATATATATATATATATATGTATGTATATATACATATATATATATATATATATATATATATATATATATATATATATATATATATATATATATGTATATTATATATATATATATATATATATATATATATATATATATATATATATATATATATATATACATAAAATATAGACTACAAAATCAAGTTCTTATTTGGTTAACTAATTTTTAAATGACCTTATTGAACCTTATTGACCTTATTGAATTTATTAAAAGATAATGGTAATGAGGATAAATAATGTAAGTAATAACAAACTTTGGGCACACTCTGTGTTTACGTTGTGAATAAATATGAACTCAAAGGGATTATCTCCTTATTCATTCCAGTTATTTCGCTTGTTACGACTTCATTTTGAAATATAACTATTTGTCAAGTGTGAATCAATCCATTTAAGTTTGATGATATTTTGTAAAGTTTTTTATTGTGTCTAGAGGAAAACAATGAACTCCAATTGAACAGCAAAGTATTCTTAATTTAATAAGAGCCGAAAAGACACATAGACAATATACACATTGCTGAAGAATTTCAACATTTTCCGGAACACTGAAAAATTATCCTTAATGCAGGACTTGAAAAATGTGGAACGTTAGAAAAATCGGGACGGCTTTAAAACATTTCCGGTATAGTGAAGCGAGCTGTTTTACGCGAAATCTCAAAAACAGAAGCTTCATCTGCCCAACTTGTCAGAAGATTTAATCTAGGATGTAACCCTAACTTCGCAAATGGGCTGCTCTAAATCAGGTATCTAAAATAATGAAAACCACAGCTTAAAAGATGCATCTAGAACAGAGGTTAAAGTTTACTGAAGATCATACTCAAAACAGAGATATGTGTTTACACAAAATTTTTAATGACGAAAAAATGTTATGAATCTTGATGGACTGGATGGTTTTCATTATTACTGGGGCGATTTAAGAATAGAATAAAAATTCATCGTGATGGAGGATACATGATATAGTCTGCATTTAAACATGAGTTTAAATCTGAATTTGCTGCTGTTTCATTATTTACTGTTTCTGTTTACACTGTTTCAACGATTCAACTTTTTCAATGTTGCATAACATCAGAAAATGCTAGAGAATTACCTTTTGCCCTTTACAACGTGTTTAGAAGATCACGTTGTAATTTGTATAATGCTCTGATTCATAGTATGCAAACAAAAAAATTGCTTCAATAATTTGGGAATTCTTTTTAAATTCGGACTATTTTAAATTCTCCTAATCATTATTTCACAAAACTGAATCCTTCTGTCATAATCATCTTCGCTGAGCTGCTGAAGACTACTATATTAGTAAGAAAAGAACTTGTTTTGTTTTAAAATTTTGTCTATTGAACCAATCGAAATATTTCTTAACTTAACGAAGTGATTGGATCAACAGCGAAATTGTCAAAATTTCTATCTGTGTGGGTTCATTAAAAACTCTCGGCTGCTTATTTACTTTGTTACACACGGACCCAGGATCCCAATAAGACTTGTTCAATTTTTGAAATTACAAATCAAATCAAATTACAAATTGATGTGTGTTGAGCTAACTTCCATTAAGTCCCTATCTTAAGCTTATTGAAAATGTATTGGTATTTAAACAGAGATGCTTACGGCCCACAGAGACCAGATATCTAAACAACGGAGAAACTAAAAGAAACGGAAAAATTTTAACTGAAGGAAACAATTTTAATTAATCTAATAAACAGTGTTCCTAGAAGATTATTGTCTGTATATGCAGAGAGATATTCAAATATTAATTCTATTAAGTGTATCGTAGATAATTTTAGAAGGTTGAGTTAATAATTCTTTACAACGTGATATTAATTTTTTCAGTTGGAATAACAAAACAACAAAGGAATTATCTCATTCATTTAATTCGTAAAAATAACATCATATTAAGCAAATTTCCGCAAATGTTCTATATGAGGAATTAACGAAAAAATTATTTTATTACTTATATTGCTTTAATATATAGTCCTGTCATTTCAAAAGTAGCCTCCCCCCCATTGTTTCTTTTAGCAACGAAAATTTGCTCTAGACAAAAAATACGCCATTTTAGATATCGAGGAGGAAGTTCAAACCCAATGTCCGTTATATTTTATATTTCAGCTTCTTACCCTTACTCATCTCTACTTAAAAATTTTAAATGGCAAGCCCTAACATATTATTTTAAACGTCTTGAAAATCCTAATGAAACCGCATTTACGAAACTGACATCATTGTACAAAATTAATTCGTTTTCGTAATAGTGGGAAAAGTAATAGTATATTACTATCGATGGCTGTGAATAGCATTTTACGTGGCAGTAAAAAAAATTTAACCAAAACATAAAAATTTCTAATTCTTTAGTTAACCCCGCAGAAAGTAATCCAGTGCGGTTATATTTGGAGATGTCGCACAGCGCCCCTTCTGACTTCTCATTTGTTAGGAAACCTTTGATCCAGTCATTGTCGGACTTGTATATCCAGCCATTGTTGAAATACTATTTTATGAGTGAATCCATTTTGTTTTCTAAGTTTAAGTACAATTCACTAGTTAAATTTTCTTCAATATAAATCGAACCTATTATTAATTGTCCAGAATTCCAGCCCAAACGTTAATATTTTTGTAGAAACGGCTTACGACCCTCTCAAAATATATGTGGATTGTTATTATTCCAGTATCTACAGTTATGTTTATTTACAAAACCATTAAGGACAAATATTGCTTCATTACTGAAACAAACATTCTTTTTTATATTCGGATCATTTTGGATTCTCCCAATCATTATTTCACAAAACTAAATAGCTCGGTCATAATAATCTTCGCTAAACTGCGAAAAAAAAAGAACTTGTTTTGTTTTAAAATTTTGTGTATTGAACAATGGAGATATATGTTAACTTTGCGACTTGGGGAATTGAAGTGATTGGATTAACAGCGAAATGTTCCTGTGGCAAGGTATTCCAGACTTCACGTCCTTCGATACCTCACGGATACATATATATATATATATATATATATATATATATAGAGTGAAATATATATATATATATATATATATATATATATATATATATATATATATATATATATATATAGTGGATAGTGAAAGTTCCATTATATATTAATGGACAGCTGCGAATATCTCAAAATAAGCAGCCCCGAAAGAAGGCAAAAAAAAATCCACTTAGGGTCTGACTTGTATCAAGCGGTTGAGTGGTCAGCGTCTATTCACCAGTGGTGCGGGCTGATATTTAAATTCTAGATCTAACCCCTCCAGTCTTAACCTCTGAAACGTCAAGGTTCAAACCTTTCATTCAAAGTATAAGACGAAGCGTTCTAGTAATTACAAAATTACCCCAGGGGGTAGACAATCCTCTGCCAGCTTTGCTGGTTCAACCGGACTTTCGGATTCTGGGGCGTCCGGGCTTAAACGCAAAATCTTTCAGAGGGAGTCGGTGACCACTGGCCAACGTCTGAAACCGAAAACAAAAACTTTCGTTGGAACGGTAAATATCAATTCCCTCCTGAGTCCTGGAAAACTACACGAACTGGGGCGAATATTGAATCAGCAAAAAATTCAAATTTTAGCTTTACACCTTGAAACACCTTGCAATTCGGCAACTACAGACTTTTTAAAAGTAAAACAGACAAAAGAATACACAAAAATATACTACATCTCGGTGTTGCTTTCGCTATCTCAAGAAACATTCTTGATTCTATAGCAAATGTCCAGCCAGTAAATAATCGACTTATGACACAATTCCTTAAGTGCGCTAACAAAAACTATACATTAATCAATGCGCACCTCCCAGCCAACGAAGAAAATAAAACTAATCCTGAAAAAGTAAATAAGTCCTGGGAAATTCTGGAAAAGACTATCTCTAAAATTCCCTCTAACCATGTAAAAATCCTATTGGGTGATTTCAACGCCCAACTAGGGAAAGAAAAAAAGTACAGGAAAACAGTCCGCAGTTTTCCCGCTCATATATGGACTAACCATAATGGTAGAAGACTAGTTGAGCTATGTTCGTAGTTTAATTGAAAAATAATGTTAACCCATTTTAAAAAGAAAATAACAAAAGAAAAGACCTGAAGGTGTCCAAACACGTACATGGGTGAATTTCAAATTGACCATGTTGCCATTTCGTACCCTAATTATAAAGAGATTTTGAATCGTCAAGTCAGGAAAGGAGCAATATAGACACGGATCACTACTTGACTAGAATCAAACTTCGCTTAAAACGTCGAAAACTTATTCAAAAGAGACTGCTAATACCAAAGTTCGACCCTACGAAAATAAAACCAGCCCTAATAGAAGAGCTTGATAAACAACCAGTACAGAAATGGAAAGAATTGAAAAAAAAATATTAAAATAGCCTTAAAGTTGGTCCCTTTACAAAAACGTAGAAAACATACGTGGTGGGATGAAGTTTGCGAGCAAGCAGTATTAAGCCGAAGTAAAGCATTCAAAGATTGGAGCAGTCAAAAAACAGCAATAATCTATAACATCTGTTTGGAAGTAAAAAAAGAAACATCGAAGCTAATTAGAATTAAAAGAAAATATGAAAACAATCAACTTAATGAAACAGAAAAAGATTTCCAAAAAAATAATACACGAAACTTTTACAAAACATTTAAAACCAAATTAACAGGCTATCAACCGTAAAGTCTTTGCTTCCAAAAGGAAAACGGACAATTATCTCTAAATAACCAAGACAATTGCAAAGAACTTGCGAAATATTTTGAACAAATACTAAACTCTCCTGAGCCCTTAAACAAATTACCAACAGTAAACCCTAAACAAACAAACCCAGATTCATTACCACCGAATAAAGATAAAATAATTAGGCAAATCAAGCGGCTGAAAAATAACAAAGCTTCTGGTGAAGATGGAATCACTGCTGAACTTTTGAAATCCGCTGGTCCAAGTACAATCAAGGAAATAACCAAAACTCTATAAAAAGTTTGGCGAACCGAACGGATTCCGGAAGATTGGAAAGATGCTCTAATCCATCCACTACACAAGAAAGGAGATAGAACAGATGTAATCAACTATAGAGGGATATCTCTTCTCCTAGTTTGTTACAAGATTCTATCTCAATGTCTACTAGACAGAGCACAGGGACAGTTAGAACCTAAAATTGGTGAATATCAAGCAGGTTTTCGACCGGGCAGATCCTGCCCTGAACAGATCCTGAATCTAAAGTTGATCCTAAGACATCAGAAACTGTACAATAAAAATCTCATCTGTACATTTGTGGATTTCAAAAAAGCATATGATTCTATTGACCGCGAATCTTTATTCTGAATCTTGAAAGAACAAGGACTAGATCTGAAAACGCTGGCAATTATTAAAACAGGAGTGGCGTGAAAAAAAGTCGGCCCTGAATATTGACCAGCCCATTAAACTGGGAAGAACCAACATCAAAATTGACTGTCTGGCGTTTGCTGATGATCTAGCAATTTTAACTCAAGATGTATTAGACGAGTCTCTCAATTCAAATATTTGGGTGAAATAATCATCGAAAATGGGTTAGAAAAAGCGGCCAATAAGGGTAGATGTCAAAAAATGGAAACGGCATTGAGACTTACACAAAATATTTACAACAGAAAATGCCTATCTAAAAACACAAAACTGAGACATTACAACACGGTTATTAAGCTAGAATGTCTATATGCTGCAGAAACGCTCATTTTGAAAAGAAAGAGGGACATCGAGGACATTGAAAAGAAGGAAAGAAAAATCATAAGAAAAATCCTAGGCCCCAAATAAACAAATAACCCAATATACCGATTTCGAGAAAACCAAGAAATTAAACAATACACAGATATACATAGCGATATGAGAAAAAGAAGACTTAAGCTTTACGGACACATAAAACGGATGAATTCGAATAGGCTAACTAGACAAATAGTCGAATTTTATGAAAATAGGAGTAGAGCTAAACTAAAAATAATTAAATGGATTGCTGTAATTAAAGACGACCTAAGATTAGCAAATATTACACAAAGTGAAATTCAGGATAGAGGCTGTTTCAGACACAAGGTTGAGGTTTGGAAGGTTAGCCAGGGAGAAAAATGTAGGAAGACCGGAACAACATGGGTCTGACAAAAGGAAAAAAGCTCATAGCGAAAGAATGAAATTAGTATGTGCGCAAAGGAAGGCTAACAACAACAAGCGCCTCTAATTGTACTTCGCGTGGTCCACCAGGGCCGATACGTGAAGAATAGTACTAATAATAATAATAATAATAATATATATATATATATATATATATATATATATATATATATATATATATATATATATATATATATATATATATATATATATATATATATATATATATATATATATATATATATATATATATATATATATACATATATATATATATATATATATATATATATATATATATATATATATATATATATATATATATATATATATATATATATATATATATTCTTGGCATTACAAGACGAGACAGATATATAGCGGAACCCGGCAGACGTTGTCCTGCCAGTGTATATTTATTTACCTCTATATATCTAAAATGGATGGTCTGTATGTAATGTAGAATTTATAAAGCGTTGTAGAAAATTGTGAAAAAATTAAAAGTTACCATATTGATAAGATTCTATTTTGCATATATTGATGATAAATTATATACATTTTTTTTATTAATAATTCACGTGAATGAACAATATTTTTTACTATTCCATGCAAAATATAATCAAACCAATTAATACTAATATCCAGCGTAACGCAAGTGAATAAACAATATTTTTGGTTTTCTGATTCGGTGTATAGATGAGTTTTTGCAGTTCGTACTATAAAGTAAGTAATGTATAGTTGACTTTTCGATGGTCAACGAACTCAGATTATTCGATTACATGTCGAGGGCTCTATTCAGTTAAGCTACTTGTCCTATTACATTTCCTTTTACTTTTATCAATATCCATTGAGCCACATTGTCTATGGTACGGTAGCATTTTTAAATTTAAATACTGTAAGTAGGGAAGGATGTAGTTAAGGTGTAGAAGTTGGCGTCTATCTGGTGGCGAGGGACAACAAAATGAATAGCGCAAAAATATTAACCGTATTCAAATACCTATGTATACCAATTTTCATAGTGATCGGTTATATGATGTCCGGAAATAATGTCGAAATATTTAGGGATTTAAAACATTAAAAACAAAAATATTAAACATCTATACTTTATTGCGTAAATGGTCCGGTTTTACGAAACGCCAAAGACAAGAATTAACAGCGACAGCCGCCTAGTTAATTAAGATGCATTTCGATATCCATGTAATCGTGCATCGATTTAGAAAAAGTCAGTTTTCTGGAAAACGGTCTATCCTAAAGAAATGATATAAGAGGACCTTTTTTGCCTAAAAATCTTTGCGATTCAATAATTTGATTTAAAAAAATATAAAATATTGCAAACAAAAAAGGTATGAAACGTTTTTCCATTCCAACTTATTGAAGTATACCGAATTTCACGACTTTAGTATAAACCATTTCGAAAATATTGTGAAAAAACCATCTTCAGAGTTCCCTCTTAAAGAGGCTCTGGCCCCTTTAAGAAGCAGTTTCTGGAATATGTTAATATTAACTTTTTTCAATCTTTTAATCCCTAGAAATGCAGTTGGTGTATGTTTACTGGAAACATTCCTATAAATAAACGGATAGTAGAGTAATATTTATAATTAAATCAGATATTTTTTTACTAGGCAGTGTTGAAAAAATGTTGCATTGGAAATTGGGTCTTAAAAGTCTTTGCTCGTTGGATGTTAAGCACATTTACGGCTGATTAAAAATGCATCAGGTAACCACACAAGCAAAATTCGGAATAATTACATATGGTATACACATGTATATAAGGGCTTATCAATCATCAATGAAATCAATGAACGAGAAATGTAGGGTGACGTAGATGTGTCAATAAAAACTTAATAAAACATTCAAACAATAAAAACATATTAAGATTCGTCACATTATTTTCAACAAAATGTTTGCTCAAAACAAGTATCCAAAATGTATCATTATGGCAAACATTATTTTATTTTTAAAACTTTTTAGGAAAATTCGGTTATTTGTTTCATTGTCCACTTAAGCTATGATTTGAAAATAAAATATGATGTGTAATAGCCATTTATTTCATACGTTTCACCATAAATTTGGTTTGTTTTTTTTTTACAAAAGATAGGACTCTTTAAAAAAGGAAACATATAATTGTCGTTTAAGGTCAAAGTTGAAATTACTAGCACTAATGTGTTACACACGATTAATAGTTTTATTATATTATATGTTCCAAATGTCAATCATCTGAGTCTATGCAAGCCTAATATTGTTTTAACCAATTTTCCACCTTGAAAAAGTCCTGGCAGACTCATCTGGTCGGTTCCAGCAAAAATACAGTGTTCTTAATACGAGGTTCTTTGTAAATAAGAAGCATATCGTGATATTCGCGGACAGAATTAATTTTTGGTCCTGATATAATTTTTGTCGCCATTTTGAAACATCATCATTCTAAATGTAGTTTATGATTATAAATGAGTAATGTGCATTGATTTATTTGTAGTTTATTCGTTAGATTATGGAAGTTATTTTCTTTACATCCTATTACTGCAGTCAAATAAATACCAAAACTTTTGTAAAACTAATTTTCTAATTTATATGCAAGCGCGAGTTTAGTCTTAAATTTCACTAAGACTTTCATAAACAATGAATATTAAAATTTAAATTGATTTCTCTGTAGTCAAGATTTTTCAATTATAGTTTCTTTTAGTTAAACGAAATTGAATTTTCGAATTCGAATTCGAATAGAAATTGCATATATTTTGATTTATTATATTATTTTGTAACTAATCATTATGTAATAAATAAATCTAAGTTTTTTAAATCTAACAGTGTTTTTTATGTACTTATGTAGGATAAAACAGGGGAAGAGAATGAAGAACGCTGATGGAAAACGGTATAGACAAGATCACCAGAAATTATATTAAGTTAGTTTTAGAAGTCTTTAATATCCAAAATTAAAAAGAATGGAAATATATGCCGATAGTGATCACATGTGGTCCATATGATTACACAAATAACAATGGGGAAAGAGCACTACCATTGGCTCTGCGGAAAGACCTTAGGATAATGCGTATAGGTTCGTAAACAAGAATTAGAGAAACCAGAAACTTTAAAGTTTAATGAAACCTAAAAGTAATAAAGCTCCTGAAATGTATTAGATTGCTGAAATTTAGATTCTGATAATTAGAAGCCATTCATCCATTAATAACACAGTTCAACAAATTTCATTTCATTCATTGATGAAAATAGGTGTATATGAAGTATTTTGTAGTCCTAAATCCGAAAATTGCCAAGGTAATTACTGTAACACGTACAGATTTTTTGTTACAGGGAGTCGTAATGGGGAAAAAAGGAGACGACATATTTTTACAATTTAAAGTAGTAAAATTTATTTAATATAAACATGTAAAACGTATTAAATCTATGCAAAGATATTACTGAAGATTATGCGAATAAAAAATATATTACATAAGATGTTATACAACGACAAAAACTTTCACTTTTTTCTCTTGTGTTCTGTAGTATCATCTCTTTTTAAAAACCAGCAGTAGTCGCCCAACATAGATACCAGCGTCCCTGGTATCTTATTTTCATCGTCCTGATAGCCTGGTGAAACCTCTCTCCTTATTCGTCGCTTACTGCACCCAAATTTTCCGGAAAAAAATCGAAGTGGAAGTGTAAAAAAATGCATTTTTAAGAACATGGTATTTCATAGGCTCTCAAGAGTTCATATTTGAGGTTTTTATGGTTTTCAGCTTTCTTGATGCCCAAAAATAATTTCATTACATTTACAAAACTCTGCCAAGCTACCAATTCCTTTTGATTTAATTTTTCTTATAAACGGAAATTATCTAGGAGCTTCCTTATTTGAGATTCCATAAATATGTCTTCTTTTAGTTTTTCATCACTAAATTGAAGAAATATTTCTTTTCGGTGCTTGAAACCAGTACCTTCCTTGTCCATAGATTTGAGAAAGTTTTTCATTAGTTCCAAGTTTAATATGGAGAGGCGGAAGAAGCATCTTTTTTGGGTTACTGAATTTTGTCACTTTGCTTTTTTTAAATCCCTTCTGTTTTAGTGATACAAAAGTAACAATCACTTATATGATCAGTAAGTTCACTCCACACCATATGAACAGAAACCGGCATAAAAATTTTCTTGCAATGCCTCCACTGCACTAAATTTTCGTGACAACTTACAATACTTTTTGTACTTACAATATATTTGGCACTTACAATACTTACAATACCTACAATATATTTGGCACTTACAGTATAAAATATAGGCTTTTTTGACTTCCTTGGATAAAAATCTAGCTTGTGAGTTTTAAATAAATCGTCCGCATATACAACAAAACTTATCCGCTGAATTTTTGCAAAATCGACTAGTAGAGCTTGCCATTTTATATAACATTGACTTAAAAACTTGACGGTACTACTATTAAAACTTCGTAGAATACTGTAAAAATACCACGTCTATAGTCTTGTGGTAATTTCTACATTGTCCAGTTCAAAGTTAGGTGCAAATCATTTTAAAGACGCCATGATTTAACGGAGAAGCAAGTTCTTAAAAATGAGACGTGCTAGGCCATTTCTATGAAAACATGTTTTAATAACTACCCAATTGAAACGCAAAAAAAGCATTTTCATCAGTGTTACAAAAATCATGTCGACCTATGTAATCAATATCTGGAATAGTGAGCAGATGCCTGCAGAGTGAGTGGTAACAGGCGGTAAAACTATTGCTTCATAAGGAAAATGATAAATTAAAATCGGGGCATATAATTGATTTGCACAACTTTTAATGTTCTAACAAAGATAGAAGGAAACCATAATTCCATAGATTGAATAAGAAATGGGCAAATATCAGAAAGGGTTGAGAAGGGGATACTTAAAAATATATCAGTTGTTAATAGTCCGTGAAATAATGGAAAAGATAGACTGATAAATAAAGAAAAGCAGATAGTAGGATATGCAGATGACTTAAACATATTAACATGTTCGAAAAGATTATTAATAGGTGTCCTCTATGATGAAATAAAGGCAAACGCCATAAAAGCCAGCCTAGAAATAAATATAGATAAAAAGAGATAAAAACAAGCGATGGAAAGGTGAACTAATCTTAGAAAGGAACATAACTGGATAATCGGCGATGTCAGGATTGAAGTTGTGAAGGAATTTACCCATTTAGGAAGCAAACTTCATGGAAACGACATCACAGGGGATATCAGAAATCGTCTATTTTTAAGAAGAGTAACGAAACTACTCTCTGGTGAACTGATGAACATGATACAAGCTGGGTGGTCTATATAAAGGATGATTTTTTGAGTATGTCAGAACTTTCGATAGGGGTTGCTGTCAAGCGAACTATGAGTTTGCGCGCAAGTATGTAAATCTGAGTCTCAATAGTTTGGCAAATCATAGAATGTTTAACATCAGAGCAACGTTTGCAAATTATTGAAATTTATTATCAAAATCAGTGTTCTGTACGCAAAACTTATAAAAGCACTTTGAGAATTTTATGGTGCACATAATCGCCCAATCGAGCGATGTATTCGCCGATTTATCGACAAATTCCAAATGTATTTGATGCTGTTCGATATTAAAACAAAAACAAGACAAAAAACTTTGCGTTCTAAAGAAAATGTCTTCACTGTTGCTGAACTGGAAAGGCAGTGTTGATAAAGATCCAAATTTATCAATTCGTCGTCATTCTCAGGAAGTTTGGTTTTGTTATTCAACAACGTGGATTATTTAATTCAGAATTTTAATGATCACCAGAATAGCAAAAGGAAATAAATGTGTAGTTCTACAGAGGCTTCTGAGAAATAAAAATATATCAAGAAATGCCAGAATGTATAAAACAAATAATGAGACCAGCTGGAACATGTGCCGCAGAGACTTAGCCGTTAACCAAACGTAGTGACAGAATATTGGAGGTGTGAAGGAGAAGGACCAATGAAGAAGTAATAACGGTATTTGGAGAATCTACGATAACGCAGACTATCAGACCATTGCGAATAGCCTGGTTGGGACATATAAAAAAACTACCAGAAAGCAGATTGAAAAGACAGGTTGCGAGCAGGGGGAGATTCGAGGGAAAAATAAAGAGGAGAAGACTGAGGAAAAAGAGGCTACAGGAGGATATGACAACAAGGGGTGTGACACAATGCGAAATAAGGGCAAAGAATAGAGCGATTTGGCGGGGGATTGTAAACCAAGCCATAGGCTTTAAAGGCCTGTAGAGGTATTTATATATTTGAATGATATTAATCTGGAAGAGATGTAGTTCCAACAGGATGTCTTACAGCCAATGCAAGAATCGATTTATTGTGGGAACAATTCAGTGAGAGAATTACTTGGACGAATTGATTTGTTATCTTGATCATGTGATTTAACGCCTTTAGATTATTTGCTTTGAGGTCTTATTAAATCATTGGTCTATGCCGATAAACCAGCAACCATTGACGCCTTGGAAACCAACATAAATGTGAGAAGTAGCCACAGAGACAATTTTTTCGAAATTGTTTTCAAACATTAATGCCATTGAATGTCATTTCACATAAAATAAATAATTTCAAAGGCTTCAAATTGGGTCGTTATTTTATTTGAATTTAAAGATCAGATGCACTTAAATAATGACCCTATATACTGAAATCTCAAATATCTTATTAATATTTTTAAATTTGTTAGGTTTAGAACATTTCTAACGATCGTCGTATAATAACCAATCAGGATACACTATAAAAAGAAAAGTTATGGAGGTTACATATTGGAATCGATCGTTTCGATTTTTGCTAAAAACTGGGTGTGAATAATTTTCTTACAACCTGATCATATTAATAGAATGTTGTTTGAGGTGGTATATTGAGCTTGGTCCGTAAGCTTTTGCACTAAATATTACTCTAAACAATCCATTTTCGTCACCAGTTTTCAATCGTTTAAAATCTTATTAATTCTGATTATATTTAAAGTGTATTAAAATTATTATGGATTTATTATTGTGTATTTATTGTTATTATGTTTTAAAGGTGTACTTGGTACTAAATTAATTTAGTTTAGTAATCAAAATATCATCATCAATATATAATACATTTTTTTGTGTATATCTGAAGCATTTCGATCTTTGTGGAAAGAAAAAGTGAAATAAAATGAAAATGTTCATATTTTTGTTCATTTTTGAAACCACATCGGACAAACAATACCAAGAATTAATATATTTCAACTTTTTTTTCATGTTTTAAAATCAACTGTTCTTTTCTGAAAGAATAACTATAGGATGTTATGAAAGAAAATTCCTTAAAGTTTTTTGAATTTTTAGTTATTAATTTTCAATTAAACATTATTCAGTTTTAATGCAAATTTAACGCCAAACAGGAAAACGAATGAAAGAAACGAAAACGAATGGAAGTGAATGAGCTTTCGCTTTACATTAATTAATTAAATCATTTAAATAAATTAATAATTGAAATATTTATAGTTAGAATTTCGTTGAAACAATTATATTGCAAACAACATTTTAGTTCTAAGTGTAATTTTTAAGCTAATACTGGCTCCTTCTATTTTATCCAGTTGGTTTTTGAATTTGTACGTCGTATAGTAAATTTTATTATTTATTTATATAAGTTACATGTCTATCTGTTTATACTGTTATATTAAAGATAGAAGAGCTGGCAAAAATATATTATACTAGATGGTAATAAAGATTACGCCTTGATAGTTCTCTGATTATCTGAATTTAATATATAATTGGGCTAAAAAAGTACCAGTTTCATTGATTGATTTCGTTAGTAAGCGTTTCAGGATATAGAAGGTTTGTGTTTAGTGTAACGGGACTACAATGCTGACGACAACAACAATAAGCCCTGATATGCTCTGCTAGAAGTTTGCATGCTTGGACCAATTAAAATAGTAGAATAGTTGATTGTGTAGTCGTCGTGCATTGTGTTAATAACTTTGAAGCACCATTATATCCTTTAAAAACCTCCAACTGTTTGATGTGCATAGTATATGGTTTGTATTTTGTTTGACAATTTATGTGGGACCCAGAGTTGAATTGAAAAACCTATCGAAGTAGGCACAAGTTATCTGCTAGGCCTACATCGGATATATTAAATGCCGCAGCAATTATGCACTGCACAAAAGAAAATTTTATCGCCGATACCCTTCAAAACAACAAATCAATGTGGAAGGAGAGCTAAGTGGGTAGCCCAGTATAATAGAAATGTAAAATTATAGATTGAAATTCAGCAAATCTTATTTGGCATATGTGCGCTTCTTAGTCATTGTTCTGATTCACACGTCATATCTTTCATAAACCGCACAAATCGTTTGCCTTCTTTGAATTAACAAAGTCAAAATATGGGAGAATTTTTTTATTCCCTCCCTTTTTCAAAGTTACGTAAAATATACAACACCAGTGCTGACTGTAAGTAAACCTACATGATATAAATCCAGGCTTTCAGATGTGAAATCCAATAGTGCCGAGAAAAACGAATTAGAAGATAACCTCAGGGAAAATTAAATTTACCCACTCATTATTGTTTGATCTGTGTTGTTATAGAATGATTTAAAAATATAGAAACTAGTAAAGAATAACACAAATTTAAATTATTCTGAATAATTTCTTCTCATCCGTTACTTAAATGAACATAATATAAATGATAATAATAAACATAACGCAAATAAAAATGTTTATAGTTATTCGAATGCTATATTTTATTTAAACATATCTAATATTCCAAAAGAGCATTAGAAATTTAATATCATGTTTACCAAATATAAGAGCAGTTACTATTAATATAAAGCTTGTATTTTTTTGTGATTGCAATAGCTTCGATTGCCATATTGTCGTCTATTAATTTTCCAGTACATTACTCTTCAATTCACTAAATTATTTTCCGAAAGTTTCCCCATTAGTTTTATTTTCTTGGAAGAATCCTTGCGGATTTATATGTGCACTTATCTAACTCACTGCGACGAAAGAACAATCTTGTTTACTTCACCGGTTTTTCGCAATTGACAGACAAAGAAACTTTAGTCGGTCATTATATCGACTTGGAAGAGATATCTTTAAAAAAAATAATAAGAAAATATAGAACAATTTTGCGTTTATATGTAAAAATTTTGGAGATTTAGTTAGTTTTTTAATGTTTTAGTAAATTCTTATGTGAATTTACCTAAGAAAATGTAGTCGGTATTTAAGTTAAAAATGAAACATAGTTAAATATGTGAGGAAAAAACATCATATAAAAAGGTTTAAAGTGCAATATGTTAGTACTTATTGTTCCTATATTTTGTTATAATATTTTCACCATAAACACAAATATTTTAACATATTCGGGAAGATTTTGATTCCATTTTTTAATCGGTTCCATTTTTTCCCTATTATATCTACCTCTAATGCCTTCCTCCACCTTATCATCCTTTCTCTTCCTCCTTCCGATTGATTCCATACTATTTCTACAATACCATCGTTGTATTATCCATACGCTCAAGGTGGGACACCCACTGCAATATTCTCGACTTTATTACCTACTCAGTCGTTGGTGCCTTATAGAGTTTATAATTTCTTTGTTTTGTACGTACTTTGCGTTAATATATTTATAAATATTATATATAATATATATATATATATATATATATATATATATATATATATATATATATATATATATATATATATATATATATATAATATGTGTGTGTGTATATGCATAAAACTGTCTAGTTAAACATATTACAGTTGGCCTTAGTTACTAAAGTTAGGTTTGCATAAGGACTTTTACTTCCAGCAAGATAGCGACCCAAAGCCAACCGTTTCAGTCCTAAGAGAATGGCTCCTGGGGGTCATATCTCATAAAGACATGTTGATCAAAACCTTTCTAGAAGAATGAAACTGAATTTCTTCAGATGTACCGCAAAATCTGGTTAACTCTATGACTCGTAGACTTCAAGCTGGAATAGTGGTAAAAGGGTAGCCAACCCATTATTAGGCAATGTTTTCAAATCATTCATGTTTCGTTCTATTTACTATTTACTAGGTGGACAAAGACTTTTGTGAGATCTGAATGCTACACATAAACATTTACCGTTTTTTGATTTTGCATTTCTAATTTAATTAATGTATTACTATTATTCTATTGTATATACCATAAAGCAAACTGGTTCTTTGTTTTATTGAATTCAGAGGTAATAAGTTGCCAATTTATGCCAATGCCAATTTATCCCAAAAAACAGGCGACCATATGTTTCAAAGTGCTTCTTGCGCGAACAGCTTTTATTGGGTTTGGCTCATTTTGATAGACCCATACAGTCGACATATTTTTTCAACATTTCTTTGCACCAATTGAGACAAGTCTTTTTTGAGAGATTGTCAAATAATGTGGAATCCAACGCGCACAAATCTTTTTCATGTCTAAACGTACAGGTAAAATATTGTATATGCTTATCATGAGGCCCAGGGATGCCTCAATTTCATGGTATGTCACATGACAATTTTGTTTTATCAGTTCGGGCACAATATCGATGTTTTCTGGCACAAAAACCGATTCTGGACGACCTTCTTTAAATTCGTCCGTGAGCGAACGATGGCCACGATTGAATTCACTAAACCAGTGATATATAGTGGTTTTAGATGGTGCTTCATCGCCAAAAGTCGAAGTGAGTTGATTGATGAATTGTTTTTAAGATAATTTACCTTGAAAGTCGTAGGAAATCATCGCACAAAATATCACGAGTTAATTCAATTTTTTTACTGAAATGAAATTTTTAAGTCACTAGACAACACAAATAGGGTCCGTATAATAAACCGTACTGAGTACGTATACAGTCAACAACGTCAAACTTTAATATGTATATGTCAGATAGATACATAGCAACCCTCGTAAAAAAATTAAGAATTCAAATTTAAAAATTGAATGTCTATACTTTTTAAATTTGAATAGAGATTACGTAAATTCAGTAATAGATTAATAAGTCTGAAACATGCATTTTCTATAACGTTACCTGGTTACACTCTCAAAATATCCATTTTAATTTACTCTAAGGATTTGTCTTGAACTTTCTCGGAACCAGTTGCAAACAAAGGATTAAATGTATTTTAGATCAGTTACTATTTGGAAAGTTATATTTGGTGTCCTCCTTCTAAGTAAATAAAGCTTTTCCGCCTGAGTGGATTCAATCTATTTGTAATTTGACATTTACCTTTCGATTAAAATATTATGATTGAAATAATAGTCTAAAATATGAACGTATATGATGATGAATATTGAATATTGAAATGATATTTAATAGTTGTTTGAGGTTTAATAATATTGAAATGATATTTAATAATTGTTTGAGGTTTAATAATATTGAAATTTAAAATGAAATAACAGTACGAACAGGTATATAACAAGAAATACCGTATCGGTTTAAGTTAGTAGATAGTGATAAATATATATTCATTTCATTCAACATCTAAAGGGTGTTACAATAAGGGCGCAAGATATGAATAGCGCGCTATTTTGGTTGTCATGATTCGATAGGGCAAAAATTGGGACTGGTCAATAAGAGACAGATAAGAGTTAATAACCATGGAGTGCTACACGATACAGCTACACGTCCTTATTCTTAAACATTACTATCAAAATTGTGAAAATTTGGTTGCTAAAATTCGTAAACTGCGTCCGATTATCGGTAAAAATAATGTTCCACATGTATCAACTGTGAAAAGAATAATCGAAAAATTTCAAAGTACTGATTCAGTTATTCATCTGAAACATACGACGCGACTTGTAGTGATCGTTCAGAACAAAACATCACGGCAATTAGTGAGAGTGTAGCCGAGGGTCCATGGTCCTCGATTCGTCATTGTGCACAAGATTTCAACATTTCAACAACCACTCTTCACCGTATTCTCACTAAGGATTTGCATCTGCATCTTTAAAAGTCAAATTAACTCAACAATTTCTGCCAACAGCATAGCGAAAAGAGTTCACTAATTAGGCCATTGAATAACAAGAAGTGAATAACGGTTTTGTGGACAAAATCATAGTCATCCTTCGTGATTTGATAACCCAGTTCTTTGTCCCTCAATTGGAAGATATTGCTCTTGAAAACATGTGGTTTCAGCAGGACGGTACTATTTGCCATACCGCCCGTAAAACATTGATGGTCTTACACGAGTTTTTACTGGTTATGTCATCTCCCGTTTCGGCGACCACAATTGGCCGCCACGATCTTGCGATTTAACACCTATGAACTTTTTTTGAAGTTTTCTGAAGTCTCAGATTTACGCCAAGAAGCCCACGACCATCTAAGCACTGAAGGCCAAAATTGAACGCGGTATCAACGAAATATCACCACATGCATGCAAAACCGTTATTGAATATTTCATCAGAAGAGTACGGATTTACTGGATGTATTATTCCATATATAATTTCCAAATGTCCATATTATAAATCAAATCATATTTCAATACTTTGGTACAGAGAACCCAGTTTTATTTCATATTCATAACTTGCGCTCTTATTGTAACACCCTTTGTAATATTAAAATATTAGATGTGTATTGTGGGGCTCAAAATGCTTGGTATGGATAGGGCCTCTCAAACATTGTAGGGTGTGAACTCTGGAGTGTAATAAAATTCCGAGCACAGTCTACAGCCTTGATTCAATGTAAATAGAGCTGGCAATGACAGATATGGACACAGTTAGTACATGGAATATAACAATCTCAAATAAACCAGGAGCTCTAAACAATGACATTGAACAGGTAAGAAAATACGATCTGGATATAGTAGCATTATAAGAGATGAAATGGTTACGTTCAAGATCTTTGAGAAAAGGTAGCTATTAAATATATTATTGAGGACATGAAAAGCAGAAGGAGTTTGTGAGTGGGTTCATTACAGGGAGGAAATTTAAGTCAAGTGCATAAGGTTTTAAACCACGGAACGAGGGTATCTGCTATATATAAATAAGAAAAAAATGTTAAAATCTGTTAATTTCCTTTATACCTTTACCAACAGAAGACAAAATAGAGAATAATAGGAAGGAGAAATTTTATTCACTGCTGGAAGTAACTAGACAAGACCTTTAGAAACCATATTAACACGAACAAAAGCAGTGAAGAGTATGACGATGAAAAGAAAACTGCCATGGAGAATAGATAATCTGCCTAAAGTGCATACAAAAATCAACAAGTACAAAAAATAAGAATAGCAGCGATTGAGAAGTCCAGCTGAACGTGTATGCATGAAGAAAAAACAGAAGCTTCCAAAAACGCAAACAGAAGAAATAGAAGAAGCAAACGACAAACAGGAGAGAAGAAAATTTGACCAGAAGATTAAGATAGCAAAAATCTTTCACGCTAAATAGTCTTTAATGAAGGACGCAGATGGCAAAATGTTAACCAACATGGATAGCATACTAGAGCGACAGAAAATTAGCATACTACATTTTTGAAAGCTGTTAAACGGAACCACCTCACGATGCTTAACAATATATCAGCTGTCCATTGTCCATCAAATGGAGAAAACAACATAATTTGATATTATTTTATTCCAGATGTTCATAGACTTCACACAGGCGTACCACCCCACCCCGTACAAAAGATATTAATAATCAAAGACATACGGCATACCCATTTGTTCCTGAGTCCGGAAGCCAAGAAGTGCTTCTTTTCAGGGTTAACTATAAGGCTGTAAAGGCACTAAACTTGAAAAGATTTACCACTAAACACCAAATGACTTTTTTTGAACTTTTCGACGCACGTTTCGCTAACCGTGTTAGCATCATCAGGAGATGATTTAATCCAGATTAAATCACCAAAGTTTAACCTCTGCTTTCACATCAAAGGTTCCAATAGAAGAATAGAGTAAAGGCAGTACTAAAAATCCAGCGACATAAAACGGTCAAATTTGAAATCGGAGAAGGTTTGCGACATCGACTGGCACAGGTTCTGTTTAACACAGTAAGTAAAGTCAAAAGCGACAAATGCGTAAATGTCACAGTGATAAATAAATAAAAACAGTGGGATATATTGATGAGCCAAACATATTATCACGATCGAAAATATTATTAAAAAAGATCAGTGATGAAATAAAGTGAAAACCAAGAGTCGGTCTAGAAATTAATATAGATAAAAAATGTGATAGAAAAGAGAACTGATCTAAGAAGGGAACAAAACTGGATAATTAGCGGTGATAATATTAAGCAAACTAGACGAAAACGACAATATTACAAAATATATCTAAACTATTATGTAGAGTAACAAAACTATTTACTAGATTTGTAGTATGTCCTAAGATCTAAACTTAAGTTAAAAGAACACGAAAGTTAACATTTGTAAAATACTTATGTGGCAGTGCGTCACTTATGGCTGCAAGACGTGGACCTTCACAAAGAAAACAGAAAGATGCTTGTAGTATTTGAATTCAAGTATTTATACAAAGATCTAGATATTATAGGCTATATGAGGGTCCAGCGACTCAGATGGGTGGGATAAACACACTAAGGGAAACAGGGATAGGCGCATTCATTGTGGTAGGATACTACTGCATATCAAAACTTGTAAAGGGTTGCTGCAGACCGATCTGTTTGAAGACGACGAGCAAAGGGGGTCAAGGCTCACTGACGGGCTATATCCCCACAGAAAGAAGAAGAAGAAGAAGAAGAAGAAAAAGAACTGCATTATATCAAAAAAATATATGAGTGAACTTATTGGAAATTTGATTTTAATATTCGGTATTATTTGTTGTAATGATATGTAATAATTTGTTTGGAGTTGTTAAATACATTTCTTTGATTTTTTAGATTGTAATTATATGTACAGCTATACAGGCCTTTAAGGCCTTTGCCTTGGTTTACATTCTGCCGCCGAACCACTCTATTCCTTGCCATATTTTACCACTCCAAATACTGTTATTATTTCTTCATTGGTCCTTCTTCACCACTGATTCTCCTCCTTAATACCACCGTACATTTTTCTGATCACTATACCCTTCCACACCTCCAACATTCTTTCACTACTATTGGTTAAAGTCCAGGTCTCTGCGGCATATATTACAGCTGGTCTCGTTATTGTTTTATAAACTCTTACTTTGGCTTTTCTTGATATATTCTTGTTTCTCAGGAGTTTCTGCAGCATCGCTATACATTTATTTCCATTTGTTATTCTGGCCTTAACCTCCGCTTCCATTCCGTGTTTGTCTGGAATGGTTGAGCCAAGGTAACAAAAATTATCAACCCTTTTGAAGTGTAGTGTTTCTTCTCCTACTTTAATTTTCAGCCCTTGCATATTTCGTCTTTTTTAATTCTCATTTTCATGTATTTTGTTTTGTTTGTATTTATTGGAAACCCGAACTTTCCTGCTTCTCTCATTAATCTTTGTGTTACATTTTTTATTTCTCCCAATTCTCGTGTTATAATTGTTACATCGTCGATGAAGGCTAGACATTAGTGTTTTTTGTCTTGATTGCTGTCGCTAGTAGTTTACACCACTTCCAGCAACGCTATAACTCTGTAGTCGTCATATGATGTTCTATCCCCCTTCTTTTAAATTGAACACAATATCGCTCGTTCTCTAGGTAATCACATCGTTCATCTATTATTTCATGTGGCATTCTTCTTATTGTACTCTGCATCCTACCCTCGTATTTCCTTCTCATTTCCACGCTTTTCAGATTCTTTGTATTTTTTTTTTATTCACAACTTTCCTTTCTCTTTTGTTGGCATTTTCCCATTTCATTTTCACTCCTACCAAGAAATGATACGTTCTCAAATCCGCTCTTCTATAACTCTTAATCTGGTCTATGATACTTGTATGTTTTGTTTTATCAGTACGTGATCCATTTGGTTTATTGTCCTACTATCGGGTGACATTCAAGTCCCTTGGTATACTTCTTTGTTTGCAAAACATGTGCTCTTAATTATCATGTCGGTCTCCATTGCAAACTCTATCAGCTTCTGTCCATTTTCATTCGAAATTTCGTGTTTACTGTGTTTTCCAATAGTAGACATATATTCTTGTTCTTTGTCGATCTTCGCATTAGCATCCCCCATAACTATCTTAATATCATAAGTTGATATTTTAAGTAGGTCCCATAATACTTCTTCATAGAATTCTTCTTTCTCATCCCTATCCTTGCCTTCCGTTAGCGCATGTATGTTCAGGATGCTTATTTTCCTGTTTATATGTCTGATTCTTACATAACAAATTCTATAGGATATATCCTTAAATTCCACAACGGATTCTTTAAGCTTCTTAAGGCTTCCATCAGAATTTATGCGTCTTACATTCAAAGTACCCATCCTTACCATTTTGTTTTAGCTATTCTTATTACCTTACTTTTCCCTCTCTCCAAGCCTTTACTCGTTGCCGAATTCATAATCATGTCATTCTCCATTTTTGCATATTCCAGTTTTAGTTTTTTGAGCTTGTTGGTTGTCTGTTATGTTTTACCTTCTCTAAGTGATGATAAGTTTGGAATTAATTTTTGAAATTATTACTAATATTAATTAATTACTATTATATAACAGTTTAAACCAAAACTGGCTTGAGAGAGGGACGAGTATTGAGCTCGACACTATTGATCATAACGGAAGATTTAATGAAAGAAACAAGAGAAAAAACAAGACAAAAAATCTTTACAACGTGATATGGAAATATGTGTCATACAAAACAGGAACTGAAAATGAAATATGGGAAAAACGGAAATTATCATCTTATTTTCTGAGAACAAAGTCAATTCGAGTTGGTTAAAGGAAATAAACATATTTAGAATATATATATATATATATATATATATATATATATATATATATATATATATATATATATATATATATATATATATATATATATATATATATCCTCTTTGTGGATCAGACCTTGGCGTGGGAAAGGGGTTTCCGTAAGTCAATGAAGCTTTGAGCTATACTGTCTGGGGCGTATGCTCCTGAAAGGGTAACCCATGGCGGACGGGACGAAGCAGAGATTTCAGACTAACTTTATCCACAATCTACCAACCCGCATTGGACCAGCGTGGCAGATTAAGGTCCAACAGCCCCCCCCCCCCCCCCCCCCATGGCATTACAATTTCAAACACGGCCCTCATTCCCCGGAGGTCAAGACGCAATTACCTACGGCAGAGGGAAGACCTGCCCCAAGGCACCGAACCCAAGGCTAAGAATCACCGGGTTGGATCAGGCTGCCATTGGACTTTGAACATTGCAACTCTAAATATTCGGACAATGAAAACGAATGAACGACTACAAGAACTGTTGAGCGAGCTTGACAACATACATTGGGATGTTGTAGGGCTTTGTAAAACACGAAGAAAAGGCGAAGAGCTAATCAAACTGAAAACAACTGGTCACGTGCTCTACACTCGGGGTACGGAGTATGGGCGATGTGGTGGAATTGGATTCCTCATTAACTAAAACTTGAAGGATAGTCATAAAGTCAGAGGATGTCATAAAATTTGAAAGTATATGTGACCGACTAGCCCAATGCGTCATTCAGTTGAATAAAAAGTTTAAACTTCAAATCGTTCAAGCTTATGCACCAACTATAAGCCATGGCGATGAGAAAAATGAGGTATTTTATGATGATGTGACCCAGCTTCTAGACAGCGAGAAATGCAGGTACAAAATCCTGATGGGTGATTTTAATGCTAGAATTGGAAAAGCAAGAACAAGTGAAACTACAATTAGCCCATTTGGAAATGGCGAGCGGGACAATAGAGGTGACAGATTGGTTGATTTTGCTGAAGGATAAGAATTGTACATTATGGACTCGTTCTATAAGAAAAAAATCAGTAGAAAATGAACATGGAAAAGTCCATCTGGTCTCACAAGTGAAATTGATTACATCATGTCAAATGATAAGACAATATTTTGTAATTGTAATGTCCTTAACTGTTTTAATGTTGGAAGTGACCATAGAATAGTACGAGCAAAGGTTAAGATAAATTGTCGAAGAGAATGTACACGAATGGTACGATCGAGGAAGGGTAAAGTGAATTCTGAGAAGCTGCTGCAGAGGGGCAACAATTTTGAGATTGCTTTGTCGAACTGCTTTGCTGTGTTGCAAGACCCAGAAGAGATGGAAATAACAGATCAGTATGAAAAAAATCATCGAAAATGTGGTTGAAACGGCTGCTGCAATAGCACCAGCAGAAAAAAGTTTCAAACAGTCAAAAATCTCCAATAAGACCATCGATTTAATGAAGTAACGGAGGACAATGAATAATGCAGACAGTCCCTTTGACAGGGTTGAGTACGTTGAGCTTTGCAAAACTATAAGAAAATGTATTCGAAAGGAAACGCGTCGGTTCAACATGCAGCTAGTACAAAAAACACTAGAAGAAAACAAAGGAATAAACAAAGCCAAACATAAGGTGATAAATAAAAGAACAGAAATGTTTGCCTTAATACGTGAGGATGGCACGTGTAGTGAGCGTGCGGAAATGTTAGGGGCTATCAAAAGATTTTATTCAAAGTCATATGAAAATCAGAACCAGTTAAACAATGTAATGCCCACGGAAGCAATGCCCACGTAAGAGCAAATGCCAGATATCTTATTGGAAGAAGTGACAAATGCCATGGAAGCGATGAAGAATGGAAAGACCCCCAGGAAAGGACAATGTAACGGTTGAAATGTTGAAGGCTGGTGGTCGAACTCTACTTAAAATACTGGCAAAATTGTACTCAAAATGCCTCAAAGATTTAAAATACCCAGCCTATGGAAAAATGCCGAAGTGATTCTTCTTCATAAGAAAGGAATGCAGGAAGATTTAAAAAATTACCGCCCAATAAGCCTCCTATCAGTTATGTACAAAGTTTTCACCTTTTAAGTTTCACCAAGATAATATCTAAAAGAATATTAAGAACACTGAACGGTACACAACCAAGAGAGCAGGCAGGATTCTGAAGTGGATTTAGTACAATGGACCATTTCCAGGTTGTCCAACAGACCATAGAAAGGCACAATGAATACACCATGCCACTGTGCTTGGCTTTTATTGACTATGAAAAGGCATTTGATTCAGTATCAACGCAGGCCATAATAGATGCATTGCTTAACCAAGGGATAGGCAGAGCCTATGTGAACCTAATGAGATCCATGTATAATAATAATAATAATATGTTTATTTGCTGTATCAATGCTTGAATACAATAACTAAATTATACAATAATACCATTATAATTATAACAAAATACAAATCCGTCTTTATTATGCACTAACACCTATTAATGATACGCAAAATGGAACTGGAAGCAATTAAAAAAGATCTAGTCCAGTTCCAGATTTCTTTTTCAATTCGACATATTAGAAATAACCGGGTATACACAATTTGCCTATAATTTTTACAAAAAAAAAAAAAAAACACCATCTGCTCACAATCAATAAAAAAAAAAACAAAAAAGAAGCCAAACAATCAATTTCTCCATTTCTAGCCCTTTATACTCTTTAATTTTTAATGCTGGAGGATACATTATCCGATGTTCATTTTATAGTGATATTTAAACGAATCTGGCGATAATTTATTTAGTTTGCGCGAAATGTTGTTATAAAGTTTATAAATATTATACGTAAACGATCTCTTAAAAATTTGTAATCGATGCGAAGGAGGCGATATGAGGCCCCCAAACCTAAGATTCAAATTATGGACATCGGTTCGGAACGTTAATCTGTCAATGAGATACGGAGGGCATTTGTTATAAATTATTTTGTGAAATAGAACGACCGTATGCACTCTTCGTCTCTTTGCCATAGATATCCAGTTAGCTTCTTTTAATTTGTATGTTATCGGAGAGAACTTTCTGATACCATATATATACCTAAGACAAGAATTCTGCACTCTCTGTATACGAGCAATATCTCCCCGATCAAGACACGGATCATACACTGCATCAGCGTAGTTAAAACATGAAAGAACCAGAGAGTCCGTCAACTTGATTTTTAATGTAGTAGACAAAAAGTGTCGATGTGGATATAGCATCTTTAAATTAGTATAGGCCTGCCTAACACACTTAATGATCTGTGGCCGAAACCTCAAATCTCTGTCAAAAATTAAGCCCAAATTTTTAGCTATGTCAACTCTCTTTAGAATATTATTATCTATCGATAATACAATATTATTTAAAACTGGATCTGCAATTCTGGAAAAAAGCATATAACAGGACTTGGCAATGTTAATTTCAAGTTGGTGTTTATGTGAAAATTCACACAATCTTTCCAAATCATCATTAACAGACCTCACAGCCTTATCAATATCATTGGGGTAAAAAGAGTACAAAAGTTGGGTATCATCAGCGTACAGTTGTATAGAACAGTTACTGACCCAGTCAGAAACCCTGCAAGTATACATACTAAATAGAAGCGGCCCCAGTACAGATCCTTGTGGTATACCATTAATAATCTCTTTGTTACGTGATTTCCCTTTATCAGTAACAACATATTGCTTTCGATTCTTTAAGTAACTATGTAATAATTTAATTGATTGCTTAGAAAAGCCCAGATGATGAAAGATAGAAATTAAGATATCATGATTTATTTTATCGAAAGCTTTCGTATAATCCAATAATATCATAACAGAAATTTTACCTACATCAAGTGCCCCAAAAATGTCGTCTGTTATATTCAATAATGAAGTTGTACAACTAAATCCTTTACGAAATCCGGATTGATTATTTGGTAGTAAGTTGTATTGGTCTAAGTACTCCTTAATTTGATAACTCATTATCTTTTCCAAGACCTTAGAAAGTACAGGAAGTATACTTATAGGTCTAATATCATTAAATGATTTAGGACTTGATAGTTTAGGCAACGGCAATATTTTAGCAATTTTCCATTTTTCAGGAAACTCAGAATCTAATAGGCAAGAATTTATTATATTTGTAATGAAAGGAAGTATTTCATTCATGCACAATAACACCATATCCAAACCAATCCCATCCGCCCCAATTGCATTAGATTTAATTTCCAAAATATAATCCTTTACAATCCCCTCGGACACTGAATGAAAATCAAACACAACCTCAACATCCGAGTGCAAGTTTTGCCTATAGTACGCTAAAATGTCAGTGTCAACTCCAGACTGATTTTTTGAATGTTCCAGTAAGTTGTCATTAATTTTATTTGGTTCATTCAGTTTTTCTGGAATAGTCCAATTAGATACCTTATTATAAATATTAAGCTTTCTTAAGCCATTCCACAATATTCTAGAATTATTACCATTTTGGCCAATCAAAGTTTCTAAATATATTTTTTTCTCATTACGTATAGCGATATTGGCTTGATTCCTTAATTGACAATAATAATCCCAATGTGACCTGCTTCGAGTTTCCCCGAATTTTTTATATGCTTTATTTTTTAATTTAACTATAATTCTAATCGTGTCAGTAAACCATGGCATATTCTGTTTGTTTACCTTCCTATCCCTCTCGGGGGCTAGAACGTCAAAGATATTCAACAAAGTTTTATTGAGAAATTCTATCTTCTGGTTGACATTAGACATATAAACAATCGATGTAAAATCTGTCATATTTAAAAATGATTTAATAAATCTTTATCGATAGATTTTAAATTTCGATACAACATATTTATTCTTCTCCTGTCCACTACAAAATCAAGCATACAACACACAATTACATGATCAGAAACGGTCGGCCCCAGATCAATAGTGTTACTGTTGCAATTATCCTGATCAGCGGATACGATTATATGATCAATCAATGTGGTACTAATATTGGTAGTTCTGGTTGGAACGAAAATAATCTGTTTTAAGTTAAAGGTTTCTAAGCAATCAATGTATTTGTCAGTAAATGAATTTGATTCTAAAACATTTATATTCATATCACCCCCGCATATAACGTTCTCACATACAAGTTCAGAAAACCGATTTTCAAGAACCTCAAGAAAATTATTGTAATTTGTATAACCTGGAGGTCTGTAAAGGGAACCAAAAAAGTGGGTATAATTTTTTATATATATTTTGATCCATATCTCCTCCAACACATCCCCACAGTTCAGAAATAACTGCTCATATTTTATATCTTTATTCACATATAAACCTATTCCTCCTCCACCCGAGCCCGAACGCTCTTTATGCAAGAAATCATATCCTTCAACCTGAAAAACATCATCCAATGTACCCTCCTTCATTCTCGTCTCCGACAATCCCAATACATCATATTTATACGTAAAAAGAAGACTCTTAACCTCTGTAAAGTGCCCAGACAGCGTTCTCACATTAAAAAATGCAAATGAAAATTTCCTCATCTTAATAATAAATATAATAAATCTTTACAATATACCCATTAAGTAAAAAAAAAAAAAACAAAAATACCATAACAACCTAATAGTAAAAAAAAAATATAAACAAGAAAAACAATGAACAACTGATCAATAAAAGGAGGACTTCCCTGTCTCCGCCTCCGGTCCTATTGAACAATTTTCTGTATATCCTCTGCAGATTTCAAATTAACAATCCTCCCATTTATTCTAGTAAAAATGTTACCATGCTTTATCCAAACTTGTTTGTTCCCAAATTTTTCTCTTCCCAACAGCAACAATTCCCACTTGACCTTTGTAAGTTCCTCATTCATTACTATCTTGCTGCCCTTTAACATTTTCCTCCTTGCCAATACTTCATCCCTCTCTTTTTGATTATCAAAGATGACCCTAATTGATCTGGGATATTTCATTTCCTTTGTACGCTTTCCCATTCTATAACAGTTCTGAATATTTACGTTTGTTACTTCCAATTTAGAGTGTAAAATATTTTTTATGTTTGTTTCCAAACTATCATCACCTTCCTCTGGAATTCCATGGATTCTTAATTGATTTAATTTTGTATGCTGTTCCAGATTATCAACCCTTCCTTGAAGTTCCTGATTGTCATCATTCATCATTTTCATTTTTCTATTACAATCATCCAGTCGTTCTGTTAATAAATTAATCTTCTCCTCGATTTTTTGAGACACTCTGTCAGCTACTTTGTTTGCCAGTACGGTCAATAAATCCTCATCGGCAAGCAATTCCGATAAAATATCTTTAAACTCCGCTTTTTGTCTTGCTGTAAATACCATTGTTAATATCGATACGAATGAATATCAATGGAAACAAATTTCTTCTTTATAGTAAATTATAAGCATGAGCTTAAGTATGAGCAAGCTACAGCTACAGTTCACATGGATGACTTTGAAGTTAAAATCAACGTAGAAAGTGGTGTATGGCAGGGTGACCCAATATCGCCAGTTCTTTTCTCAGCCTGTCTTGAAGAGGTATTTCGTAATCTGGATTGGGACCAGAAGGGAATAAAAATCAATGGTGCATATCTAAGCCATCTTAGATTCGCGAATGATATCGTTCTCCTTTCACAAGACCCAGATGAGCTACAAGAACACATACGAGAGCTGCAAAGTGCGGGAGAACCATTTCGTTTGAAAATAAACCTAAAAAAGGGTCAGGTTAGTTTTAACAAATTTGCTGTTAACCGAAGAATTTCTATTTTAGGAAGTGATTTTGAGGTTGTGGACCACTACATATATTTTGGGCAAAGGATTTCAATGTAGGATGATACCGCCCGGGAGGTTGAACGGCATGTTAAGTATGGCTGGCAGGCATTTGGCCAGCTCAATGTAATATTTAAGAGCAAACTCCCACTGTGTCTCAAGAGAAAGTTTTTAACAGTGCGTGCTGCTTGTTTTGACATATGGAAGTGAAACATGGACACTCACATCACAATCAGTTCAAAAGCTTCGGGTTGCATAGAGGGGAATGGAAAGGTGTATGCTTGGCATTACAAAGCGGGACAGAAAGACCTGCATTTGGATCAGAGAGCAAACGAAGGAATGTGACATCATTGGAAGGGCGAAATAATTGAAATGGAAGTGGGCAGGTTATATGGCGAGACGATGCGACGACAGATGGACCAAAGCAATTCTGGAATGGGTACCGCTTGATCATAAACGCCCCCGAAGAAGGCCGAAAACACGATGGACGGATGACATCATCAAGTATATTGGACCCGAATTGCAGAGGAAAGCTCAAGACCGTGCGAATTGGAAGCAGGCAGGGGAGGCCTTCATCCTGCAGTAGATCGACAACGGCGGAATGATGATGATGATGAAGAAAAACATTAGCATGGGCCTCCTTTGGCAGATTAAGCCATGTATTGAAAAACTGAAAAACACCCCAACACCTTAGGTCGAAGGTATTCGATAGATGCATACTATCGGTGATAACTTATGGAGCTCAGATCTGGACCCTGTCCCTTTGAAATGTGAACAACGTGAACAAAACTTTCATCAAACACACACCAGATGGAACGTACGAGTCTTAGATTGAACAACTTCGCCAGAAAAAATTAGTAAAGGGATCCACTAGGGATCCAACTACTAATGTACGTCGAATTAGTAGACAAGTCGATGTATTAAAATGACTGCGAGTTTTTAAACGTAAGCGCCTGCTGCTATATTGTTATCGAAAGGTGGGCTTGCCTCAGGCAAACTAGTTACCTCACTCAGTTTATTCTACCTGGACTCTACAATAGTCAGGGCTAAATTTTCATTGCTGTAGAAAACAATCCTTTGAACAGGTAAGCATTATTTATCAGACGCGGTATCATAAATTTAAAAGTTGCATAGGTGGAAATTAGAAAATTACAAAGTAATGCTGTTATTTTGAATTAATATTCCGTGAGCATATAGTCTGGCTTGATATGATTTGGCACTTGGTGCTTACTGAGGAATTGCTAACACTTTTGAAGGATCTTTCCCTGACTATAAGAAATACATATGGTATAAAATGGATGGTGCCCCAGAATATATCGGAATTGCCATCCTGAATTTCATGAACAACAATTATTCACAATGTGGTTGTAGTATCTTTATAATTGTCTGATAATAATCTAAGATTTCTGAAAGTCCACGCAAGCCCGATTCTTCTAGATATTTCACATGTCTGATTGTCTCTGCTGATACTAGTTTCGTCTTCCTTACGTGTTATTACTTAAAAGATGTAGTTTCCTCTACTCTTATATTATCGATGTATAGTACCAAGTATGTCATAATTTCGGTTTGGTGAAATTTATTTTGAGTCCCACTTTCTTGGAGGATTCGCTGAGATCTTTTAACATCACAATAGCATCATTCAGACGCTCGGTTATTAGGACAATGTCGTCGGCGAAACGGTTTGGTGAAACGGTGTAGCCTTGGCGAACACCTCTTTTTATATCAAATTCGTCAGTATTACGGGTGACGGGTGACATAACTAGCAATGGACAATGCTGGGAGTTTCTCTCAGAGCTCGATTACCAAATACAGAAATGCATAAACGAACGTTGAAGTTGTTGAACGTTGAAGTTGCCGTAGAAAAATAGGTTGATCACTGGTGGACAAAACGAATCCTCGAATGGAGGTCAAAATCGGAAACCTTCAGAAACAGAGGACGTCTCCCACTAGACAAACTGATGATCTAAAACGTAAAAAAAAACTGGATGCAGGCGGCGAAGAACCGAACATAGTAGAAGCTCTTAAGGGAAGCCTACGTCCAGCAACCGACTTGAATAGGCTGATGATGGTATTTTGTAGAAATAAGATACTTTTTTTGTTTACGAATTTAAATTCGATTATTTACTTTTTATAATTTCAAAGGCCTATAACTTCGGAACAAATAAAGTTCGTTCTCACTTTTGTGTCTTTTAGTCTTACTTTTTACGCTCTGTTACATCGTGTTTAAATCGAAAGAGGTTTCTCAATGAAAGCCAAAATATTCCCATTCAAAGAATTCTGCAACTGTCAGAATAAGTAACAATTCGAGGGTATGTCTAGTGAATATGAAGAACAATATGAAATATCTCAGCAAAGCCTTAGCAACTTATTTTATATTGTTATAATATATGGAGTTTGATTTTGTCGCCATAACAGGCGAGTTCGGTCCTAGATGTCAGTTATGGCCGTATTCTGCGTATATTTTGGCCAATTTCGTTAATTGCGAGCTATATGATTGAATCAGAAGTACTGCGTGGCGGTGATCTTTTTCAATTTTTCAGTAAATAGCATTCTTATAATCTTATTCCTTCCAAATTAAATTTATTTTGATTCAAATTTATGGTGACAAAAGTGTGGCATTGTCTCTTTTTTATGACTGACTAGACAATTAATTCTGAATGAAATATCTTGGAAGGGCAACATGTTTAATACAGTGTCCGATATAGGAATGAACGATTTTCAACATTGAGATTTCTGTGCATCTCTTGGATAGTGCTAAAATGACTATCATCACTGAATTGCACCATGGCATGAGTAACCATGAGTCATCATGAGTCTTGGCCAGGTAATGTCCATTTGCCTTAGCGGCTTTAGGCATGGTCTCAACATTAAGCTCCCGACGAAACCAATCCCCCCAGCCCCCCCTCGAGAACTACGTCAATAAAGGGGCACTAGCTTAACCAGTAGGGATACTTATCATCTTTTGATGGATCACCGTTCAAGCCGCTGTAGCATGAGCTGTCATTTACTAGTTTTTGATTTAAGTAGAATGGTTGAACAGCAGTTTTAATGTTGAGGAGTCGTAAAGTGGGCCCACTCACGCTAAACTAGTAGTCAATCCAAGCGCGCATAACAAACGTTCGTCATACAGACTTATTATAAAAGCCCAACAGTTATTGCGTCGCCAATTCAATATTAACTCAGACATGATCTGAGTGATCGAAGTGTCTTAATAACTGTTCAAGTGTGTCTAACATTTGAGTCTAACATCAATAGTGTCTAACATCTAGTTCAATAGTGTCTAACATTGATACTGAGAGTATATCCTAGATTAATTTGGCTATACTGAGTTCTTTATACGATAATGTAAAATAGGTTATTATTCGCTTAATATTGTATAAACTGAAACAATTGAAGTATAACGTTTTGTTGTGACTTATTTCGCATGTCATACATTGAATAAATATTTTAGTCTCGATGATATTCAAAAAAAAATATATTAAATCAACAACCTCTCTATTCTTAATAGAAAATATATTTTTTCAGATAATATAGAACTGTGTTGAAAAAAATATAATATCAGTTATATGGATTTTATGATACAGTAACAATGAGATTTAAATTTAAAAAGTATAAATTATATACATACCTTTCGACGTAGGTGAAAGAAATAATAGATTTGCTATAGCGGCGCCAGTGTCGTGTCCCACTAGCGTAATTCGGGTCGGATCACCTCCAAATGCTCCTATATTCACTTTAACCCAACGTATAGCTGCTGCTACGTCTTTCACACCCAAGTTTCCGCTATCAGCGCTATTTGGATCGACACTAGATTTTGTTCGTAAAAAACCTGAAAAAAAAAACAATGTAAAGTATTTCTCATTTAAATTATATCTCATGTAAAAATATGTATAATAATTTAAGTAACTATAATTTACGTAAATATTCTAAAAAAGAAATAAATCGAATCATCAGTCATAAACATCATTAATAAATTGAACACTGGAAACATAACTAAAAGTTGAACATCAAGCAACAAAGGATGTATCAATATTAAAATGCATAAAGCAGAGATATAGTCTCATTCAATTTATTTTCAACTTTAAAATGGACCAAATCATACAGGAAGTGACAACAATGAATTAGGGGTACATATAAAATAACGAACCAATAAGCATAATGTAATAGGTGTATGAAGCGGTGATTTTAGTAGAAGCAGAGAACAACTTACAAAGGCAGCTCCAGAAATTACATTCAACTAGTAAAGATCAAAGTCAAGAAAAACAAAAGTCAAGATTTTACAAAGAAAATTTTACAAATCTTAAACGCGTTTCTACCCGACAACCTAGTATATCCAACATTACTAATCACGTAAGCATTTCCGAACAGATTGTAGAACTCGTAAAAATAAGTAATTTTACCAAAAATCATTTATATAAAAGTTGCAAAATAAAGAAGTTATTAACAGTTACAAAATTTGAAAACAAACCTGACTTTTTGATATTCTCGATCACTCGACCAACGAGTATTTCCAAATAATGTGCAATAATTAGATATATTAGATGAAAATTACACTTACTCATTGTTATATGTGCGTTCTATTCGATATTCTTTTGATATCTCTCCGATAGTATCGGGGCTAATAATAATCTCACGCTCATTGAAGTTCTGGGGTTTCTGGCTAAATAGCTGATCTAGGTAATTTTTCAAGTCTTCCAAGGAAGTAACATTTTTACCTTTTAATCTATATTGAAGCGCACTAAATACATGACAATCGGGGGACGCAAGGTCGAGAGAGTACCGTGCATGAACCAAAACATTCCATTCAACAGTTTGTGTCGGGTGGCCAGATATACGTTGTCTCGACAGAACGCAGTGCTCATTCTGTTGGCTAATTCAGGTCACTTCTGGTCGATTGCTAGCTTTAATTTATCGGGCTACCAACCGATCGCCCAGTAATGCAACCCTAACGAGAATGGAGTGTTTTTCGTATTTTTCTTACTTAAATTTTTTTGAAAATTTTAATTTTAGAACATCTGGTGTCAAATAAAAACTTTGTAATAAGCCTTCAATGTATAATTGTAAAAGTGTGCAACATCAAATCGCAATGAAATTACTTTAGATGCGTTTCACTGGCCAAGTATTAGAAGATGATTAAAAACTCGTCATAAATGAGAATAGAGGGGATTGCATTCTAAATAAACACTCTTGGGCACAGGTGTTCTTGTTAACAATTTCTAGACGAGCCACGTTATTTAATTTTTACAAACACATCTATGTAACATACTCAGAACTAATGAATGAACAATTAATAAATGAACAAACTAAGTGCTTTTTATTTGATTATTTCAACTCAATAAACTAATAGATCATTTTGCATATTTGGTAGTTCAATATATAATAACATCAAATACAAACGGGAGATTGTTTACTAGGCAGTTGTTTACTAATCTATAATCGCTCTAGTAGATAAGTAAGCTAATTATTTTATTAGGTTATACAGAAATTAATTGGTTTAATTATGGTTGGTCGAATAAATAATTTATAATAGTTTCAGTATCGCAAATTAGTATTATGTGTGATCCAATTATCCATTGTTTTTATTTATTAGCTACTCGGCGAATAATATATTGTAGTATAAAAGTTGTTTGATAATTTAATGATAAGTATTGGGTTGATGCAAAAGTTTGACCCGGTTTTGGCGCTAGATGTCATTAAACCGCAAAACTGAGTTATTTACGTTAAAAATCTAAAATATGATGATTTTTTACAGAGGGAATTTCAGTGAGTAGTTGCGAAAAAATTGTGTTTTTTGGTTGTGATTTTTTAATTTTGTTCATTTCATGTTTTGCAATTTCATCAAGTCAAAGTTGATTGTATATTAATTGTATGTTCATTGTTGATATATTTTTGCTTGCGATTCTCTATCGAAGCGCAGCGAAATTCTTTGCTTTTTTAATCGGACAGTTACAGTAGATGGAAAATGGATGAAATGTGTATGATAATGTTACTGGTAAGAGATCATAGTGTAAGCCTGGGAGATAAACCTTCAACCTATGCAATAGCCAGTTTACATCCGATGAATATTACCATCTGCATTTAGTGAGACAAAAAGCCAATCATTTATTATAAGCTGTTGCCTGAAAACCAGATCATTAATTCGGAGAAATTTGTTCACAGCTAAGTGGATTAAAGCGAGCGATCAATCAGATGCGACCTGAATTAGCCAACAGAAAGGGTATTGCGTTCCATCGAGACAAGGCTACAGTATACAGGTCAGGTCGTTCACCACTTGACACAAACTTTTACAACTTCACTGGGATATTTTGGTCTATTCATTGTACCGGCCTTGCGCCGTTCGATTACCTGTATCAGTTCTTTCGAGCAGATCGGTAATTCTTTATTTCTTTAGATCTTATCTCAGCATGTCTATAAATTATGCAGCTACCGGAGAGATGATGAAAGACCATCGAACAGTACGGCACATAGTATATTAATTAAATGTAATTTTTAGTAAGTAAACATTTTTCTTCAATTTTTCTCAAGAAAATGGAACGAAATTTTGCATTAATACAATCGAATATATGATGAATATTATAGTTGCAAGATTTACTCTCCTTGGGTTAACCGTAATGGGCGGCAAAAAGACAATATTCTATAATTTTAGTTAATTTAAGCAATTATTGTTTTTGCTTGTAGACGTTCAGTGCTCAAATCATAATATTTTTTTTAAGAAACATCTTCAACTTTAAGAAGTTTTTAGGTTTGAAGTTGTTACGTAAACTTCCCATTTTTTCCTTTACTTATCAAACATATCAAATTTGAATACTTTTAAAGACTATGTGATAACCTACATCAATTGTTTTATATTTATATATATTACAATTGAGAGTATTCCACAGTTCTTTTTTTGAACTTTTCGTTTATAGTAACTAAACGACTGTTAAATTTTATTGGAAATATTTAAACAGATGTATCCAGTTTTGTTGATTGATCACATTTAAAATATATCATCTGGTCCAATAATCTATATATATTATATAATAATCTATCTATGAAAACATGATGAAAAACGGCAAAGCTCCAGGAAAGGATAGTATAACTATTGAAATGTTAAAACCTGGTGGTTGGACTTTCATAAAACACTGGAAAAATTATTCTCAAAATGCCTCAAAGTACAAAAAGTACCCAGTTTTATGAACAATGAAGATGTGATTATTTTACATAAAAAAGCAGTACAGGGAGATTTAAAGAAGTACTGTTCAATAACCTTCCTATCAGTTGTGTATAAAGGTTTCACCAAGATAATATAATATTTAGAAGAAGATTTAGATAAAGAATATTTAGAAAACTCAATGACGCACAACCAAGACAGCAAGCAGGAATCAGAAGTGGATTCAGTATAATGGATTCAATATAATGGCTTCAGTATAATGAATTACATGCAGGTTCTACAAAATGCCATAGAAGGACACAACGAATACACTATGCCACTGTGCTTGGCTTTTATCGATTATTAAAAAGCATTTCATTGAATCTCAAAGCAGGCCGTAATGGGTACATTGCTTAACCAAGGTGTAAACAAAGTCTAACTAAAGCCCAGTGTAGACAAAGCCTATCTAAACCTACTAGGCTCGATATATGATAAAGTTATAGAGACAGTTCACCTTTATGATCTTGAAGTTAGAATTAATGTATAGCGAGGTGTACGGCAGGGTGACGCAATATCGCCTCTTCTTTTCTCAGCTTGCATTGAACAGATGTTTCGTAATCTGGATTGGGAACAGGATGGAACAAAGATTGATGGTGCATCCTCAAACCATCATAGATTTGCAGATGATATCGCTCCTTTTTTACAAAAGTCAGAGGAGCTGCAAAGACGCATAAAAGAGCTGCAGAACCATTTGGCTTGAAGATAAACCAAAAGAAGAGTCAGGTCATGTTTAATAAATTTGCTGTTGACAAAAGAATTTCTATTTTAGGAAAGGATTTGATAGGTGTTGATCGCTGCATATATCTTGAACGGGGATACCGTCCGAGAGGTGGAACGACGTGTTAAATGTGGCTGGCAAGCATTTGCCTGGTTCAGCAAAGTGTTTAAAAACAAACTACCACCTTGAATAAACAGAATCTTTGATCAGTGTGTCCTGCCCGTTATGACATACGGAAGTGAAACCTGGTCTCTCACATCGCAGTTAGTTTAAAAACATCGCATAGCATAGAGGAGAATGGAAAGAAGTATGTTAAATATTACTAGACGGGATAGGAAGCTGTGCAGATGGATTAGAGGTCAAACAAAAGTGAGTGACATAATTGGAAGAGAAAAGGAATTGAAATTGAGGTGAACCGGCCATGTAGCGAGGCGATGATGAGGTGAAAAGATGGACCAAGGCGATCCTAGACTTGATATGGCTTTGTCGCAAACGGCCACGGAGAAGACCGAAAACACGATTGACTAATGACATCATTAAGTGTATTAGCTTTCCTCCGCCATTCAGGATAATGATGTCTTCAGTTACATGTTAGCTCATCAGATGAGCTAACATGTAACAATGCGGGAAGATCTGCCAACTCTCACTGGACCAGCGTGATAGATTACGGTTCAAACCCCCAACATAGTTTAACAATTTCAAACACGGTCCTCGTTCCTTGGTGGCCAAGGGGTAAATACCTACGGCAGCGGGAAGACCTTCCCCAAAGCAGAGGGTGCTAAGCGTCATCGTGTTAGATTAGGCTGCCATTAGACTTTGGAGTTTATTGTTTTCTTTTTCGTTTCGTTACTTTTTCATTTGCTGCAATAGCTCCTGCAGAAAAAAGTTTCAAACAATCAAAAATATCCAATGAGACCAGTGATTTAATGAAAAAAACGGCGTACAATGAGGTATGCAGGGAGTATGTATATATATAGATATATATATATATATATATATATATATATATATATATATATATATATACATATATATATATATATATATATGTATATAAATATATATATATATATATATATATATATATATATATATATATATATATATATATATATATATATATATATATATATATATATATATATATATGTATATAAATATATATATATATATATATATATATATATATATATATATATATATATATATATATAAATATATATATATATATATATATATATATATATATATATATATATATATATATATATATATATATATATGTATATAATATATATATATATATATATATATATATATATATATATATATATATATATATATATATATATATATATATATATATATATATCATCATCATCATATCATCATCATCATCATCATCAGCCCGTGTCGAACCACTGCAGGATGAAGGCCTCTTCAGCATGTTTCCATCTCTCACGGTCCTGAGCTTTCCTCTGCCATTATGGTCCAATATACTTAACGATGTCATCAATCCATCATGCTTTCGGTCTTCTTCGCGGACGTATGCAATCAAGCGGTATCCACCTCCAGGATTGCCTTGGTCCATCTGTCATCTCAGCGCCTCGCTATATGGCCTGAACATCTCCATTTCAATTGCTTTACTCTTCCAATGATGTCACAGGCTTTCTTTTGTTCCCTGAGCGATGCGCAGGACTTTCTGTCTCGTCTTGTAATGCCAAGCATACATGTTTCCATTCCCCTCTGTGCTACTCGAAATTTTTGAATTGATTGCGATGTGAGTGTCCAGGTTTCACTTCCGTATGTCATAACCGGTAGAACGCACTGATTAAAGACTTTTCTTTTCATGCAAAGTGGAAGTCTGCTCTTAAACACAATGTTGAGTCTGCCGAATGCCTGCCAGCCACATTTAATACGCCGTTCCACCTCCCGGGCGGTATTCCCCTCCATTGAAATCCTCTGCCCAATATATATAAAGCTGTCCACAATCATCAAATACCTTCCTAAAACTGAAATTCTTCTATCCTGAGCGAAGTTATTGAATACAACCTGACTCTTTTTCAGGTTTATTTTCAAGCCAAGTGGTTCGCCAGCCCTTTGCAGTTCTTGTATGCGTCTTTACAGCTCCTCTGGGTCTTGTGAAAGGAAAACGATATCATCTGCAAATCTTCAGCAAAGATGCTTTAAGTTTGCACCATTGATCTTTACACCATCCTGTTTCCAATCCAGTTTACGGAATACTTCTTCAAGGCCAGCCGAGAAAAGAATAGGCGAATTGCGTCACCCTGTCGAACACCTCGTTCTACATTAATTCCCACTTCAAGATAATCAAGGTGAATTGTGGCTGTAGCTCCATCATATATCGATCCTAATAGGTTTACAAATGCTTTTTCGTAGTCGAAAAAAGCCAAACACAGTGGCACAGTGGCTGAATCCACTTCTGAATCCTGCTTGTTCTCTTGGTTGTGCGTCATTCAATTTTTTAATATTCTTTTAGAAATTGACTTAGTGAAAACTTTGTACTTTACTGACAGGATACTTATTGGACGGTAGTTCTTTAAATCTTTCTGTGCTCTCTTTTTATGTAAAAGGATCACTTCTGCAATTTTCCATAAGTCAGGTACTTTCTGTTCTTTTTGAGTATAATTTTGCCAGTGTTTTATGTAATGCCCGACCACCAGCTTTTAGCATTTCAACAGTTACACTGTCCTTTCCTGGAGCTTTGCCGTTTATCATGGATTCTATAGCAGTTGTTACTTCCTCCACTAGGATATTTGGCATTTGTTCTTCCGTGGGTATTGTTGTTTTTGGTTGGTTCTGATTTTCATATAACTGGGAATAAACATTTCTGACAACATCTAATATTTGCGTACGTGCCCTGCATACTGTGCCATCTTCACGCCTTAAGGCATATATTTGCGTTCTTTTGTTTCTCAGCTTATGTTTAGCCTGGTTAATTCCTTTGTTTTCTTCCAGGGTTTTTTGCACTAGCTGCATGTTGAATCGGCGCGTGTCCTCTCTGATACGTTTTCTTATGGTTTTGCAGAGCTCAGTGTACTCGACCCTGCCAAAAGGACTACCTGCGTTTCTAATGAGAATGAGAAACGGCAATGCCCGCCGTTTCTTCATTAAATCAATGATCTCACTGGAGATTTTTGTCTATGTGAGACATTTTTCTTCTAGTGGTATTGAAGCAGCCTTTTGAATCACATTGTTGGCGATTTCTTCATATTGAACTGATAGTTCCACTTCCTCCGGATCTTGTAGCACAGCAAACCGGTTTGACAAAGCAATCTCAAAATCGCTTCCCCTCTCCAGCAGTTTCTTTGATCTTACTATTCTTTCGCATGCTCTTCGACAGTTCATTCTAACATTTGCTCGTACCATTCGGTGGTCACTTCCAATATTAAAATTGTTAATGAATCAACAAAAATTGTTACAAACCGCCAAACCCAAACTTTCGCAAACTACACAAAAAAAGAGCGCGATAAAAAAATGGTAACCTGCCCTTGCCCCATCCTTTAATAAGGTAGCAACATCATCAGTGCAATCTATATGATTTGCCATATATTTATAAAATATTTTTATACAATTTTATACAGTTCCATCGAACACGCCTATGACTGCTATCGTTGCCTTCCAGCTGAAACTCATTAACCAGACTGCTTTGGCATTAATTGGTAGCGCTTTGTTTGTCTCTTTATCAAGATTACTCAATTATTTCTTGGAAACCTCCAAAATTAAACTTGCGTAGGTCTCAGGCACTTGTGCAAATATGTAACTCTCAATTTATTAAGAATGTCGCGGAGGGATTAAAAGCAATTTCGTGTTACAAGATTATTTAAATACGGAAATTGCATAAAGTGGAAGTTTAAGCAAATATTTTATCCTTTTTTTTAACGTTCTGAAGGATTGTGATATAAATATGTAATTGGCCAATTTATACCTAATATGTGAAATTATTAAGATCACTTTATATAAAGAAACTATGAAGGTGCAGGTAGTATTTTATGGTCACACATTGTTCAAGTTAAAGTCCAAATAAAATACAGTTCCAAAATTTCTACTGGTCTTGCTGAATAAATTCATTGTTAAAAGTTATAATATAACTATCGCATAATAGAAGTAGAGAGGTTTCTGTGAAAGTTGTGTTAGTTAAGTGATATTTAATGCACTTTATATAATACGTGAATAAGAGAAAGGGCCATTATTTTTTAATAGGCATATTAACGTTGATAACATTTATTTATATCCTTAGAGTGGCATGTTTTTGAAGAAGTAATATTTTTGATGTTTCCCTGAAAGAAAAATTCCCTAAATTTCTGTAATATAATATCAAGGTACAAATTGTTTAATATTAATAAAGCGTCCGATAGTGTTCCATAAGAACCAGTATATAAAAGTTCAGATAAGATAAATGTGCACTTATAGTTGAAATTTCTTTTACTGAATCTATACGAAAGCACAATGGGCTATATAAGATAGATATAATGTTTAAGTTTAGATATAATGAGGGATTAAGATATAGCAAGAATACTTAGCCCAGTGATATTTAATATAGTATTGGATGATGCTAGACTATAAATTGAGGGACGCTGTAAGTAGAGTACACGCATGGCATACAAATTTGGTGCTAGTGTGGATAAAGTATGGTGAAATATGTAATAGTTGAAAAGAGATTTAGAAATATGGATAACAGCATTAGCAAGAAGACATTTAAGGATCAACGAAATTTAAAATGAAAGCCATGAAACTTTGGAAAATAACAGACAATCTGAGAAATTAGAATATATTATATTAACTCGAACATAACATCCATATAAATACTTGAGACTTTAATCAACAGTAATGCGAAGCAACAAATAGAGATCATAGAAAAAATCAGCAGTGCATCCTATATGTACCACTAGATAATAATCAGTTTTTGACTCAAAAAAAGATATTTCTAAAGATATTAAGAAGAGTATCTAAACGGCAGTTTTCCTTTCCATACAGACTTTGGTTTGGAAATTTTTGTACTAACGGGCATAACAAACTGTATATATTTAATATCTACGAAGGATATTAGCGATAGCAAGAATGGATAGTTACTGAAATTTGTGTGCAGCAACTGAACCTGTTATTGTCTATACGTCGTGTCATCGCTTTAGACTTCGCATCAAGGCACCCTGTAATTGTATATGCGAAGACACTGAACATTACTGGTATAGTTAAATGTGGTAATTGTATAATGCTAACTTGTTATTTATTACAAGCTCGCAGTCTTCCTAACTGACATATCTTCGTCACAATATTTACCTATTTTTCGGAAACATTTAATAAATCATTTGAATATACATTGAAAATAATTGAAACACAGAGGGTGTTGCAATAAGAGTGCCAGAAATATAAAATGAAGCACAATGATATCTATAAGTGATAATCTGGTAATTTTTAATTACATTTTAAAAATAGTGTCGGTCTAATCTCCCCTGCGGCTTGATCTAGTCGGCTTTTTTATTAAATTACTTTAGGAAAATAATGCCTGTTTAATGCTGACCATACCATATTAACGTTCACAATGTGATGCTCTTTTTACAATATCTTACATCAGCTTAGTATTTCATGGTCTATTATTTCTATTTCTCGCCAAATACTATTTTTGAGCTAATCTGACGAATCTAACGTTCGACAAATTCGCCTAAATTAATGCTAAGTTAAAATATGGTTTAATTCATGTTCAATAGTAACAATTTATATTCATTCTGCAAGTGAATATTGCTCTATTTTCAAAACTTCAGAGTTTTTAACTTATTCTAAAATACTAAGCGAAAAAAAAATTAAATAAAAAAAAAGATATTTCAATTTAATAGGAGGAAAAACTTTCAATTGAACAGGATCTGTTGCGCTATTCTGTATATGGTTTTACTTGAACCATTATTTTAGATTTCCATTGTCTAGATAACAAAAAAATATCAAGTTAAAGAAAAATTTTATTTATTCAGTTTTTGAAACATTAAAATTCATATAATTTTCTTGAAAACAGAAATCTCTTGAGATGTAATATAAAATGTTATATACAATTATTTAATATAAAGAGCAAAAATACTACAGAAAATGTAAAGAATAAATTTAGAATTCGTTGTGTACGTGGCAATTTAAATTTAAAAACGGGGAAATCGAAGTCTTGGATAAACGTTTTCCCCTTCCATCATTTCGCGAAGGAAAGTTAACGTAACGACAGACTTGGAGTTTCTGTTGGAGGGTTGTACGCCAGCACTTTTAAGAGACACTTGAAATTTTCAAAATTGTAGAACGAACGACGCTGAATGTAAAGAATTAAAATGATTTATTATGAAATTCTTTGTTCCATTTCCAACAGAGCTACCTACCAGAGACTGCAGCTATATATTGTATATACTACTGTAATCAAAAAATAGGGGGGCTTTTTAAACAAAACAAAAAGTATTTATCTATTATATCAAATTTATTTTATCTGCTTCAAAATAATCCGAAAGAAACAGCGGTGGTGGCAGGAAAGTTTTAAAATGGCTCAATTATTTGTCCGATTAAAATTCGGGTCCACGTATATTAACTTTAAATTGATACTGGGATCGGTCTTCACGCGTTAAATGCGGGATTTTCTTGTGCCAACTATGTCAGTTATGTGAGTTTAAATAACTGTCTTTTTTAAACGTCGATTCGGTAGTCTATACAATTTTGTTTAGAAATTGCGGATCTTCACGTTTTCTCGTCAACATTGTTCTGCCAAAATTGATTCTGGAAGTGTAGTCACGAGATAGCAAACTTTGTACACATTGCACCTAATAAGGGTGTTATTCAATCACATCTGTCCATCTCACTTACGCTGTTGAAGTCGATCTTTGAGCACACAAAAGTATTTTTTATAATGGTATGGGTTTTTGAGATGAGGTCCTTTTGCAAAAAAACTAAGCAATAATATTTTTTGTGGAAAGTAAGTGTCAATTGCTGTACCATTTTAAAATCTTGACTAAATGGGCCATCTTTATAAATAAATTGCCCAGGGTAGTGTAATAATTTTTTTTAAAGATGAAATGTCAAAGTCAGCTGACAATTTTTTAAACCACGATTCAATGAAACTTATTTTTTTTTTTACTAAATTAACAACGTTCGTTGTTTGATTTGTGATTGGGATTAATAGCATGACTAGTTAAGATCATGTTATAAAAAATAACACTGAAAAATTGGGAAATTTGTGATCACAGTACTTAAAGATATAGCCTAGGGTACCGAATTTCAAGATTTTCAAAATATACCTATTATCAGTTAACAGTAACATGGTTTTTTTTTCTTATTTTTACCACAACTGATATAACCTGGCCTTTCGCCCGGCCCCCATATATATATATATATATATATATATATATATATATATATATATATATATATATATATATATATATATATATAGAGTGATTTTTTTGTGTGTCCGAAACTCTGATGAAAGTCGCTGTCAAACGAACTATGGGTTTGTGCGCAAGTCTGTAAGTCTGGTCATAGGACAGTCTGGTAAATAATAAAACCAGAGCAATTCTTGTGAATTGTCGACTTTTATAATCAAAATTATTGTTCTGTGTGCCAACTTATAGAGCACTTCATGAATTTAAACTTCGTGCTGTATTCGGCGAAATATTGGTAAATTCCGAATTCATTTCACGCTGCTCAATATTAAAACAAACACAATACAAAAAACTATGCGTTCCGAAGGAAATATTGCTACTATTGCTGGTAGTGTTGATGAAGATCCACATTTATCAATTCGTAGTGTACAATTCGCAATAACCTGCTGTTCGCAGGAAGTTGGGCTTTATTATTTGACTACGTGAATTATTTCCGAATTTGATTGATATTGATCTAGAGGAGTCGTCCAAGTCTTCCAACAAGACGACTCCACACGTCATACAACCAATGCAAAAATCGATTTATTGAGAGAACCGATTTATTGAGGGAACAATTCGGTGAGAAAATTTATTTCGATAAACGGATCTGTTAATTGGCCATCAAGAAGAAGACACTATTAATGCCTGAAAGATAATATAACTCGGACAATTGCGGAGCTAAAACCCCAATTGCTTGAAAAAGTGGTCAGAAATTGCATTGGCAAAATGCGCTTTGTCAAAAATAACCGCGGCGGATATTTATCCGAAATTGTTTTAAAACATTAATGCCATTACATTTCACATAAAATAAATAGCTTGGTAGTTGTTTTATTTGAAGTTAAAGTTGCGATGATGTTTCGATGTCGTTCAATGTTTTTTGGCACGATGTTTCGCTAAAATCTCATTTCACATTTTCACTTGTTGTTCGCTTCGAGTGAAGAGTCTAACTGAGATGAACAAGTCGTTGCGTTCCCTCTTATATGCCGCCATCTACGCAGATTGTATGGGGGTAGTTCGGGGCTGTTGGCGGCGCTCGGCTTCTGCTTCAGGTGTCCATTTATTTATCTTTCCTCGTCGCCACGATGCAGTGTTTGTTCTTTAGTCATAGGTGATTTCTATACTTTTAAAATGAATGTTGCGAGCGTCGTTTCATGTATTTAGCTCACCTCTTTCTTCTATTCCAAGGGCTTCTCTGATAGTTTGGATTTTGTAGTTTTCAAGATCAGAGAAGCCATTGAAATAGAAGAAAGTGGTGAGCTGAAATGACGCTCGAAATATTCCAAATTTAATGCTCTTAAATTTTCAAAAGGTCTTCTCATATGCTCATTAATATTCATAGATGGCTCATTGATAAATATTGAATGGCTCATAGAATATTCAGAAGAACAAGAGACTTATTCCCATGCCCCTTGAAACATGCCCAATACTGAAGGAGTGAGTCATCAAACGGCAAAATGCGTCTCTCGAGATGAGTTTGTAATCTTAAGCCGCCATCAGAAATTGGACGTAAAGCAGCATTAAATCCTTCAGTTGTTTTCAAACGTTCAACTTGAGCCTAGCTGATGGCGGCTTAATGCCAGAAGCCGGTTTTGGGAGACGTTTCTTGGCGTTTGCGTTTCATGGCGCCTGAAGGATTGGGCTAATTTTACATGACGCACGGGTAGCATTTCCTTTGTTTTTTGAATCATTTTAATATTCCCTAAGTACCTACTGTGGTTGGTATATAGAATGTTTATGTTCTAATGTTTGTACACTTGTAAGTTATTCCTTCTATAAATTTATAATGAGTTTTTCAGTTACATCAAATCGCATTGAAATTACACGGCGCGCGTTTCGCTAATTAAGTGAGCATCATCTGTTAAACATGTCCCAGTATTTGTTTGACGGAAAGCGCTATATATGGCACAATCAACATAAAGCTGTTCTTTAAGCATACATAAAATATATCCGTTTTGTGCGTAAATACCATCAAAAAACATTTCTAAATATTATATGAATTTATATCATAATCTTTATTTATATACTAAACCCTTTTCCATAAGAAAGTTTGGTATAAAATGGAAATGAAGCGGAACGTTACTGAATAAATCATTTTAATCCTTCATATTTCGATTCCTAGTCGTTCCCTTGTACAACTTTGAAATTTTCAAGTATCTCTTAAAAATGCTGCCGTACAACCCTCAAAAAGAAACCTCCAAGTCATTACATTAAATTTCTTTCTGGAGAAAGAGAGAGTAGAAAAAAAAACGTTTTATCCGAGACTTCGGTTTTCCCTTTTTAAATTTAAATTGGCACGTACACAACGAATACTAAATTTCTTTTTGACAATTTTTGTATTATCTTTAGCCTTTATTTTAATAAAATTTTGACTTAAATTTTCGTCGTTTCTTTTTGATGAAACGAGCGGATACTCGAAGGACAAAATATACAGTTAGAATTTACTTACGAGATTTTCCGCCTTCATGAAAATTAAGTGAAATTTAAAGTTTGGAGAATTGAATAACTAATTATATTTTTATAGTGAACAAAGATGTGGAGATAATATCAAAGCCAAGGAAGTTACTTGAACTGTCAGTTATGATACGTATTATCTTAAAAAATGTTGATTCCTGTTTTATATAAGTAATTATTATATTTTTATTTACTGTTCTCTAGTCTTCGGTCGATCTCCGAGAGCGAGCAAGCAATAAGCAAATACGAGGTGAACCACCTAGTAACATACATCAACGGAAATTTGCAGTTGATTTGCGAATCGAGCTTCAGCTTCAGCTAAGCACATATTATGTGTGATTAGCTCGCAAAGAGCAGCATTTATTAAGACCATATTTCACCCATATTCTACGTGGGTGCTCTGCCGATTCCTTCCATTGCCACTAGTCCGTCAACAGTATTGCCGCGCTGCTGGTTTCTGACCTTATCGCTTTCGTCAGTTAAGCTCAGGTCCTGAATGAACAAACAGAACGTAAAATTTGCAGTATTCAAAAAAATTAGTAATAAAAAAATTTGTATTTTTTGTGCCTTGAAACAATTTGAATATACTTTTGCCCATGTTTTATGTAAAGTCCGACCATCAGCTTTTAGCATTTCGCCATATATACTATCCTTTCCCTTGGGCCTTGCCACTTCCTCCACCAGAATTATATGTGGCATATATTTGGTATTTGTTCTCCCGTGCGCCTTGCTGGCTTTGATTGGGTTTGACCATTATATAAGTTTGAATAAAATCTTCTGACAAATCAATCACGCCACACAATCACAATCGCCCGAGCACACTGCTATCCTAATGTATAAAGAAAAAATTGCATCTTTTTCTTTCTCAGGTTCTGTTTAGCTTTGTTAATTCCCCTGTTTTCTTCTAAAGTTTCTTGCACTAGCTGCACGTTAAATCAACGCGTTTCGTCTGGAATACGTTGTCTTATACTTTTGCTCAAGGTAGGTGATCTTACCAAAAGGATAGCCTGCACTATTCATTTTCCGTCGTTTCTTGATTTAATGGAAAACGGTCTCAAATGGTCTCATTAGAGATTTTTGACATTTTGGAACATTTATCTTTAGGTACTATTGAAGCAACCATTTCAAGCACATTGTTTACAATTTCTTCATATTAATCTGTAGTTTCCATCTCCTCTGGGTTTTGCAACACAGCAAAGCGGTTCTAAAAACAATCTCAAAATCGCTGCCCCTCCGCAGCAACTTCTCAGAATCCACTTTGTCCCTCCTTGACCTTATTTTTCATTCAGGCTTTCTTCGGCAGTTTATTTTAATCTTTGCTCATATCATTCGGTGGTCACTTCCGACTTTTAAATGGTTAAGGACAATACAATTGCAAAACATTTTTATATTTAATTGTTCGACATGATGTAATCAATTACATTTGTCAGATGGACTTTTCTGTCAATTTTCTGTTGACTTTTTTTCTTATAAAACGGATGCATAATATATAGTTTCTGTTCTTCAGCAAAATCAAACAATCTGTCCCGCTTATTATCTCGCTTACCATTTTCAAATGGACCAGTTCTTGCTTTTCTAATTTTATTATTAAAGTCGCCCACGAGGATTTTGTATCTGCACTTCTATAAGAAGGTCTAGAAGTTGAGCCAGATCATTGTAAAATTCTTCAACTTCCTCATCTCCATAACTTATAGTTGGTGCATAAGCCTAGACGACACGAAGCTTAAACTTTTTATTCAGCTGAACGACGCATTGGGTTAGCCGGTCAGATATATTTTAAAATTTGACGACACTGCCTTTCAGTGTTAGATTGATGAATAATACAATTCCACCACATCGTCCATTCTCCCTACACTGTGTACAGCATGTGACCGAGTTAAATGATTAACTTTTCGCTCTTTGTTCATGTTTCATATATCCATATATGACACATGAATAGATATATATATATATATATATATATATATATATATATATATATATATATATATATATATATATATATATACTTATATATATATATATATATATATATATATATATATATATATATATATATATATATATATATATATATATATATACTTATATATATATATATATATATATATATATATATATATATATATATATATATATATATATATATATATATATATATATAAATTTCATTGACTATCATCTAAATTACATTACATTTCCATATAATCAAACAAGGCCAAGCCATGCATATAACCAAAATAGGAATAGATATTTACGATATCTCGTGTCAAAGATATATTGCAAATATTTCAAAAAGATCTGCAGGCAATAGAATCAAACGGATACAAAACCAATTTCAACTTTTTAAATTCACCTTTTGAAGAATTCGAGGAAACTATTTTATTTCAGTATACAGAGACGTAGTTATAGTACCTAGGAAACGTTTATGAAAATTGAGTGCTATTTATTTTGCAATTTTTATACTAACTAAAAAATGAGTCAAGATGCTAAATAAAGTAATCTACGTGAATAAATTTTTATGTTAAGAATGGAAATAATAATTAATTTATATATATTTAAGAATGACATGTATATATTTCTTTCTTTTTTAGTTAGTTTGCCGTGGTAACATTCTATTGTCACCGAAAAGCTCCTTGGTTCAGTCTACAATCTGGGGAGAATTATCTACCTCACATGACTAGTTTCGTAGCCTTTAGTCAGCTACTGGTGGGTTCTAATAAATTTTCCATATCATACGATCAAGCATATCGTACGAGATGATCGTTTTCAGTTTAGCACCGTAGGGTTCGGCAGCAAGATATTATTATGCATACTTTATTTAGAAGCTCTACAGACCTTGTAGGCCCAAGGCTATTTAGCATTTATCATTTTACCATTTAAGTTTTATAATATAGTATAAAAAATTGTAAATTTATGAATACTACCTGAGAATAATCATGTGAATTATTAATCATGCATTATTATGCAAAATCATTTTCGCTTAAAGATGTACAAAATAAATCAATATTTCTGACCAATATTGAACGTAAACCAAACAACAACTGTATTCAAATAATAATTAATGCCCATAAAGATAAAACAAACCCATAGATAAAAAGACACGTAGTTTCGATTAATTCTTCCATCTGGGAATCTGGAAATGGAGAAAGAGGAAACTGAGCAGAAATGAAAAAGTGAAAAGAGCGAAATAGGTAAAAGTGTAATCAAACCGCATGCAGGCAGACGTGTTGAGAGTTAAAATTTCCCAAAAAAAAAAGGCAAAACGCAGGACAAGAAAAATGTGTTTATTGAATAGGATGGTAGAAAAACAATTAGAAACAAATTGTATAGTTTTGGATATGTACAGAGTTATAATTTCTGAAAACAAAACAGACAAACACATGATAGGTTGCTGAAGAAAAGATGAAGAAACGTATCATACAAATCATTGCTTCAAAATGTACAATAAGGTATGTAGTTTTGGATATATAAAGAGTTAAAATTTGCGAAAAGAACGTACCTTTATTGAATAGGATGTAGGAAAAAAGATTGAAATTATTACTCGAAATATAAAATACGGTTCGCAATTAGTTTTAGTTTTGAATACATAGAGGGTTAATCCAAGAAGTAATGGAAAATAATATTGGAAATAGCAATTTGTTTTCACATATTTCTGCAAACGATTTGGGCATTCATCTACCGCTGCTCACAAATCTTTTAGAAGCTGGTTAAGAAGTTGGTACTGATGTATCAGCTGCAGTACCCTTAGGGGTATTGAAGCTGCTACTTTTACTAAATCAGCTTTTAGGATCCCGATATTACAATTAGGTCTTCTCTTCTAAAACATTCCACAGCCGATAGTACAGCGGATTGAGCTCGGAACTTCCCGAGGGCCTATCTTTACCAGGGTGTTTCTCAGGCAAATTGACCTCAGTTAATCAATATGAATCTAGCCTTGTGGGCCGATGCTAAATCTTTCTGGGAAATGTAATATTTTCCTGCAAACAACGTGTTATTAAGCGGCTCTACCGCCTTCTCTGAATCATCGCTTTGTTAGTTTCTTGACTCCTTGATTGCAGAAATGTAGTTGAGTGACACCGTTGTATAGCCCCACAAATGATCAGTGAAGCCGGATGATGGATGCCCTCTTTTCACTTTCAGTAGTTTTTTCTTCAGTAGCTTCCTGCGATGTAAATTTTGTAATTTTGCCAGTAAAATTTATCTTCAACAGTAAAAATATTTGCATCTATAGAAAGGATTTTGTGCTCTCCGTTCGTATGTCGCCTTTCGCTCTCATTGCTCTTATGTTATGTAAAGCTGCAATGAATGGTTGTCCGGTAGATGCTAGACAAGCTCCAAGCGTGTGGTTTATGTTTCACGTGTGCAATATAGTCCTTGGCTGTGTTTTCATCTCTTGGGCCGTGAATTTTTGCATTCGGAGCGGATCTCTTGGAATTCTTTCAACTGCTATTTTAACAACTACTGAGGTCCTTGTCTTGCAAGGTCGGCTACCTTTTATGCTGACGCTGACATAGTTCTTATATTGATTCACAGTGCGACAAATAAATGTGTTTAACAGTTTGAGCAAGTTGAAAATCACTGTTGCAGTTTTATGCAACACTTCATGCATACTGCTTGATGTATTGGAATGAATTGATTTGTATATATTAGTTTTGCAAATCTATTTATTCATTCTATTCTATTCTATTCTATCATAATTTCGTTCAAGTTATAATAATATTTTCCGTAAATTTTCTGATTTTATTAACTAGGGCAGTTTTATCTTATTGGGTATACTATTTTTGTAATTTTTTTCTAGTGTTGAAAACATTTTACTATTCTGTTTTCAAGACTATTTTCATGGACAGTGAAATCTTGTTTCAAAATTTATGGTATATTTATTATCAATTTATTAATTATTATATATTTTAAACTTTTAAAATAATTTCCCCCATTAACCCGTTGTAGCTTTTAAGTTCAATAACTAATAATAATGTATAGTTTCGTAGCACAGGTCCATTGTTTTCTGCATGAAATGCATAAATAGTTTTCTTAACAAGTAAGGGAAAGTAATACAGTATCAACTTTCATCCTCTTCCAACAATTTCTGCTTTAATGAAGTACTTTATACCCATTATTTTTATATTTATTATAAGCTCTAAAAATGTAAATATATGAAAACAAAATTATTATGTTAAAAAACTTGTATCGACAGCAGGAGTTCCTTTCGATGACCGATAAATAGTTTAAGATGAGAGATAACCATAAATCTTTTATAAATATTGATTATGCACATTAATAGAATTAAAAGGATATAATGGGTTTTTATATAAAAGGAACGGTGAAGACTGGGACGCTTCTGAGCAAACTATTCTCGCTAGCGTATTCCCAAATACAGAAATAAATCAACGTCCTTTTCCCTTTGTTTTTGGAGTATTATAAATTGGAAATCGTCCAGAAATAAAACAGGCTAGGATCGATGAATCCCAATTTTATTTTGCATTTTTATATTTTACACATATTTTATTCAATTGACTTTATATAGAGATACAAATATTCGATGAGTCTGTAAAATTCGACATTAATATCGGTAAAGTCAGAACTAAATTAAAATTAGCTTTTCATAAAAACTGTTTCAGCACTATCATTTTAATGAATGGAAAGAAAATGTTTCAGAAACTCATATTAATCTGATCTTTATTCCAAATAAAGTATACGAAATGTTAAAATGTAAATTCTATGGAACTATAGATTTATTTACAATAAATTACTGTTCAATAGATTCAGTTTTTCCTTTTTGTAATATCATTAAATAATCTTTTGATTTATTTTTTTTTATCCTTTATAATTTTAAGTCAACTTTACGATAATTCATAATGAAACAAATTCAATAACATTCATCTCGGCTTTAATTTGCGTAGGCATATTGCCTTTCAAATGCAAGAATTTAATGCCGGCTCGGTATTCGGTTTTTTCCATCTTTACAGAAACACTAACATCGATTAACATAAATGACTGTTAAACTACAAGTAAGCATCCAATATGCCTGAAGTTTTCAAGGTTATTTTCTAACGCATGCGCAGTTATATTTGCATATATTATGCGCAATTATGATACCATCTAAATATCTAATAAATTTTATTTTCAAAGGCATAGGTATTATATAATTTTAATGAAATAACAATTTAATATTAACAAGATATTTATTAATAGAATTATTTTCTCGGAGCTTTCTGTTCCGCAAAAGTATCAATGACATCATCAAAGTTTAAAGATTGGGCCATAGGATTTTCAATAGACAGAATAGCCAAATTTCGTAGCCTGTCATGTCCCTTAGAGTTTCTTAAATAGGTTTTTATTAATTTTAGTTTCGAAAATGATCTTTCAGCACTAGCTGTAGTCACAGGAATTGTAGCAAACAGCATTAATGCAGTACATACTTCAGGAAAGCTGTACGACATAAAATGATTATTTATTATTAATAAATCAGAAAGTTCTCTAATACACGAATACTTTTTTATTTCGTCTCTGAAGCTGAACCGAAAACTGAGAATTTCCCTGGCAAATGATTGAGATATGTCTTTTTTATATATATCAACAAATTCTAGAGCTTTTTTTAATAGTTCAGTGTCATTTAAATTTTAAAATTTTTCATTTAAAGTGGCAGATTGCAAAACACTGAAATTTGAAACGATTTCATTCCTTGGAAAAAACGCGATTTCAGTTGATTAATAATGATGTCCAAGACTTGACAACATATGTTCACTTTGAACAAACTTTCCGGATCTTGGAGACGCTCATCTTCGCAAACTTCGTCAAAATGGCGTTTCATCTTCCTCTGACGAGTTTTAGAAAATTCAGGTTTGATAAACTATTTTTCTGCTATGCTATTCGGTTCCTTTTTTAAATTTTCAAATTCATGTCGATACTTTCCAATTCTTCCAGACAAATTTTCATACGTTTTAAGGCATTTGAAAGGCGCTTTAGATGCTGCACCGATAGTTTGTAGAATTTTGCAATGGAAAACCATTAACATAATAAAATTGTAGTTCTCGATCGTATTCTTGGATGTAATAGCTTCATTCGTTTAATCTGATTTACAATTTAACAGAATTGTTTTCGTTAACGCTTTTTGGACTTCAACAAACCGAACTTTTAAAGCAAAAATAGCATCATAACGTCCTGCCCATCTAGTAGGTTTCAATGTTTTTAATATTATCGAAGTTGAAAACTCCGTTTCTTTATCAGATATAAAAGTTGATAAGATATTCCATCTTTTCCATACTATGCCCGAAAAAATTATAAATTTGTTGAACTGTTTCAAAAAAATGTTGCATATCAATAACCTCTCTTACTACATCATTAAGTATCAGATTTAAGATATGAGCAGCACAGTGAACATATACCGCATTTGGCTTGATACCTCTAATGAGTTCTTGAACTCCACCATAAGTGCCTTTCATTGGGTTAGCACCATCATATCCTTGTAGTCGACACTTCTTTAGAGGTATATCTTTATATGTCGTCATTTATGTTGTGATTTATGGATTTAATAATTTGGTTGGACATTGGTAAGGCAATTCTATTGGAACCTTTGGTGTGAAACACTAAACTTAAAGAGATTTACCACTAAACACCAAATCACTTTTTTGAACTTCTCGATGCACGTTTCGCTAACCATGTTAGCATCATCAGGAGATGATTTAATCTAATAATTTCAGTTTAAATCATCTCCTGATGATGTTAACATGGTTAGCGAAACGTGCGTCAAGAAGTTCAAAAAAAGTGAGTTGGTGTTTAGTGGCAAATGTTTTCAAGTTTAGTTTATTGCTAGGCAGTTGAGAATTTAATGACGAGCGGCTTTGGTATTCCATTTTCGTCTTTTTCGGTCATACAGTAACGGTAAAGTTCATACATTTGATCTGTTTTTGAAATATCTTGAGTCGTATCGAATATGATAAAGTAAAATGATGCGGCATTTATTTCATTTATCATAGCATTTTCTATTTTTAGAACCAAAACAGAAATGAGTTCATTTTGTATTTTTGGACTTATGTATTTCATCTGGACCTTTGGTTTACTTAACATTTCTTGTAAAATTGGATCGTATTTTGTTAATAACTCAACAATACTCAAAAAATTTCCTTGGGAACTTGGATCATTGCTATCTGCCTTTTCTCTGTGCCCACGAAAGGCTAAATTACACTTGATTTAACCTTTTCAATTATTTGATCGTGAAGATCATTGGCCATTTCATTAATACGTTTCGATATTATGTCATTTGAAAGTGGTATAGTTTTCAACTTTTTTGCTTCTTCCGGGCTTATCATCACATTGACCATATCAATGGCAGCAGGTAAAATGAGCTTTTCCGCAATCATGTGGGGCTTAGACTCCCTGGCTACTCTTAATGCTACTAAATAAGATGTTTGAAGTGAAGCGGTCTCATTACGGTTTGATTTGCTGATAACAATTTGTTGATTTTTTAAGACGAGTGATTTACGCTCGAAAAATTCTAATGGTTTGTTTTGTAAAGATGGGTGTTTTGTTTCCAAATGCGGGACTAATTTTGAAGGCTTCATGCTATTCGCCGGCAGAACTTGATAACAAACAACACATTGCGGCTTGTCATCCAAAGCAATGCATCCGTATTTCAAATACGGATGCTTTCATTATACAATCTGGTCTTTTCCTTTACTGTTTCACCAGATGTAGATGGTGACTTTCGTTTTGTCATAAATGTATCCAGTTTATTTAATATTATTAATTTATTTTATTACCACACTGTTATTAATTTATTTTATATTGAGTGAGAGAAGAAATTGTAATATTTAGCATTGGGTGAGAGAAGTACGTCGTAGTAAGTCGTAAGTAAGTAAGTAAGTCGTAGTACTTGTTTTCGTAACGTAATTAATCGGGCGATGTAAAACTTTGATAAACATCAAATTAACATATTGTAGTGAGAGGTCATAACGGTTTTTGCTTAACTGTTTAGCTATTTAGTGGATCGCGACGCTAAAAAGTTTGAGAAGCGATGCCATAAATCGATGTGATTACATCGTCTGAATTGACTAATTGAGATGATCGCCACGACAAACAATGATATTTCACAATGGCGACAAACATTATTTCAGTGTATATTAGTGCATGTATATTAGTTGAATTTAAAACGAAATATGTATTCCGTACACAAATATCATGATAAATTTCTTATTTACGGAGAAGCTCCCCAAAATTTCGTAGGGACTAGGTGCACACGATACCTAGTTTACTTATTGTTAAAAGTTTACTTATTGTTAAAAAGGTTTTACTAGAACTCTCGAAGTGTTGCGCGACAAGTTAGAGTTTCCTATTGGATTGTACATGGTACCAAAATAAACACCATCATGCGACGTTGTCAATTTTTAGAATAGTTTCAAAAAGCGTCTAGAGAACCCTTGCTGGAATTTATGAAAGTTATTTCCCTAGCGCCCTATATTTATTCAGAATATAATGGGATCAGAATTAAAACTAACATGATAACATAAAAATAATATAGTTTTAAATCAATTAAATTACTGTTCATTTTTTTATGAAGGAGGAATCAAAATCATCAGGGATGACATATACCATGAATAAATTTTCCCAAGTTCAATTTAAATTCTTATACCTGACTCGTGTTTTCATTCTTTATTTTATATCGACCTACGATATCGGTCTTGGATAAGCTTTTAACATTGGAGATGAACGTCGGTGAAATCAGAACTGAACTGAAAATTTCTCTCCATAAAAAGCGATTCGGCACCTTCGTTTCAATGAACTGAAACAAAATATTTCAGAAATTCATATTGTGTGAACTTTATTTCAAATAAAATATTCGAATTTTTAAAATGTGAAACAAAATCTGTCCAATAAAGCTTCATTTTAGAGAACTGTAGTATTATTTTCAGTTCATTTGCCTAATATACGGTCTGAATCGGCCCATTCTTTCCAATATCATTATAACAATAAATATCATTTTATTCACTGTTTCGGTATTTGTAATAGTAGTATTTCGGTATTTTTATAGTAGCAGTATCTTTTTTCCATTCCGATTGAGGTATCTTCTAAACATGCATTTTGAACGCATCAACCGCTTCTTCTGGCGTCGAAAATCATTGATCACAAAATTTATTCTTCACCGATGGGAACCAAAAGAAATCATTGGGTGCCAAATCAAGACATATCAGGACCCAGCAATTTGATGTTTTGACCGGTGAAATTGTTCGGTCCAATGTGTGAGAGCTCGCGTTGTCATGGTGAAGAATGATCCTGCGTCGTTGATTGTTTTTTTCTTATTTCTTCAAATACTTCTGGCAAACAAATGGTTGTGTGCTATTCAGAATTGACCGTTTTCCCATTCTCTAGTGGCATTGTAGCCACATGCCCATTTATCCCAAAAAACAGGCCACTATTTGCTTCGAAATGCTTCTTGCAATTCGATTCTGCTTACTTGGTCCATTGCTGTTTACTTTCGGACTCGTACGCATAGATCCAAGATTCGTCATCTCTGTAGATATTATACTCGGCTTCTAAAGTACCACGATTGTATTTTTTGAGAATTTTTTTGCTCCAATCGACACGAGCCTTTTTTAAGCAATTGTCAAATTATGCCGAATCCAACGAGCATAAATCTTTTTCACGGCTAAATAAATGTTCATGTAAAATCTTGTGTATGCTTGTCATACTAATGCCCAGGAATGCCTCAATCTCACGGTATGTCACATGACGATTTTGCTTTATTAGTTCGCGCACAGTAACAATGTATTTTGACACAACAACTGATTTTGGACGACCTTTTTTAAATTCGTCCATGAGCGAACGACGGCCACGATTAAATTCATTAAACCAGTGATATACAGTGGTTTTAGATGGTGCTTCATCGCCAATAATCAAAGTGAGTTAATCGATGCTCTGTTGTTGAGATAATCCACGTCGTAAGTTGTAGTAAATCATCGCACAAAAATTCTCACAAGTAATTTCCTATTTTTGACTGAGATGAAATTTTCGAGTCACTAAACAACACAAATAGCGTTCGTATGACCAAATGTTCTGAGTACGTATACAGTAAACAATGTCAAACTTTACGATGTATATGTCAGATGGCGTCTAGCAACACCACTGTTGCCAATTCCGGATACATAAATAGCAACTCTCGTATAAAATATCTCTGTTTATTGAAGATTATTTTAAATTAAAGATCTGCCTAGGTTGAAAGAAATACACCCATAATGAATAATATCTATTTCCTATTCCTTCACTCCTAACACTCCCATTCCTATTCCTAACACTCCCATTCCCATTCATTAGCATTCCCGCTTAAATTATACATTCGTGTATCACAAAATGATGTTGTGATAAATGTAAAATGAATGTACGTTTTTGAGGTACTGTTACTATTAAAAAAATTTTACCTCGACATGGTTCCTCGAAATAAAGGCCATTGTCTTCGATCACCTCTTCTTGAGCCAGTTATTTTGTTTCTCTTTGATAACACGATGAGTGTTTGGAAGCGAAAAATACGTCGCTGCCAGTTTTTAAGTCTTTTTCAGTACCAAATTTCTTTCCTCGCAAATAGTGTAACATATACTGGAACATGTGGTAATCTCATAGAGCGAGGTCGGTATTTTAAATTAAAGATCTGCCTAGATTGAAAGAAATACACCCATAATCAATAATATCTATTTCCATTATGCAATAATCACACTTCCATTCCCATTCATTCACATTCCCGCTTAAATTATACATTCGTGTATCACAAAATGATGTATGCTGGGTGATGGCCCTAAGTCTAATTCGTTAATTATAGAGGTGGTCAGATGTGAAGTATAAGTGTTGCGCTGTCTTGCTGAACTATTTCATTTCCTCACAAAAACCTCCTAACTCTTCTGAAAGTTTCCACAACTGCTCATAAAACTTCTGCATCGTGACACAATGGACGACTTGAAAATACTCCCGAAAATATTTTGAACCAGAGCTGAGCAGTGCGCTTAATATGGCACCTTTCCTTTTTATTTCACAAATCACACTAGAGGCGTCAATCACTTTGAAGCCTTTTTTAAATGAGTCTTAAAATTACCTAAATTTCGCGAATTATTTCATCACCCATCATCATCAATCAGCCATTATCGATCCACTGTCAAATCGCCTCGCTGTATAAAATGAAGGCCATTTTAAATCTTTCATTTTTCAATAATGTCACGCACTTTCATCTATTCTCTGATCCATGTGCAAGTCTTTCTGTCCTGCTTTATAATGCCAAGCATATACCTTTCCTCCTATGCTACCCTAATTTTTTGAACTGATTGTGATGTGAGTGTCCATGTTTCATTTCTGTATGTCAAAACAGGTAACACGCGCTGATCAAAAACTTTTCTCTTCAGACAAAGTGGGGGTTTGTTCTTAAATACTATGTTGATCCTGCCAAATGTCTGTCAGTCACAATTAATACGCCGTTCCACTTCCCGGGCAGTATCACCCTCCTTTGAAATCCTTTGTCCAAGATATATGAAGTAGTCCACAACCTCTAAATAGCTTCCTAAAATAGATATTTTTCTGTATCAGCAAATTTGTTGAACATTCAGGTTTATTTTCAAGCCAAATGGTTTTCCAGCCCTTCGCAGCTCTTGTATGTGTTTTTGTAGTTCATCTGGGTCCTGTGGCAGGAGAACGATATCATCTGCAAATCTAAGGTGGCTTAAGCATGCACCATTAATTTTTATTCCATCCTGTTCCCAATCCAGATTACAAAATACCTCTTCAAGGTAGGCTGAGAAAGGAACAATCGATATTGAGTCACCCTGCCGTACATCCCGTTCTATATTGATTTTAACTTCAAGATCATCCATGTAAACTGTCGCTGTAGCTAGGATAGCTGGATAGGATCTGTCTATCCCTTGGTTAAGCAATGCATCTATCATCGCTTGCTTTGATATTGACTCAAATGCCTATTCTTAATCCTTAAAAGCCAAACACAGTGGCATAGTATATTCATTGTACCTTTTTATGGCCTATTGAACAACCTGGATATGATCAATTGTGCTGAATCCACTTCTGAATCCTGCTTGTTCTCTTGGTTGTGCGTCATTCAGTATCCTTAATATTCTTTTTGACATTATCTTGGTGAAAACCTTGTACATTACTGAGAGGAGGCTTATTGGGAGGTCGTTTTTTAAAGGTTTCTGTGCTCTTTTCTTATAAAGAAGAATCATTTCTGTATTTTGCCATAGATTGGGTATTTTTTGTTGTCTGAGGCATTTTGAGGAGGCTTTCAAATTCATGGAGCCTTTCCATTCTTCATCGTTTCTATCGCATTTGTCACTCCATCCAACACGATATCTGGCATTTGTTCTTCCGTGGTTTTTCCTCTCTTTGAATGGTTCTGATCTTCATATATTCAGGCAAACATTTGTATCCTTTAAATTTCTCAGCTTGTGTTTAGCTTTGTTTTTCCCTTGTTTTCTTCTAGTGTTTTTTTGCACTAGCTGCATATTAAATCGATGCGTTTCCTCTCGAATATATTCCTCTATATTTTCTTATAGTTTTACAAAGCTCAAAGAACTCGACTCTGCCAAAAAGACTTCCTGCATTCCTCATTGCACGCCGTTTTTTCATTAAATCAATAGTCTCATTGGATATTTTTGATTGTTTAAAACTTTTTTCCGCAGGAGCTATTGCAGCAAAGGAAAAAGTAACGAATCGAAAAAGTAAACGAAAAACTCCAAAGTCCAATGGAAACCTAATCTAAGCCGATGACGCTTAGCACCCTTTGCTTTGGGGAAGGTCTTCCCGCTGCCGTAGGTATTTGCGCCTTGGTGTGTTTGAAATTGTAAAACCATGTTGAGGGGTTGGACCATAATCTACCACGCTGGTCCAGTGCGGGTTGGCAGATTTTGGATCATGTTGGTCTGAGGTCTCTGTCTTCATTTATCCGCTATGGGTTCCAGAATCATACGCTTCAGAAGGTATAGCTCAAAGCTTCATTGACTTACTGAAGCCCCTTTACAACGGCAATGTCTGATCCACTATATATATATATATATATATATATATATATATATATATATATATATATATATATATATATATATATATATATATATATATATATATATATATATACAGGGTGTTGACATGTTGGGTGTCAAAAATGCAAGGGGTTATTCCTTGTCCTATTCTAAGAATAATTTGTCCTATGATGATTTTTAAAAAACTCCTTTGTTTCGAAGATACATTGCGAAAAAATTTGCGACAAAGATATTCGATATTTGTTGAAATCATTAATGTGAATAAAAGTAGGGTGTACGTCAATGAGTTTATTAAGTACAAAAATTTTTTTTTCGATCTCGATCACTTGGAACGGCTGTTTTATCTAGTAAGTGGATTTCATCGGTCGCATTTGTTTACACAGTTGTTGAGTGACGTTTGGCTGTTTGACGTGTCTTAAATAGTGAGTGAAGTCCTCTATCATAATGTATACAAACGCCGAGATAACTGACATGCACTTTATGTATGGACTTGCTGATGGTAATACATTACAAGCTAGACGATTGTTCAGTGAACGATGTCTAGCCTGTAAGGTCCCTGACCGAAAAATCTTTGAAAACATTCATCGACGTCTTCGTGAAACAGGCATATTGAAACGAATTGAAGGATTAGGAAGATCACTGACTGTAAGAACGGTACAATTGGAACAGAATGTACTAGACATGATAGCGGAAGAGCCTGGTAGTTCTGCGCGAAAAATTGCAAATACTTTGAATATGAGTCACTGGACAGTTTGGAAAATTCTTAAGGACAATTTGTTGTATCCATACCACATTCAACGCGTTCAGGCACTACTATCTGTTGATTTTCCTCCACGTATTGCATTATGTCAATGGATATTGCAAACTTTACTTCGCATCCCTCTATTCCTGACACAAATTATTTACACCGATGAAGCCACTTTCGCAAGAAACACAGTAAGGAATTTTCATAATAACCATGTGTGGGCAGATGAAAATCCACATGAGGTATGCGAAGATAGTTTTCAACATTAGCTCTAGTTGGATGTTTCGGTTGGAATTGTAGGTGATTATCTAATTGGATTGGTATTTCTATCACAAAGACTTACTGGCGAGATGTATCACAACTTTTTGGAAGCAACGCCTAAGTTTCTGGAAGATGTACCATTAGCAACAAGGCATGAAATGTGGTTTATGCACGATGGTGCACCACCACATTTCAGTTTGGTTGCTCGTGATTTTTTAACAGCAACATACGGATATCGCTGGATTGATCGAAGTGGGCCACACGCATGGCCTGGTACCATCTGGTACTATCACCGGGCTTTCAGCCAGAATATTACGAACAGTCCTGACTGCTACGAGCATTGACCGTATGATGGCGTGAGTTGTGTGCTATTACGACCCACCATCAAATTGGCCAGTTGACATGGCCTGGCTCCGATCGTCCGTCCCAACTGGTTTTGTTCATCTGGAGCTCGGCTGATGACGGCTGAAACGCTAGAAACCCGTCCCGAGAGATACGTGACGTCGCATGGTGGCAGTTGGGTGAAGGCGATCGGTGGCACCACGTGGAGTAAGGGTGAAAGATTTCATTTATATATATATATATATATATATATATATATATATATATATATATATATATATATATATATATATATATATATATATATATAGAAATACTTGTTTGGGGCAATTTGGGCGGATAATTATCCTGTTCCCTAAGTACAAAATAGCGTCTATTAGCAAGCATAATTATCTTTTTTACTTCAGCCGATTTATCATTTGTGGAAATAACTAGTGATCCAGATAGGTAAAGTTGCCCACCACCGCTCCGTCACTATTATCGAGTTTCATATTATGTTGTTCATACGGTGGGTGTAGCATTTCTATGACAGCGGCAACTTTGTTTTTTCTTGATTAATAGTGAACTCTATGTGATTAGCAGCTGTGGCAAATTAGTCTTCGTTATGCGCACTGTACGTGTGATCAGATCTGCATCATCAGCAAATGCGGTGATTTGGGTGAATTATCGCGCTGCTATTATCGAGTTCAGAATTTCTCGTCTCTATTTCTTGGGCGATGCTGAATATTTACACCAAGTACGCCAGCGCATCTCCCTACCTTAGTTTTCTGTGTACCAGAAAATCTAGGGACATTTTATTCTCTACTTTTGACCCTGCAGACTTGTTTATTCAGGGTGAACTTGGTTAGTCTGAAAATCTTTTCGGATATGTTGAATTCACCATTGCTTTACAGAGTCTTGCTCTCATTATGCTGCCACATCCAGCCTTAAAATTGTTGAACAGATAATAGGTGTCAATATTTATTTCGCTAGTTTTCATTAATATTTGTCTTCTATTTTGTCACTAATATTTATCACTTGGTCTTCTATTGGATTATCCCAGCATAAAGCATCTGTGATATATATATATATATATATATATATATATATATATATATATATATATATATATATATATATATATATATATATATATATATATATATATATATATATATATATATATAATCTTCGCGCATTGTTACATGTTAGCTCATCTGATGAAGAACTTTGAAGACAAGCTCTCTAATAATCTATGTATGTGTGTGTGTGTGGCGTATTAAAGTTTTGCTGTTAAACTTGCAAAATATTGCATAAGATTTAGAGAGAGGCTCCGAGAACATTGGTAAAATCAGGACTGTATTGGAAATTTCTCCCCGTAAAAGGCCATAGTGCGCAGTCGAATTTCTCATGAATAGAAAGAATATCTTCCGGAACATTAAATGGGATTAACTTTCGAAACAAGAATTCAAAAATAACAATTCGAATCATTATAATGGAAAAACAGAAAGGGTCGAGCAGACTTAAATTACTGTACAATTATTTTCACTTCATTTGCGCATGTACTACTCGAATAAACTTAGTTCCTATTTATATAAAGTAAATTGATTTATTTACGGTTACCAATTAAGCTCGGTCAGCATCCGCATTTGGCTCTCAACTTTGGTTTGTGTTTAACCTTTTAGTGTCCGAAGAAGTCAATCCACTGACGAGTAACCAATACGATACGGTTTACCTCTTTGGGCTGATTGAGGAACAATTCATTGTCGGATTTTAGCAGCAAGTGATGTTACATTTTGACGTAGTCGTAGACGTGAAGTCGAAAGATTACGACGAATGTAAACAAATAAATTAATGTCCAGAGATGCATTGAAAATTGAATAAAATGTTTATATATATGTTTTTGAAAAAGTTTAATTATATTTGAGGTATATTTTGATTCATAATTTTTATTTTTTCAACTAGATTTGATATGTTTAATATGGATGGTATTTTTCCTGTATACAGTGCATGTGGGGCTCAATTCACAGGAGGCTACAAAAAAGCCAATATACAACTGATTCAATTTCGCTTTATTTATCTTTATGTTTTTGGGTGCGATTGTTAAATATGTAGCAAATCAAATGTACAAGCTACTGCTGGCTACAAAGCCAAGGAGAATTATTGTAATTCTGTTAAAAGTTCTCGAATGCCACGAGTTTATCTACCTCTTCATTTCATGCAGTTATCCAAGTTTTAAAGTGTCGAACAATTAGTATGAAAGTTGCAGATTTATTTCCATTGGACATGCTGCTTGTACCGGATAAGGTGGTTTGAAGACCAGAGTTTTGAATAAATACCAATTTTGTATGCTAAAAGTATCCAAAGACATAATGAACCACACCTTAGACTTCAGACTATATAAAATTAATATGAAAATAACCGGCAAGTATATGATACTTTTGTTGCACCTACCGTTAGAACCATTTCAAGAATGACTGTTCATCGACATTTATTTGTTTGCTTCATATCCTCCGTATTGTGAGCTTCCTCTTACAGCACACCACAAGACATGTGACTTTTTCCGAACTGGAATTTGGAATGCAACTCTATTTGCTTTAGTTATAAGCATAAGTGTTATTTACTTCATCATAATGGATGTAGAAGGGTTAGATGGTTTTGAGGTGAAATGGGAAATTTAATATGGCTATCAATAGCAGCTTACAATATGCATAACTGGACTATCAGCCAAAAAACAAATGCCTGATGAATAAACGTATTGAAATTTTTGGTCCGTTTGGCAAAAAGACAGACCACAGAATGCAAAAATAAATACAGGAGTATAACTCTGCCCATAAGATCATGTAATTATTATATATACAAGATTAAGCCAACGTTTTCAGTATTTCTGGAGGCTATCACAGATACTTTATGCTGGGATAATCCAATAGAAGACCAAGTGACAAATATTACTGACAAAATAGAAGACAAATATTAATGAAAACTAGCGAAATAAATATTGATACCTATTATCTGTTCAACGATTTGAAGGCTGGATGTGGCACCATAATGAGAGCAAGACTCAATACAGCAATGGCGGATTCAAAATATCCGAAAAGATTTTCAGACTAACCAAGTTCACCCTGAATAAAGAAGTCTGCAGGGTCAAAAGTAGAAAATAAAATGTCCCTAGATTTTCTGATACACAGAAAACTAAGGTAGGGTGATGCGCTCTCGTATTTGGTGTAAATGTAAAATCTTCGCCTAAGAAAAAGAGACGAGAAATTCTGAACTCGATAATTCACCCAAATCACGGCATTTGCTATCACGGCTAAAGACACATTTATAATATTTGCCACAGCTGCTAGTCACATGAAGTTCACTATTAATCAAGAAAAAACAAAATTCCCGCTATCATAGGAATGCTACACCCACCGTATGAACAACATAATATGAAACTCGATAATAGTGACGGAGAGGTGGTGGGCAACTTTACATATCTGGATCACTAGTTATTTCCACAAATGATAAATCGGCTGAAGTGACAAAAATAATTATGCTTGCTAATATACGCTATTTTGGACTTAGAGAACAGAATAATTATCCGCCCAAATTACCCCAAAAAAGTATTTCTCCCTGAGCCGGTAGAGACAAGACACCGGGGCAGACCGTAAAATAGTGTAAACAAGAATAGGGTTTTGAATGCGTATGAAACCATTCGAATAAGAAAATGTAAAAAACATTAAACGGGATAAAGGGCCTATTCCATTCACTCAATTTATTGAATTATTAATGTAACGCTTAGTTAACTTCACAGTTCATGATTTTTGCACGCTTAGATATTAGGTATGGTTGATAGAATATTGATCTGTTCCCTGCCAATAGCACAAGAAGACATAAATCATCTCATTCAGTTCAGTCCTTGCAGCATTACAGAACTTGGGTGGGAACAGAACAACAATTGCGAACCTACCCATTATTAAATTTCTGTATCAAATGTAACTTGAATTTGTTGACATTTTGTTACGTCATACATATATAAAATCACAAATACTCTACAAACATTTTTTTCATAGCGTTGAATTTTATTTATTCTACAGTATATTTCTAAATTTCCATGAAATCAAGATTCGACAGATACTTTTTTCCACTTTTAATGATATTTTACAATACAGCTAACACCGATACAAATTTCTGATATACTTTTTTTCCATTCATTCAAACAATAGTGCAGAATACATTTTCAAGAGAAAGAAATCAAATTAGACTCATGTAACAAACATCGATTCCATGTTATACATTCATCGAATATTTGTGCTACTATATAAAAGCTATCGGACAAAACGATGTGTAAAATATGAAACTACAAAATGGAATTGGGATTTATCGATCCATCCTGTTTCATTTCTGGACGATTTCCAATTCACACAGTGAGACGTTGTTTTATTCGTATATTTGAGAATATAAGCGCGAAACGGGATTACACAAAAGTGTCCTAATAAAGGGTAATTTTTTAGTGTGTCCTAACTGCCGATAGGAGTCGCTGTCAAACGAACTGCGAGTTTGCGCGCAAGCCTGTAAACCTGTGCCGCAAAACTCAGGCAAACCATTATGGAATGTTTAACATCAGAACAACGCTTGCAAATTGTGATAATTTATTTTCAAAATCAGTATTAGGTGCGTCAAACTTATAAAGCACTTCGTGAATTTGAACTTTGTATTCGCGGAATTATCAACAAATTACGAACGCATTTTACGCTGCGCAAAATTAAAACAAAAACGAGACAAAAAACTGTGCGCTCCAAAAAAAACATCGCTGCTCTTGTGGCGGAAATTTATCAATTCGTCGCCGATGACAGGAAATTGGGTTTTTGAAGTCCTCTATCATAATGTAAACAAACGCCGAGATGACTGACACGCACTTCATGTATGGACTTGCTGATGGCAATGCATTTCAAGCTAGGCGATTATACAGTGAACGATTTCCAGCCCGTAATGTCCCTGATCGAAAAATCTTCGAAAACATTCATTGACGTCTTCGTGAAACAGGCACATTGAAGCGAACTGAAGGGTTAGGAAGATCACTGACTGTAAGAACGGTACAATTGGAACAGAATGTGCTGGACATGATAGCGGAAGAGCCTGGTAGTTCTACGCGAAAAATTGGAAATACTTTGAATGTGAGTCAGTAGATAGTTTGGAAAATTCTTAAGGACAATTTGTTGTATCCATACCACATTCAACGCGTTCAGGCACTACTATCTGTTGATTTTCCTCCACGTATTGCATTATGTTAATGGATATTGCAAACTTTACTTCGCATCCCTCTATTCCTGACACAAATTATTTTCACCGTTGAAGCCACTTTCGCAAGAAACGCAATAAGGAATTTTCATAATAACCATGTGTGGGCAGATGAAAATCCACAGAGGTATGCGAAGATAGTTTTCAACATTAGTTCTCGTTGAATGTTTGGATTTGAATTGTAGGTGATTATCTAATTGGACCGATATTTCTATCACAAAGACTTACTGGCGAGATGTATCGCAACTTTTTGAAAGCAACGCTGTCTGAGTTTCTGGAAGATGTACCATTGGCAACAAGGCATGAAATGTGGTTTATGCACGATGGTGCACCATCACATTTCAGTTTGGTTGCTCGTGATTTTTTAACAGCAACATACGGATATCGCTGGATTGATCGAAGTGGGCTACACGTATGGCCTACTCGATCCCCGGACTTAAACCCCTTGGATTATTTCTTCTGGGGATATCTGAAGTCATTAGTTTACACTACTCCATTGAAGAATTTGGATCATTTGCGAAATCGGATAACTGCTGGGTGTAACTCAATTAGAAATAACCCTGGTGTGTTTGAAAGAGTTCGGCAGTCAATGACGAGAAGACTGAATGCTTGTATCAAGGCTGGAGGAAGTCATTTCGAACATTTATTGTAGATTGAGCAACTTTACATGTACTTTTTGATAATAAAATGTTGTTAATTCCGTTAATTTTGTTCACCCTGTATCTTCGAAACAAAGGGATTTTTCAAAAATCATCATACAATAAAATATTCTTAGAATAAGTCAAAGAATAACCCCTTTAATTTTTGCCGCAGGTTTACCTAGCACCCTGTAGATAGCAGATAAGTTAATTGTTGGCAAATTCACCGTTTTTGACTATGTGATAAAACAGGGAAGGTCTGTCGATAGGATGGGTGGGCCCTCACCCACTTTATGAATGAAATCTGCTGGACCGAAATTTTTCATACAATCTTTTCTGCAAAAAATTCTGAGACTCCATTTCTAAAGAAAACAATAATACACGGGTGTAAGATCGCATGATCTTGGTGGCCAGTTGATATTACCATTTCGCAAAAAAACGGGTCCAGGAAACGTTTCTTTCAAAAAATCGATTATCTGACAAGATGTATGACAAAATCATACAATCTTGTTGAAAGAAAACATTGTTTATATCCACAATTATCAGTTCTGGTCAAATATATTCTGTTAGCATATTCCTATAGCTTTCACTGTTAACAGTAACATGATTTCCATCCTTTCCAACTCATTAAGTGACAAGTGCACTTTGTCCGAAAATATTATTTTTCCCTATAGTGACGGCCGCATTTTGATGGTAGAGACGTATAATTTTTGCGCGCAGTTGAATCGTATAGTGATATGTTTTGTTTAGTTTGAGTGATATTTACATTTAAAACAGTGTTGCAGCTATCATGTCTTAAAGTTCCGACACTCTTGTTGGAAAACTCTAGTTGGGGTATGTTTTTAACATTAAAATTTTACTTTTAAGTTTACCCATCTAAACACTAACCGCAACAGCCAAGTCACCGGGTTTCCAAAAATTTCCTAATGTTTTAATTTTTAATACAAATTATATTGATATTGAATTGTTTTAGAGAAAATTCATGGCAAGTCTATTCCAATAAAATGCTTCATATCTATATTAAAAAAAATGACGATATATTATTGTAGATTTATTATGCAAAATACATTTCCGGCTGCCGTATTCCCAAATACAGAAATAAAATAACGTTTCAACAAAGAGTTTATGGAAGACTATTATAAATTGGAAATCGTCCAGCAATAAAACACGCCATGGATCGATGAATCTGAATTCCATTTCATTTTTATATTTTATACATACTTTTATTCGATACGTTTTACATATGTGTACACCTACAAATTTTTGATGAGCATGTAAAATTCGATATGCATAAAAATCGATTTAGGGCATTCAATGAATTGAAAGAAAGTATTTCAGAAATGCTTAGGAGTATGAACTATATTTGGAATAAAATATCTAAATAGTTAAAAGACGAAACATACATTTATTTTAATTTAATGCTGTTCATGCCGCTCGAGTGCATATTGGGTAACACAAGATTTTTCATTTCTGTTATATCTAGTTAATATGAATCTTAGTTTGCCCAATATACCTTCGATAAAAATCTTGATTAATTATTTTCATAAATCCTCGAATTTTCGGATTGATCTAGTTTATCATTTGGATTATCTAGAGCTTCTCTTATTTTCTTATATGGTTTGTAGACTACCTTAATGTCCACCTTTTTCAAAATACCGCCTAGTCCTTGTATCCATTGGCCATCCGTCGAATGTTATATTTATGTTTTCTAATTAATCTATAGATAATATCCTTATTATAACCATTCAGTTCGGATATCTGCCTCATTAATTTTAGTTTTTGTTACAATTATCTTTGTTTAAATGATCTAACTTATCTTATCATGGAAGTTATGATTCGAATCCTTAGGAATGTATCTCGAAGTGGAGGTATTTTTTTCTAAAAATATCAAAATCTAACCTAATTTTATTGTTCCTACTTACAAAAACCTCGAAATATGTTTATTATATAAATATAATATAATTTATTATATAAATATGTTATTAACATTGTTCTCTAGTTCATTCGTGGTTAGATTTTACCATTTGAATTATTAACAAAATCTTTTAGGTTTTAATTTTGGTTTCATTAGGTTTTAGGTTAGGTTTTAATTTTGGGCCTTGGTTTCAAATTTGCCGATGAATAAGTTTGATAAGAACGGTGAGAGAGGATTGGCCATTGCCGTTCTTTCTTGTTTGTAAATGCTGTTATTAAGTTGATTAAAATTTAAATTTAATCGTAAATATGCTAAGTAATTTTCCTTTAAACATATATAATTGCAATAAAGAATTAACATAAATAAGAGGTGATCCAAGTATAATAAATTAAGAGAAATCCTGGATAATTCAACAGGTAAAGTAGATCAACATAAAAAATCAAGGATTTTTGAAATTAGTTGTCAAGATCATAAAGGCATATTGGACAAACTAAAAGATCCATATTAACCGGATATAAAGAGCACATTGCCCACATTAGATATGGAAGAAATGACAAATGTTAGAAAAACTATGAACCGGGAGAAAGGACCTATTGAATTCAGTTAACTTTTCCAATTATAAATGTACCGTTTATATAAATTCACGGTCCATTGTTTTTACACGCTTCATTAGGTACGGTTGTCATATAAAGAGAACATAGTTTAGATTTAGAATCTGATTGAATAATCTACTGATGAAGCGAACATGGTTAACAAAATGGGTCCCGAAAAAAGTGATTTGGTGTTTAGTAGCAAATCTCTTCGAGTTTAGTCTGAACTATATGTAGAATAAAAAATTGTTAAAAGAAGAAAACAATATTTATTTTAATTTAATTATTAGCTCTCAAATATGTTCCATTGATTTGGGGTAAATTACTAATTCAACAAGCACTTTTCTTCGTTAGAAATAGAAAATTTTGTTACGTTAAATGGCACGTCATCTTTCGGGGAAATTACATATTTGATGATTGAAGGAAACTTCCTATTTTGTAAAAACAAATCAACTCGCTGTAATTAAATAAATTATCATTCAATTCTTTCCAGTTTTTTGAAACTAATTTAATACATTTAGATTTTAAGCACCTTGTCAAGAAGTGACCGAATTTTCCAGAAATAAAGTCAAATCCGTAGAAACTACTTACGGGAACTGCGTGCGTACGTGGGTTGTCGAACAAGACTGGAAAACAATCAATACCTTCAAGATATAGTGTGGACTTTACAATTAAGAATTCTTGGAATATTGAAGGACTGGTTGAAGCGCGGAAGACAAATAAGCGTATGGAAATTTTAAACTTATTTAAATTAATATTAAAAAAAATTAAAATTTATAAAATTTGTTGATTTTTTTTTGATTGACTTACCGCCGCTTATTATATATTATATAAATTTATATTTATATAAATACATATTTATATAAATACATATTTATATAAATAAATAAATAACTACGTACGTTTAATATTGAGTAAAATATTATTATTGGCCACCTTCGAGTGGTACGTGCACAATTATAAGTAGCGCAAAGTTTGCTCAACGCATCTACTTCTTCTTTAGTTTGATTGTAAGTACCAATTATGTCTGGCTTATTTGTTTCAATGTCAATAATGTCATCATGGTGTAAACTTGACATAAGCAAAACATTTTTACCTTTTTTTTGAAACATAAGATCAGAATGTGCAACGCTCAGGACAGGTGACTTTTCAGGCCTATTTACTGGGCGGGTAAATTCAAACAGGAAGCTCTGTTTTATTTTCCCTACCCGTTTCTACGAGTCATCTTGAAATCCGTCTCTAGGTTTCTTATCAACTTTAAACTGGTAAACTAATTATCAATAGTTACGTCCCTTCCACTAACTCTTATGGGTTCACACATCCTTTCTACAACGTCATCTGGGGAACTATTTACCAACATACATACGTTGGCCAACATATACTTCCAAGTTACAAGCATAAAAAACTTTGGGGTCACAAAGTGCGGAAAACTGACGGGAAAACACATCTACCCCTAAATACTATAATAATAACAGTTTTTCGTCAACTGTTACGTAATGAAAGGGTGTAAATAAAGTTTTACATTTTTCGCGAGTTTCAAAATCGTCAAACCGCAAATGTAGCAGTAAGAATCGAAATCTTTGTAGAGACGTATTAAGCCGAAAAATATCGATACCAGTGCTATCTACACTCCGAATATCTTCAATGTTACTTTTTATTACCCCAGCCAAATGCAAGAGTCCAAACAATGCTTGAATTTCAATGCTGTCAGTTGTTTTGGCATCACCTTCTCGATAATATCAATCTTGAGCAGCCTGGATATGTTTATTTGTATTCTATACAATATTTTGTAGTACATTTTCTAGAAAGTACTACCGCAATATTGACAAAGGAATTTTTCGTGACAATGTAGATGGTGCTTTCGTTCTGCTACAAATTTGTTCATTTTATTTAACATTATTGAGTGAGAGAAGAAATAGTAGTATATAAATCTGAGTGAAAGAATATATCACAGTACTTGTTTTCGTAAAAACGTAATTAACTATAAAACTTTTCGTTTCATTACTTTGTTTTTATTTCCAAAGCGCACATCTTGTATGAAGCTGCCCAAGCGCGCTTGGAAGGAATGATCTATCTCGCATGCGTGGGTGAGTGGCATGAGATGCGCGGGCGGATCGCTTTACAAGTGCGTGCAAGTGCAGAGCACAGGTTCGAACTGGTACAAGTAATATAAAAACAAGGGGTAACACAAATTTTGTAGTTCGGTTTTTGTGGCTGTGTGCGGTATTTCGGTATAAGTGTAATGGCCCATTCCACATAGATCTGTCATTGACGATTCATCATTTAATACAAAGACAAACAGATGATTAGTTATTTCACGATTCGCAAGCGTTTGAACACGCTCGTAGAAGTTTATGCCATTTAAAAATATAAACGGTTTTTCATAAATCACGATATTGAAAAAAGGACAAATAGTCGCCTTGTTAAACGGCCTATGTAAAACATTGATGAACGTTAAAATAACATATTATAGTGAGGAGGTCGCAACGTTTATTACTTAACTTTTTGGCTATTTAGTGGGTCGCGATACTAAAAAGATTGAGAAACGATGTCGTACAGGATCCATTTTTCGTCACAAATCACAATTTTAGTGGAAGTTTCTTTTGTAGAATCCGGATAGATTTGACACAACATCAAAGCGTCTACATTTATTCTCATCCATGTGTCTCGGACATTCAGTCAATATTTCCATTTTGAAATTGCTGGAAGCATTTCTTCTAAGTATCATACAAAACAACAAAATCATATTTTGAGCCGGCAGAAACAAAGATCTTGTATCTAGGTGCTAAAGCGTGGTAACTAACGCCAGTTATTGAAGGCGTTAAGCCGACACAAATACTATATAGCGGGAAAAATTCTGACTGGAATAAGTTCTGCAATCGTTCGAGAATTAAGCAGATGTCCTAATGTAATATAAGGGATAGTCAAACTATATATATATATATATATATATATATATATATATATATATATATATATATATATATATATATATATATATATATGAACATTTGTTGATTACTTGACTGGGGCCGGGCCACACCCATTCCTTCCATTGGAGTGCACATGTTTCGTCTCTTGATATTTAGACTCCTCAGGGCACCGACATGTGTCCTCTCGTCAAGAATAGGAAGATCCCATCCACAGTCAACAACCCATACTTAATCGAGATGATGAAAATGCAATGATAGTTGGCATGGATAGAATGATCTCGAAGTTAAAATCAATTTAGAATGGGATGTACGACTTGGTGGCGCAATATCGCCTATTATTTTTCTCAGCCTCTCTTGAGGAGCTATTTCGTAATCTGTATAGGTAATAGGACTTAATAAAAATCTATAGTGTATACTTCAGCCGATTCACATTAGCAAATGATATCGTTCTCCATTCACAATGCCCAGAGGTGCTACAAAGACACATTCAAGGGCTGCAAATGGTTGGAGAACTATTTGGCTTGAATATTAACTTTAAAAAGAGCCAGGTCATATTCAAAAATTTGCTGAGAACAGAAGAATTTCTATTTTGGGAAGGGATTTGGATGTAGTGGATCGCTATATCCAAGAGGATCACATAGAGGACTAGAAATATGTATACTTAGCATTACAAGATAGGACAGATAGCCTTGCACATAGATTAGAGATTAATGAAATTGAAATAAAGGAGGACCAAGATAATTTTGAAATGGATATCATTTGATCCTAAACGTCTACCGAAAACACGATGGACTGATGACATTATTATGAATATTGGACCCGAATAGCAGAGGAAAACTCCGGACTGAGTGCGTTGGAAGTAAGTTGAAGAGACCTTCATTGTGCACTGGATGGATATGGATATATTGTCCAAAAGTTTGGAATCTTCAAATATTTTACTTTTTTATTGATATTAGGTTTTAATTTTACTAGTTTACGTAATCATCATTTTATTACAACTCTTACTAGTACCAAATAAAACACGATACCAAATGACTAATGTGTGTAAAATTGATTTATTATTTTGCAGTCAAAAGATTACAATGTACCAGAGTTGCCTTCAAAAGTAAATTTAAAATAAATAGAACAACTTTCAATAAAGCTGATAAGCAGCAGTAGGCAATTGGTCTGCATGCATCCTTGTAGGCGATTTAGCATGCTGTCGATTAAATGATCAATTTGGGCTTGTGGAATTCTCTCCCATTCTTCACAAGCAGCATCTTTCAATCCTCGCAGGGTAAGAGATGGAATTGTCTCGTTTCTTAATGCTTGTTTTCAGAATGTCCCAAGAATGTTCAATGACATTCGTGTCAGGTGAATTTGCTGGCTACACTACTTAGATATTCGCTCCTCTTACAAGAAAATTTTATACTGCTGCTGTTCGACGAGGTGGTGCGTTGTCATCCATGAAAACAAATTAGTCGCCCACTGCGCCTTGGAAAAGACACAAAACAGGATTTAAAAAGTCGTCAAGTTCAGGAAAATTTTATTTACTGAAAACCCATATTTAACAAAAAAATATTTAAAAATTGAGCATATCTACATAGTCAACCAAACGAAAACAGTTAACTGGTAAACAGTGTCTGCCGCTTGCAAAACTTTTCAAGGAATATTACGTGAAAAACAATGGATATTTAAAAGTTCCAAATTATATATATTTAGAAGTTGGGATCAACATTTAATCTGTAAAAAAAATCAAAGCTTTTTATAAACAAAATTTCTAAATTTTCCCTTAATTAGGTTATTTTCCGATAAAATGTTTGACAGTTTTAATAACACCAATATTTTATTTATAACGTAGTGTGCTTGTTTTTTTTATAACGTAGCAAAATATAAGACATCAGAAATAAAACAATATCTTTCTATCACAGGGTATTTCTTCAAGATCTGATAGAAGGGGTCTTTTGTTATCTCCTCAGCCTCCATAAAACATTATTGGGCAAACAGGTTTTTTTATGTTAATTATATAATTCTCTGATTAATAATTATATAATTAATGTGTAAAGTTGTAGGGTTCTATGAAAATTACATGCAAGCGACATCTCGTTTTTTATGGACTCGCAAAGTTTTTGAAAGAAGTAAAAATTAATTTATAACCCAACTTTATATTGCATATAAAAAAAAAGTTATCATGTTCTTAGAATACTTTAAAAAATCTCTGGTTTATCATATTTCTAACGGCATGCATTCATGCCATAAAAACGTTTTACTAACTTCACTAATTTGCTAACTTTATCTTATCGGGACGCATTAGGCTGATATTCAATATGTACGAGAAAAACCTGTGGAAAGGACCACCGAATAGTATCAGAAAAAGTTAGGATTAACTGTTGAAGAGAGCTCGAAAGAATGGTAAAATCAAAGAAGGACAAAGTGGATTCTGGGAAACTGTTGGAGAGAGGCAGCGATTTTGAAATTGCTTTGTCAAACCGCTTTGCTGTATTACAAGACCAAGACAAGATCAAGACAAGGAGGAGATGAAAATATCAGTTCAATATGAAGAAATCACCAACAATGTGTTTCAAACGGCTGTATCAATAACGCCAAAAGGAAACTGTCTCAAACAGACAATCAATCTCAAGTGAGACCATTGATTTAATGAAGAAACGACGGACAATGAGAAATGCAGGGAGTCCTTTTGGCAGAGTTGAGTACGTTGAGCTCTATAAAACTGTAAGAAAATGTATCAGTGAGGACACGCGCCGATTCAATAGTGTAGAAAACCCTGGAAAGAAACAAAGGAATTAACAAGGCTAAACAGAAGCTGAGAAACAAAAGAACGCAAATTTATGCCTAAGTGGATACCGCTTGATCGCAAACGCCCGCGAAGAAGACCGAAATCACGATGGATTGATGACATCGTTAAGTATATTGGACCCGAGTGGCAGAGGAAAGCCCAGGACCGTGAAAGTTGGATGATGATATATATGTATATATATATATATATATATATATATATATATATATATATATATATATATATATATATATATATATATATATATATATATATATATATATATATATATATATATATATATATATATATATATATATATATATATATAGCAAATATTTATATATATATATATATATATATATATATATATATATATATATATATATATATATATATATATATATATATATATATATATATATATATATAGATATATATATTATTAGGTGCCATAGTCCCGGTTGGATCACGAAAAGCATTCTGACTCATTTTCAAGCTTTCCTCCTGATCTTCCACACTCTCTCATCCTTTCTCAGTGGATTCTTTCTCTCCTCTTTCCACCTTGTCGCCGATCTCCCCAAAACTTCGCTCTCTAATCCAACGTTCCACATATGTATTTTGTTTTTGTTCGCTACATTGGACATTCTCTCTGTGGTCTTCCTGGAATATAGTCTGTATCCTTCCTCTGTTAGTTTTGGGTCGAGAATTTTCCTCATAATTTTGCGTTCTTCTTTTAGTATGTTTTCTATGCAGATTTTGTGTGGAGTGTAAGTGTCTTGTTTGCGTATAGTACCTTAGGTTTGGTTATTGTATTGTAGTGTCTTATTTTTGCGTGTGTGGATATGTATTTCTTATTGTAGATATTGTGTCTTGCCGTATGCCCTCTTCATCTTTTGTGATGAAGTCTTCTGTGCTATCTTCTCTCCTCCTGTGGGTATGAGGATCTCACCCAAGTATTTGAAATGAGTAACCCTATTTATCTTGCCGTATTTGGTGTTCAAATTTTGGATATCTTATGTTGAGCAAAATAATTTGGTTTTTTGAAAGGAGATTTGTAGGCCGACTTTATCTGCCATTCCCTGAGGACTTCTATCTATTTGTTTGCCTTTGTTTCATTGTCTGCGAGTATGGCTAGGACGTCTGCGAAGGCTAGGCATGATATTTCTATGTTGTTTTTGGGTCATCCGAATCGTATTGGTTTTTAGTGTCTTTGATTTTTCAGTTCTTTTTCCCATTCCCTTATGACTTTGTCCAGGATCAGGTTGAAAAGGAGTGGGGATAACGAATCTCCTTGGCGTACTCCGGTTTTAATCGGGAAGGGTTCGGAAATTTCTCTCATAAATTTCACTTTAGAGATTATGTCGGTCAGTGTCTGCTTGATCAATCGTAGTGTTTCGTGGTCGAGTTCTTGTACTTCTAGGATGTTGAACAGATATTTTCGGTCGACGCTTTCGTATGCTTTCTTGAAGTTCACGAACGTGCAGATAATTGGGACGTTGCTGATAGCTTTGTATTTCAGTATTGTTTTTGAGTTAAAGGTTTGTTCAGTGCCTGAGCTACCAAGGTGAAAGCCTGCCTGGTACTCGCCAATTTTGGTTCTAATTATTCTTATGTTCTCTGGGGAAGGCATATGAGAGGATTTTGTAAGTGACTAGTAGTAAGGACATTCCTCTGTGGTTTTTCACATCTGTTCTGTCTCCTTTCTTGTGCAGCGGGTGGATAAGAGCACATTTCCATACATCTAGCAATTTTTCTGTTTGCCAGATGTTTGTGATAATTTGCGTGAGTTCCCGCAGTAAATTTGGTCCGAGGTTTTTCAATTGTTTCGCGGTGATACCATCTTCATCGGATGTTTTGTTATTCTTTAGTTTACATATGTGCCTGTGGATTTATTCCTGTGTTGGTGGTAGTGATTCTGAGAGGGTATAGATACAATTTTCGTTGGGGAATCTTGTGTCGCGTTCTGGCCAATTGAGGAGATCAGATAAATAGTGTACCTACTCGTGACAATTCTCCTGATTGGTTAGCGCTACTCTCCCATTCCGCTTTCTGAAGCAAATATTTTGTGGTGGTAAAGTGCTATAAAAGTCTCTCGTGTTATAATTGCAGAAATTCTCCTCTACAGAGTCTAGTTGTTCCATCATGTTCTTCCGCCTAGTTTGCCTGATAACCTTTGTGGTCTGTTTTCGAATCTAGTCAAAAAGCTGTTGAGTTTATGGGGATTTTTTAATATTGAACTCCTGAAATGCTCGTTGCGTTGCTGCGTTTGCGTTGCTGCATTTGCGTTGCTGCAATGCACTTTCGCATTCCGAGTCCCACCACGAGTGTTTTGTGTTCTTTTTTAATGGGATCAGTTCCTGTGCTTTTTGTCTTATTTTTTTGTGGAATTTTTCCCATATACCTGCCTGTTCTTTTTCCCATTTCTCTGTTATGTTGAATTCCTTGATCTTTTTCATGTCGAATTTCTGTAGATGTGCTTTCTTCGGATGAATTCTCCTTGGGCTAAACTTGATGAGCTTCAGGTTATTCTGTTGGCTTAGTTCGATGAGTTTTGTGCTATTCTTGTTGGTAAATTTATGGCCAGGGAATTTGCCTACGGTTTTCTGATGAATGTCTTCTCTACCGATTTGTACGTTAAAGTCGCCCAGTAAAATTTCGATGTCATCCTTTGGCATCATTTCCATTACCTTCTCTAGTGTTGCCCAGAATTTCTCTGTAGACATGAAATCTTCGCGTTTGTCCTCGTTTGTGGGGGCATGTACGTTGATTATAGTGTCTTTTTTATTGGCGCACTGTACGCACATTGGCATTGTTTATGGGAGTTATTTCCTTAATAGAGTTAACTATCCCTTTGTACACAACAAAGGTCATGCCCAGAAGCGGAGCGCCCCTAGCGGCTCGTTTGTCTGTCATGCTTTTGATATGCGATAGTTCCCGTAGTCCACCGTGTCTTCATCCGTGATGTGTGTTTCTTGTAGGGCAAGCACAAGTATCTCTTGACTGTCAACTCCTGAAGCTAAGTTGTGAAGTTTTCCTGGTTGGATCAACATGTTGATGTTGAAGGTGCCAATGTATGTAGGTGTTTTTTGTGAAAATTTGCCGGAAAGCTCCGAATTTTTTTGAGGTCCTGAAAGTTCAGGTTCCCCAGAATCCGTTTACTCGGTTGCCGCTTATCGACGTGTGGATTGGTTACCACCTGGGGTAATATTGTTATTACTTGCACGAGTCATGGTTGTTATAAGTTTGTAAGTCCAGTGTTTCCACTGGGAGTTTAAAACCAGGGATCGTTAGTTGGTGGAGCGTGGTGTACAGTCGCATCCTCTGGGTGACCAGGTTGCCACTGCAGATCCGACCTGGGTTTTTTTCTGTTAGAGCCCTGTTAGCCCCGAAACAAATGTTCGGGTTCAGGCGTTATCCGCTTCCTGCGACGTGGACTAATGGTTGAAGGTATATATATCTATATATATATATATATATATATATATATATATATATATATATATATATATATATATATATATATATATATATATATAATACGATTTCTGATATCTTATGTGATGTTGTTGTTTTCGTCAAGTTTGCTTTCCAGACACGTAAGTTCCTTTACAACTTCAATATTGTCATCATCGGTTATTCAGCTTTGTCCACTTTTTGGATTTGTGGTTTTTTCCATCACCTCTGGTTTATCTATTTTAGACCCTTTTGGCCCTTTTGGCTTTTACCATTATGTTATCATATGGTATGTATCTTAATTTTTTTTCGATCGTATTATTACGTTTTTCTCATTTTAATTACTGGGTCCCCTGCCTCATAATGAAGATTTTGTCTTTCGTTTCTCTTTGATATTCTTGCGTATATATTGCCAGCAGTATTCCCTGGTGTAATATTTAAAAATAAATATTTGGAAATATAAAATAAAATTGAATTTTTAATACGTCCCAATACGTTGTCCCAACACGTTGAAAAAGACCTGCAAATTTAATTTGATCAGCAACCATAATAACACGTCCTTCTTAATTTTAATTCGTTCAATTAATAGTTGCCAAGTATGTTTTACACATATTTACTGAAATACTACAAGAAACTACCTAGTTGATTTTATTTTTTTATAATCAAATATTTCATCTTTTAACATTACTGCCGCTTGCTCTTCGAAAACATCAAATTTTCAACAATACCCATTAATAATGGCTTGATTAATATGCGACCACCATAGCCCTGGATAAGTGCTGCCAATCATTCTAACATTGAAATAATTTACCATTCTATGAAAAGCTTAAGTGAGTCAAGGAACCTTAACAATTCAAGATGCTCTTTTCCCGGCCGGCCTGATTTACATAATCCAGCGCGGACTGTGAAATTTGGAGAACGATGGAGACTGTTCGTGGCCGGAATTTGTCTCACGGCTTGCCTTATGGTGTTAAAACTGGTTATTTTTAGAAAATGCCGTCACCGCTCCGTCTTCGAGAGCATTTTGGAAATTAATAGGCATGAATAAATATGGAATAACTTACAGTATATTTTGATTTGTTGTATGAAAACAATTCTTTGGGATTTTAGATTTATGCAAAGACCGTACTCTAATTCTAATTTAAATATATTTTTATTTAAAAATATATAAAAATTAAAATTAGTTATCAACCTATTATATATCTTTAGAAATGATTATGAAGAATAAAGAACTAATTTTTTTTAGTTCATTTTTTTTAATGAATTTAATTTAGCTAAAATTGGGAATAAGCTAGGAAATATGCTATTTCGTGGGCTACTAATAGGTTAGGAAATTTGCTTCACCTCGCACGAACTTAACTAAGCTCTAAGACATAAAATACAGATAGAATGGGTTACTAAATCCCAAGAAGATATGTTCTTATTTCTAAGAGGAAGAAACAAGTAGACTCAATAAACTCTGCATCAAGCGCACATTGCATTTCACAAAATTTCTGGGCCAATATAAAGAAGGATTGCTACAATTATTCAATAGCAGCGATACTAGTCTTAAGACTATAGATCTCATATTATCAGAGGTTGTGGATGGCCAAGAATTGTACAGATTTGTAAGATAGGAGGGTGAACTTGTTTGATTTTAGCGACTGGCGTATTCAAGGTGGTGATACTTAGTGATAAATAATTTTTTTGTCAGATAATAACAATGAGTTCCGTATATTGCTGTAGATGTTTCCTTGGATTCCGTATAGCCCGAGACAAATCATCACCATTGCCTTCAATTGGAATTATGCAATTTACTAGCAGATTGAAATGAGGCGTGAAACATAGTCATTTTATATATGGGTTATTCTCACAAAATCCCGAAATTCCTTTCCTTTCAGTTTTAATAAAAATCTGACCAACATGTAACGGTAACTATAATTTCCTTGCAAATTATATTACTGTGACTACTAGTGTCAGTTATAATTTCTGAACCATATATGTAAATACAAATAAATAAATGTAAACATATTTTATATATAATATCACGAAAATCATTCCCTCACTATGCCGAAATCCTGTGCCTAAATCTATGCCTAAATCAACAATTTCTCAAATAAAATGAATTCGAATTTAACTAATTGATTAAAAATGCAGTGATCTTTCTAATATATTCTTAATTTGGAATAAAAACTAAAGAAAAAGTATTTAAATATTATTTTTTTACATCCCACAAAAAAACAATCCCTCACACCTTTACTGACAGTCGATATATAAACACATTTCTCATCGTACTTGACCGCTCCCATTTTTTTTTGATAGTTGGCAGTACTGTCAATTTTTCAAACTGGCGAAATCACCTTATGCGTGTGAGAGTTTCTGTTGCGAAAAGGTTTAATTAATATGTTTAGAAATTTACATTTTCGACCGTCATTACATCACATCCTGAGAAAGAAGTGTTAATACGTGTACTTAATATTAATCATACAGTGAAATGATTTTTTGGGAGTAATAAACTTACACAAAAATCAAATTTAAAGTTTTTTTTGGTTATGTTTTATTTCGTCATTCCCTCATTTCTATTTGTAGTGAGGCAATAATGATTCATGGGGGAATGATTTCTTAGCTGGACTAGTTTGGCTCTTTTGTTTCCCTGCTTTAGGTAACGCTTGAACTTACCGCTGCTTTCTTGCATAAGAAATTTCTGATGACAGTCGGATACAAAGTGATCTTGGCAACGTTCTGCAGGTTTCGACTTTTTGGGCGACTTGGGCGAAAGTGAAAGACCGAAGCACTTGCAAATGTGCGATCCATGCAAATGTTAAACTGATGGTCATCAAATTGGGCAAAAATATAGCATTGCCATTGCTTTGCATGCAAAGTCTATTCAACGAAATGTTGAGAGATTGTGAAGCTTGTAGATATATGTTGATGACATATTATCTACCACAGCGAAACACAATGGTGACCTATCATCAGTGGATGTATGATTCTACTTTTAACGAAAAGGATGTAAAGATGAGAACAGTACGTATACCTGCTAAAAAAGAGATCAAGATTTCAATTAGAAAACTAGTGTAACAGTTAGAAAAAACGTTGCCTTCATTCTTTTAACATGTTGCCAGGATAGCTTACCAGTATCAGAAGATTTCAGAAGTTAAAAATAATTTGACCGAGAATGAAGTTCTTATACATATCGACTTCAGCGAAAATTATTGCTGCAAATTCAACGTAGAGATACAGACAGTATCACTTTTACGGGCTATCTACTATCTACTTTACGTGCCAATGTTAATGTTAGACACCAAACTTTTTGCTCCTTATCTACCAACAATATACACGATATAATGGCGCTATTTATGGTGGCGCATTTAGTGCCAGTTTTTGAATGGCTTAAGAATCAGAATTTGAACATTCACATAATACACATACTCAGTGATAGTCCTATCAACCAGTACAAGAACAAGTTCATGTTCCACATTGTATCTCGTCATATAAATGATTTATTTCCCGGTACGACATTCTTTTCATGGCATTATTCAGAACTAGGCCATGGCGAAAGTGCGCCTGATGGCGTGGGTAGTACCTTGAAAAAAACTGCCGATAAAGCTGTTACTGAAGACCAAGATATCGTGGGCTTAAGTTTACTAAAAAACATTTTGTTGTCTAGATGTTCTTCGATAATGCTATTTGAAGTTTTCAGTGCTAATATCGCAGAGATAGAAGACTTAGTCAAGTAGTCAGAAACCCTTGTTGCATTCCGTAGAACTAAAAAAAATCGCCAGTTTGTCTTCACTGGTGATGTGCTAGCGTTAAGAAGCCTTTCTTGCTCTGGTTGTGTTGGTAATCATTTTCATCTAAGGTGTTACTCGTCGTCAAAACATCTTTACATTACAACAAAGCGCAGTAAAGTACAAACGCGGTCAGAGTCACATGTTGGACATTCTTTAAATGATTATTCTTCTGCAGAAAACGATTTCAACTATGATGATTGATATTGAATGTTGAATTGATGACAAATCAATTCAAACTATGATGTTGGTGATCATGTGCTTGTCAGATGGGACGAAGAAGTTTATTGAGGGGAAATAATTTCAGTTTGTGAAGAAGCCGCTTTAGTAAAGTGTATGAAAAGAGAAACCAAATCAGGCCAAGATGGCCAGTAATCAAGGATGAACAGTTGTATGCCTAGAAAAATGATCTGCAGAAGATCGAGTCCCCAAAATTAATCAAAAAAGGATGTTATTCGGTAAAGGAAATATATTTATCTGAAGCATACCTAATTGTTAAGGAGTTTGAGATTAGACTCGATAGCAAGATTGAAAGGGAGACTGATGAATTAAAGATTGTTAACTTTGAAACTGAATAGGTTAAAAAGAAATATTTTTGTTGGTAGATTGCCAGTTAAGTTAATTTTCAAGTTAAGTATTTTTGTTAGTTTTCCGTTTATTGATGTCATTGTGATTAAAAGTGCCATTCTAATTAAATAAGTTTTACTACAAGTAATATTTTTTCCATTATTACTAATATTTTGTTGTGAATTACAAAATAGTAATGCAAGAATAAATATTTTAAAAATAAATTACATGATTTTCTATAAAAATAAACTTTGTTTTATTGTTGAAGTCTCACTCTCAATTTTTTTAAATATCCTCATAATTCTCTTAAAACACATTAATTCTGGGATCACTACATTATTAAAATCTAGTAATATAAATACAATGAAATCCACAGAAAATATTCACGAATTTACTATAAATATTTTTTATAAATAATTATGGCCGAATTTCGGGATTTCGTAAGAACTAGCCATATATATTGTCTGGAATATTGTTTTTGCTTGTTTGTAAACCTTTAAACGAGTTGGTGTGTTGCACAGAAGGGCACTTTTTGCACACTATACATTTTGCTGTGGTATAAGAGACAGTATTTATAAGATTATTAATTGCTAGGCGTGGGCATTCCTCAAGTAATCATTAAGGGAGTTTTGAAACCCGTTGTTTTACCAATTACTCTAATGCTGAATAATGACACTCTCTGTTTCGATGTTATTGAAGTTACGTTACTAATTCTGCAAGAGGTCTGCATTAATAACTTTCTTCAACCTGCTTATAAGTTACTTGAGATGCACTTCGTCAACTCTGCATATATCATAGACATAGCCGAGTACTCGAATCCGAGTTTATTCTTTTAATATCTACGATTATGCTGTGCTTTTCTGTGGCTGAAGAGACCTATTCTAGATGATGTAACGCGACGACTGCCACAATTCTTGATACAGATGGATTAGTTATCTCCATTAGATTCTGTCGGAGGCAGTCACTTCTCATTGATAACTAACACTAACACTGTTTAATGTTTCATGGAGAGCATCTTTGTAACGAGGTCTCCTGAAGTTCTATTTAGGTTCAACTGAGGTTAGTTCACCACATAATATGTATACACTTTTCTAGACAATGGTCGTCCAGCCTGGCCAAATACCCTGTCCAATGTTGACGCCCGTTCCGCACGAGAACCTCTGGTCGACAAACAGTTCGCCCCACTGGGAGCTTCTTTATATGAATTTTTTTGGTACCATGTGATGCCCATTATCAGACTTATATGACGTTGTTGTGTGTTCTCGAGAACCTCCAAGTGTTTCTTATAGAGTTTACCTGCAGGATAACTCCTTAATAGCCTGGAAGAAAGTCCTGTTCTTTAAAGCATGTAAATAACATAATGTGTTATTTACATATGTTGATATAGCGAAAATTAATTGGTAAGTTGTAAAATATAAGCGTTGTCAGCTTTGATTAATTGTTCATAACAATAATAGAGTTTAATCTGGCTATAGATTTATTCATTGTCATACTTAAAATTTTTGCAAATCTTGCTAACAAAAGAGACTTTGAGAAATCCAACAATTCCTTACTGTTTGAAAAAATTGTTCTAAAATTTTTTTTAATAAGAAAAATTTATTCATTTGTCATCAGCAATTTAATAAATGCAATTACCGTTAGATTAGGCGACACAATTTACGTAATCACATATTCACAGCTTATCCTGGGTACCAAAATGAAAATCCATAAATTTATTACATTTGAAAAATTAAAAACGGGGAAGTAAGAAAGGCGAGTGTTTTTTAAATAACGGCTTTCCAGGTTATAATACAGGCTGCAAGATGAATCCTGAAAGCGAAAGGCCTCGATCCCGTTCCAAACCCTCCCTGGATTATGTAAAAAAGTGCTGAAAAGACGTTTTGAATTTTTTTAAGTCACTTCGAGTCACGAATATTTTCTTACAATGCCAAATTATTTTAAGGCACGACACTTCATTTCATCGTTCTTCCTGTCAACTGTTATTATTGTTGCTTTATACACAGTCTCTACAAAGAAAAATATTAATTATGCAAAATAAAATACTACGCAGTTGTGCAGCAAAATACTACGCAGATTTGCAGTTATGCAGCATATTTGTGTACTTAAACAATATTAAGTTTACACAAACAATGCAATTTCTTGGTGTATATCATCGAGTCTATAACCTATTGCCTTGGTCTTTCTGTCGTCCCATCGCCTGGCTATATAGCCTGCCCACTTTCATTTCAATTCCTTTACTCTTTAAATGATGTCACATACCTTCGTTTGTTCTCTGATCCATGTGCAAGGTTTTCTGTTTCGTGTTGTAATGCTAAGCATGCATCTTTTCATTCCTCTTTGTGCTACCTGAAGTTTTTCAACTGAGTACGATGTGAGTATCCAGGTTTCCTACCAGCCATATCTAACACGCCGTTCTACCTTCCGGGCGGTAACTTCTTCAATTAAAATCCTCTTCCCAAAAAATATGTAGTAATCCTCAACTTCCAAATCCCTTTCTACGACGAACATTCTTTCGTACTCAGCAAAAGTATCGAACATGACTTGACTCTTGCCCTTGGCAGCTCTTGTATGTGCCTTTTCATCTCCTCGGGGGTGTTGTGACAGAAGAATGATATCATCCGCGAATCTAAGATGGCTTAATTATGCACCATTGATCTTTATCCCATCATGTTCCCAAACCAGATTACGGAACACCTCTTTAAGGCAGAGTGAGAATAGGCGATATTGCGCCCCATTACCGAACACTCCGCTCTACATTAATTCCAACCTCAAGATCATTAAGGTGAACTGATCGTAGTAGATTTACATATGCTTTGTCTGCACCTTGGTTAAGAAATGCATCCACATGTCCTGCTTTGAGATTGAATCAAATTAATTTTCATAACCGATAAAAGCCAAGCAAGCCAACTTAAATGTGATCCAGTTCCACCATTCCATTCCAGTTCCTGAATCCAGTTCTGAATCCTGCTTGCTTCTTGGCTGTACATCACCCAGTGTTCTTAAGCCTCTTTCCTATGATATATTGGTAAAAACTTTGTACATCACTGATATGAGTCTTATAGGGCGGTAGTTCGTTAAATATTTGGGTGTTACTTTTTTATGTAAAATAATTATTTCTGCATTTTACCATAAATTGGGTACTTTTTGTTTCTTGCGAAAAAAATTGCCACTCTTTGCAAAGCTGAACTTATTTGACCCTGCCAAAAGGACTCCCAGTATTTTTCATTGTCCGTAACTTTTTCATTAAATCAATGGACTCATTGGAGATTTCTGACTGTCTGGTGCTGTTGAAGCAGACCTTTCATAGACATTGTTTCGAGTCTTGCAACACAGCAAAACGGTTCGACAAAGCAATCTCAAAATCGCTGATCCTCTCAAGCAGCTTCCCTGAAACCACTTAGCCCCTGTTTCATTTTACTATTCTTTCACGCTCTCTTGCGAAGTTTATTTTAATCTTTGCTCGTACCATTCGGTGATCGCTTCCGGCATTAAAATTACTAAAGACAGTTCAATTGTAATTATGTAACCAATATTACTTGTAATTCCAGATGCACTTTCCATGTCCATTTTCTGTTCCGCAAAATCAAGCAATTTGTTCTCTCTATAATCTAGCTCACCACTTTGGCCTACTCACCAAGTTCGGCCACATTATCATAACATTTCTCAACTTCCTCATTCACATAGCTTATAGTGGGTGTATAAGCCTGTATGCTTTGAAGCTTAAACTTTATATTCAGCTGAATGACGCATTGGACGAACCGGTCCGATATACTCTCATATATTTTACGATACTATCTTTCAACTTTCGATTGATGAGGAATGCAGTTCCACTACACCGTCTATTCTCCGAACTCCGAGTTAGTTTACGTAACCAGTTGAATCTAAACTTGAAGAGATTTACCACTAAACACCAAATCACTATATTTGAACTGCTCGATGCTCGTTTTGCTAACCATGTTAGTATCATCAGAAGATGATTTAATCTAACAACAGAACAAATCATCTCCGGATAATGCTAACATGGTTAGAGAAACGTGCGTCGAGCAATTAAAAAAAGTGATTTGATGTTTAGTGGTAAATCTCTTCAAGTTTAGTATTTCACATCAAAGGTTCCAATAGAAGAATTGATCAGCTGAATCTAGTTTGACTAACTGTGTGCTCTTTTTTTGGTATTTCACATAGACCAATGATATCTCAATGTATATTGTCAAGTTTCATCAATAGTTGTTGCAACCAGGCATCCCTTTTCATTGTCTTTATATTTAGCGTAGCAATGCCAACGTAGCATACATAACTTTAGCCGATGACAGTTGCGGCCCTAATAGTAAAATCAGAGAAAGAATTAAGAGGAATGCTCAATAAGATGAAAGAACTAGGGACTAGGTTTAAAAATTATATTAAGGAAAGGCAATATATCTGATAATGGGAAATACACACAATAAGTAAGGAGCGAGCCAAGACTAGCAAGTAATGTGGGTGTCATTTATATGATAAAACTTATATACCTAGGAGTATAAATGGAGGAAAATGGCCATGAAGATCACAAAAAAGCAAACAAGAATTGTAAAAGTAAACCAAAAATATGCACCCTTGAATCCATTACTAAACTCAAAATTAGTGCCTATAAATATTAAAATATGGATATGCAGAACAATCTTTAGGCGAATAGTGACAGATGTCAAAGCAATCTGAGGGAGATCTACTGCACCACTGAGGTGGAAGAGAACAATTTATTGTGGGACAGGAACAGAAAATGGTTCGAATAGGGACACAAATAAATGAAATAATTAGATAAATTACTTAGAATATACATATACAGTAAACCACAAAGAATTAGAAGGTTGGAACATGTAGAAACATTGCAGGGAGCTAGAATGGCAAAGACAGTTCTATATAGGAAACTAATAAAAAAAAGAAGAAAAGGAAGACTACAAAACAGATGGATGGAGCAAGTACAAGAGGATTTGAAAGCGATTGGAATTAAAAACTGGAGAATCACAGCAACAAATAGCGAAGAATGGAGAGGAATTGTAATTAAATACTTACTGTAATCAAAAGTCAAAAGCAAAAGTCACATTAAGAAATACATCATTAATTGTTTTATTGAATTAAATGTTTAAAACGTCCACCATGTGCCTATGAAAGCATGGCAGGGCTTGCAAGCCTGGCAATACATAAAAAAGTCCTGGCAGTTGAATCTGACTGGCAACAATAAGACTACGTTCTAAATAAGAGCTTCTCCGCAAATAAGAAAAAATAAGAAACGAATCGTGATACTCGTGACCCATGAACCCATGAATTTAACTTTTGACCTCGTGTTAGTTAACGTTGCTTTAATAATTGCCAGCGTTTTCAGATCTAGTCCTTGTTCTTTCAAGATTCGGAATAAAAATTCGCGGTCAATAGAATCATATGCTTTTTTGAAATCCACAAATGTACAGACGAGATTTTTATTGTACAGTTTTTGATGTCTTAGAATCAACTTTAGATTCAGGATCTGTTCAGGGCGGGATCTGCCCGGTCGAAAACCTACCTGATATTCACCAATGTTCGGTTCTAACTGTCCCTGTGCTCTGTCAAGTAGCTGGGAGAAGAGATATTCCTCTATAGTTGTTTACATCCGTTCTATCTCCTTTCTTATGTAGTGGATGGATTAGAGCATCTTTCCAGTCTTCCGGAATCCGTTCGGTTCGCCAAACTTCTTGTAGAATTTTGGTTATTTCCTTGATTGTACCTGGACCAGCGGATTTCAAAAGTTCAGCAGTGATTCCATCTTCACCAGAAGCTTTGTTATTTTTAAGCCGCTTGATTTGCCTAAGTATTTCCTCTTCATTCGGTGGTAATGAATCTGGGTTTGTTTGTTTAGGGTTTAGTGTTGATAATTTGTTTAAGGGCTCAGGACAGTTTAGTATTTGTTCAAAATATTTCGCAAGTTCTTTGCAATTGTCTTGGTTATTTAGAGCTAGTTGTCTGTTTTCCTTTTGAAAGCATAGGCCCTGCGGTTGATAGCCTGTTAATTTAGTTTTAAATGTTTTGTAAAAGTTTCGGGTGTTATTTTTTTGGAAATCTTTTTCTGTTTCATTAAGTTGATTGTTTTCATATTTTCTTTTAGTTTGTCTAATTAGCTTCGATGTTTCTTTTCTTACTTCCAAAAAGATGTTATATTTTATTGCTGTTTTTTGACTGTTCCAATCTTTGAATGCTTTACTTCGGCTTAATACTGCTTGCTCACAAACTTCATCCCACCACGGATGTTTTCTACGTTTTTGTAAAGGGACCAACTTTGAAGCTGTTTTAATAATTTTTTGTTTTAATTCTTGCCAGTTCTGTGCAGGTTGTTTGTCAAGCTCTTCTGTTAGGGCTGGTTTTATTTTCGTTGGGTCAAACTTTGGTATAAGCAGCCCCTTTTGAATAAGTTTTCGAGGTTTTAAGCTAAGTTTGATTCCAGTCAAGTAGTGATCCGTGTCTATATTTGCTCCTTTCTTGACTTGAACATTCAAAATCTCTTTATAATTGGGGTACGAAATGGCAACATGGTCAATTTGAAATTCACCCATGTACGTGTTTGGGCACCTCCAGGTCTATTGTTTTGTTATTTTCTTCTTAAAATGGGTTGACATTATTTTTAGATTAAACTGCGAACATAGTTCAACCAATCTTCTACCATTATGGTTAGTCCATTTATGAGCGGGAAAACTGCCGACTGTTTTCCTGTACTTTTTTTCTTTCCCTAGTTGGGAGTTGAAATCACCCAATAGGATTTTTACATGGTTAGAGGGAATTTTAGAGATAGTATTTTCCAGAATTTCCCAGGACTTATTTACTTTTTCAGGATTAGATTTATTTTCTTCGTTAACTGGGAGGTGTGCATTGATTAATGTATAGTTTTTGTTAGCACACTTGAGGGATAGTGTCATAAGTCGATTATTTACTGGCTGGACATTTGTTATAGAACCAAGAATGTTTCTTGAGACAGCGAAAGCAACACCGAGATGTGGTGTATTTTTGAGTATTCTTTTGTCCATTTTACTTTTAAAAAGTCTGTAGTTGCCGAATTCCAAGATGTTATCATCTATCAATCTGGTTTCTTGCAAAGCTAAAATTTGGATTTTTTGCTGATTTAATGTTCGCCCCAATTCGTGTAGTTTTCGTGGACGCAGGAGAGAATTGATATTTACCGTTCCAAAGAAAGTTTTTATTTTCGGTTTCAGACGTTGGCCAGAGGTCTCCGACTCCCTCTGAAAGATTTTGCGTTTAAGCTCGGACGCCCCAGAATCCGAATGTCCGGTTGTACCAGCAAAGCTGGCAGAAGATTGTCTACCTCCTGGGGTAATTTTGTAATTACTAGAACGCTTCATCTTGTACTTTGAATTAAAGGTTTGAACCATGACGGTTCAGAGTTTAAGACTGGAGGGGTTAGTTCCAGAATTTAAATATCAGCCGCACCACTGGTGAACAGACGCTGACCACTCAGCCGCTTGATACAAGTCAGACGCTAAGTGGATTTAGCTTTCTTTTTTGCCTTGGTTCGGGGCTGCTTATTTTGGGATATTCGCAGCTGTCCATTAATATCTAATGGAACTTTCACTATCCACCACCCGTGACCCGTCCAGTACCTTAGGCGAGGTATACTGGATATATATATATATATATATATATATATATATATATATATATATATATATATATATATATATATATATATATATATATATATATATAATCATCATCATCATCAGCCCGCATCGATCCACTGCAGAATGAAGGCCTCTTCAGCATGCTTCCAACCTTCACGGTCCTGGGCTTTCCTCTGCCACTCGAGTCCAATATACTTAACGATGTCATCAATCCATCGTGCTTTCGGTCTTCTTCGCGGACGTTTACGATCAAGCGGTATCCACTCCAGGATTGTCTTGGTCCATCTGTCGTCCCATCGCCTCGCTATATGGCCTGCCCATCTCTATTTCAATTGTTTTACTCTTCCAATGATGTCACAGACTTTTGTTTGTTCCCTGATCCATGCGCAGGACTTTCTGTCTCGTCTTGTAATTCCAAGCATACATCTTTCCATTCCCCTCTGTGCCACCCGAAGTTTTTGAATTGATTGCGATGTGAGTGTCCAGGTTTCACTTCCGTATGTCATAACGGGTAGAACGCACTGATCGAAGACTTTTCTTTTCAGGCAAAGTGGGAGTCTGCTCTTAAACACTATGTTGAGTCTACCAAATGCCTGCCAGCCTCATTTAACACGCCGTTCCACCTCCCGGGCGGTATTCCCCTCCATTGAAATCCTCTGTCCAAGATATATAAAGCTGTCCACAATCTCTAAATCCCTTCCTAAAACTGAAATTCTTTTGTCCCGAGCGAAGTTATTGAACATAACCTGACTCTTTTTCAGGTTTATTTGCAAACCAAATGGTTCGCCAGCCCTTTGCAGTTCCTGTATGCATCTTTGCAGCTCCTGTGGGTCTTGTGAAATGAGAATAAGATCATCTGCAAATCTAAGATGGTTTAAGTTTGCACCATTGATAAAGATCATACAGATAAAGACTTGTAAAGACACCATCCTGTTCCCAATCCAATTTAGGGAATACTTCTTCAAAGCCAGCCGAGAAAAGAATAGGCGATATTGCGTCACCCTGCCGTACACCTCGTTCTATATTAATTCCCACTTCAAGATCATCAAGGTGAATTGTGGCTGTAGCTCCATCATATATCGATTCTAATTCTAAAGGTTTACATAGGCTCTCTCTACACCTTGGCTAAGCAGTGCATCCATTATCGCATGCCTTAAGATGGAATCAAATGCTTTTTCGTAGTCGATAAAAGCCAAGCACAGTGGCATGGTGTATTCGTTGTGCCTTTCTATGACCTGCTGTACAACCTGGATGTGATCTACTGTACTCAATCCACTTCTGAATCCTGCTTGTTCTCTTGGTTGTGCGTCATTCAGTTTTTTTAACATTCTTTTAGAAGTTATCTTAGTGAAAACTTTGTACATCACTGATAGGAGGCTTATTGGACGGTAGTTCTTTAAATCTTCCTGTGCTCCTTTTTTATGTAAAAGGATCACTTCTGCATTTTTCCATAAGCCAGGTACTTTTTGTTCTTTGAGGCATTTTGAGTATAATTTTGCCAGTGTTTTATGTAACGTCTGACCACCAACTTTTAGCATTTCGACAGTTACACTATCCTTTCCTGGAGCCTTGCCGTTCTTCATCAATTCTATAGCATTTGTTACTTCCTCCACTAGGATATCTGGCATTTGTTGTTCCGTGGGTATTGCTGTCCCTGACTGGCTCTGATCCTCATATAACTGGGCATAAAACCTTCTGACAATCTCTAACATTTGGGTACGCGCCCTGCACACTATGCCATCCTCACGCTTTAAAGCATATATTTGCGCTCTTTTGTTTCTCAGCTTCTGTTTAGCTTTGTTAATTCCTTTGTTTTCTTCCAGGATTTTTTGCACTAGCTGCATATTGAATCGGCGCGTATATATGTATATATATATATATATATATATATATATATATATATATATATATATATATATATATATATATATATATATATATATATATATATGTATATATATATATATATATATATATATATATATATATATATATATATATATATATATATATATATATATCTATTCATGTGTCATGTGTCATCATCAACCCGTATCAATCCACTGCAGGATGAACGACTCTTCAGCATGCTTCCAACTCTCGCGGTCCTGAGCTCTTCTCTGCCATTCGGGTCCAATATACTTAATAGTGTCATCAGTCTATCGTGTTTTCGGTCTTCTCCGTGGACGTTTGCGATCAAGCGGTATCCAGTCCAGGACCGCCCTGGTCCGCCTCTTTCGTCCCACCGCCTCGCTACATGGCCTGCCCACTTCCATTTCAATTGCTTTATTCTTCCAGTGATGTCACTCACTTTCGTTTGCTCTCTGATCTATGTGCAAGTCTTTCTATCCCGTCTAGTAATGCTAAGCATACATCATTCCATTCCCCCCTGTGTTACTCGAAGTTTTTGAACTGACTGTGATGTACTCACATCACAGTGAGACCTGGACACTCGTCCAGGTCTCACTTCCGTATGTCACAATGGGCAGGACACACTGATCAAAGAGTTTTCTTTTCAGGCAAAGTGGTAGTTTGCTCTTAAACACCATGTTAAGCCTGCCAAATACCTGCCACCCACATTTAACGCGTCGTTCCACCTCCCGGACGGTATTTCCTTCCATTGAAACCCTCTGCCCAAGATATATAAAGTGATCCACAACTTCCAAATAGAAATTCTCTTGTCCTCAGCAAATTTATTGAACATGACCTATCTTCTTCTGGTTTATTTTCAAGCCAAATGGTTCCCCAGCCCTTTGCAGCTCGTCTAGGTCTTGTGAAAGAAGAACGATATCATCTGCGAATCTAAAATGATTTAAGTATGCACCATTAATCCTTATTCCATTCTGTTCCCAATCCAGATTACGGAACACTTCTTCCAGGCAGGCTGAGAAAAGAAGAGGCGATATTGCGTCACCCTGCCGTACGCCCCGCTCTACATTTATTCCAACCTCAAGATCGTCGAGGTGGACTGTCGCTGTAGCCTCATCATATATCGATCCTAGTAGATTTACATAGGCTTTGTCTACACCTTGATTAAGCAATGCATCCATTATGGCCCGCTTTGAGATTGAATCAAATGCTTTTTCATAATCGATAAAAGCCAAGTACAGTGGCATAGTATGTATATACATATATATATATATATATATATATATATATATATATATATATATATATATATATATATATATATATATATATATATATATATATATATATATATATATATATATATATATATATATATATACATATATATATATATATATATATATATATATATATATATATATATATATATATATATATATATATATATATATATATATATATATATTCCAACACGATGGTGCCACATTCCACACAATGGAATGTGTTCGACAAGTGTTTCCACAACATGTGATCTCCTGTTTTGGCGATATTTCATAGCCCCCGCTCTCCAGACTTGTTTGCATGTGACTTTTAAATCTGAACGCACAAGAACTGAAAGTTGCTATTCGCCAAGAAATCGCAAGAATACCGGAAAGAAATGATTTTGAGAGTGATGCACAACTTTGAAGAGAGATTTCAGATGTGTGCCAAAAAGGGCGACACTTGACTGACATTATTTTCCACCATTAATTTAAAAGTAAACTATTATTATTTTATTTAGCTGTAATCGCAAAAAAAAGATCTTGAAAATATATGTTAAAAAACATGTGTTTCCTCTGCGCCGTAAATAAACGAGGTGTGACTATTAAATAATGAGACTGATGCTGCTGTAAAACATTTTATTTTAATTTCATAAATATTTACTTATTATCACCTTCAATTATTATTAACCCCTTCTCTATTTCTACAACACTCCATGCGAATCTTCCATTGTTCGAAACAGTGCTGAAAGTCTTCTTCTGTCAGCTCCTTCAGAACGCGTGTCGCTTTCTCTTTCTCAGCTTCAATGGACTCAAAGCTTGCTCCTTTTAATAGCTAAATGGTGCCTAAAATTTTCACGTTTGGGCAACAAGAAGCTCGCAAAGTATTTGTACTGACTCTTTGAATGCCATTGAAAATGACCCAAACCTATTCGAAATGATAATATACTTATTGAAAATGATTTTACTTTAGGAAACAGATAGAAGTCGCACGGCGCAAGATCCAGCAAATAAGGCGTATGGTCTAACACTGGGAAGTTGTACTTAGCTAGAAACCTCTTGACAGACAATGAACCGGCGTATTGTCTTGATGGAGAATTCATGACTTATCCTTCCACAATTCGGGTCGTTTTTTCCTTATTCTTTCACGGAGTTCAGTAAGAACGTAAAGGTAGTAATGTTGATTAATAGTTTGACTTTCAAGAATCCAGTGAAGAATCCCATGAATATAAAAAAAAAACAATCATCATTGCTTTGAATGTTGATTTGCTCATTCGAGCTTTTTGGCTCTCGGTGAATTTGAGCTTTTCCAGTGCATGGATTCGCGCTTCATTTCCGGATCATACGTAAAAAAACATGATTCGTCACATGTTATTATCATTTCCAATAAGTTTGGGTCATTTTTAATGGCATTCAAAGTGTCAGTACAAACATTTTAGGATATTCTTGTTGCTCAAACGTGAAAATTTTAGGCACCATTTTGGCACCCACTTTTTGCATGTTAAAATTGTTATATAAAACTTGCCGTAAGCATTCTTTGTCAATTCCTATAGTTTCAGTAATGACACGAATACTTAACTGACGGTCAAATCGAACCAGATTACTAATTTTTCGATATTGTCATCCGTTTTTGACGTGGAAAGGCGACTCCGGCGTGGAACGTCTTCAACGTGTTTCGGTCATTTTGAAAACGCTTACACCACTCAAAAACATGTGCACGCGAAAAATATTTATTGCCATATGCTTCTTTCAATAAATTATAAGTTTCAGTAGCAGTTTTTCCAAGTTTCAATTGAAATTTCACAACAATTCATTGCTCTATTGTTACACTTAACATTTTTCCGGCGAAACAAAAAAACAACTCTAATGCGAACAAAAGCTACGGTTATACGGATTTGCTTACAGAAGCGAGAGATACTGCATTTGAAAGATAAGGCTTCATGCTAAACAACTGTTGGTCGGTGGCGTTTGGTGAATACGTACTTTTGTAGCAGCGTCAGTCTTATTATTAATAGCCACATCTCATATACTCTCATTTGAATAAATTTAGCAACTGTGAACGAAATAATTCATTATTCAATGTTAACATGATGAAAGATCGATAAGATTGAAACATGAAACATGATGGACTTGTGAATAAACCATCGAGTTACCTTTGAATGCAACAATTTATCGATATTTCGTTACATTGAAGTGCTTTATTGCATTCGACATTTTCATTGTGAAATAAAAACTATTAAACAAAAATGCGACGACTCTATCATTTTTCCTGAAATCTATTGCAGATCGGCATACATAAATAAAAGCAACTGTTTCACGGCGCGAATCGATGACACAATTGGAATACGAGAATGGAATTGCCTTAACTCCACGGTTGGGAATCAATTTAAACGCAAATAGCAAACGCTCCAGAGCTACTTTTCAGGAACGTGTAGATTTTACCGAGCTTTTATCCGTTGGTCCCGGTGATTTTATTCACAAATAGAAGTAGTTTTATACGAATAGCACTCGAAAATGATCAACTGCTATAGATCGGAGTTGTTTCTTATTATAATATTTTGACGTTTCTATGCACGATTATTGCTGTTGACTCGTCTATGTTTCAAACCTGTTGGATTCATATTTGAACAAACTAGTATAAAAATATTAACTTTTAACTTTCATTAACTTCCTTTTAACTTGCGTAAATTTTTAATTTCATCTATCCATCATAAAAAGGAATAATAGAAATGAACATTTCAACATACTTCAATATGTTTTTGATGGTTCAATCCATTATTTTAACAAATACGAGGTGTGACTTTTTGATTCAATTAAAATTACAATTCTACATTATCTCATTCAAAGTAGTTGCCTTGGAAAAACCCACAGCGCTGGAGATGGTTTAATCATTCTTTATATCAGTACTGGAACTCAAATAGTGGAATCACTTTCAATTGATCGGTTACGCTAAATTCGAAGAGATTTACAAGTAAACGCCAAATCACATTTTTAAATTTCTCTCTTTATGTAACGCTTGGTTAACTTAAAGATTCATGATTTTTACACGTTTCATTATGTAAGGTTGTCATATTTTAAATAGAACATAGTTTAGTTTTAGAATTAGATTTTAGCCCCTCTCTCGATGATGCTAACACGATTAGCAAAACTCGCGTCGAGAAGTGATAAATCTCTTCGAATTTAATGTGTCACACTGAAGGTTCCAATAGAAGAATTGATCGATTACGGTCTTTTCAATGTTCTTCAATGTCACAAAATGGTGTTATTTGAGGTGAATTTTTCAATCTTGGGAAAAGAAAAAAGTAACAGGACACAAGTTTAGTCAATAGGGGGGTTGCAGAGCCAGAGTGATGTTTTACTCGCCAAAAACTAGTTATTTGAAATTGCTGTGTGGCAATTTATTGGCCAAAATTTGATGAATGGTTATTTGAGTCAAATTCGGCTGTTTCTTGATCATTCTGGCCGTCAACCGACGATCAGAACTCAGAAGATCAAAAATGTTTGCAATTGACAAAACACAGTTTCCATAGGTCTGTTGAAGTTTTCCAATTATTTCCGTCGCACTCTGTCCTGCAAGTCTGCAATAAAACTAAATAGCGCATGGCTGCTCGAAATTGTTGTCACTACTTTTCAGGACGCATTAAAAAAATCCGGAAAAATATTCCTAGTCTCGTAAAAGGCGCGAGAGCCGGACTAGTTTAACTTCTGAATAATGTTAGAAAAAATAAAATATTGTTAAATTATGATTAAAATATTATTATTATTATTATGTATGACTAAAACATTGTTTATTGGTTTGTATATTTTGAATTTACTAGTAAAATAAAAATAAATACATACATAAATAAATGTATATATTGCTACAATTAAAATTATAACTTAAATTTAATTTAATTCATTTAATTCGGTTTCGCTCTCACTGACACTTTGATCTATATTAAAAATAAGTTGTTCTATATTATTAATAAATGATACATATCTTTTATTTTAATAACATAGTTGATCGAATTTTACCAATTTTTCCCAACTTTCTTTGGGAATACTATCTACAACCTTCCTAATTAAGTTGCAGCACTTGCACTTAGAGTGGGATTTTTTCTGGTCTAACATTTTTTTTTCTGATGCGTTGCCGTATACAGTAATATGGGGGAAGGCGTAAAACCGTATGTCAAAGATGAATGTTTCATATTTTTGGAGGACAACCGTAAACAATTTGGGACCCATCCTTCCTCAGAACCAGCATATAAAATTGTAATTATTTTTCCCTTGTTCGCTGAGGTTTTGGTTTGACGTTTTCTTGATCTACCCATCCTTTTGCTGGTGTCATGTCTATCGAACTATGTTTCATCAAGGTAGATAATGGGACTCTTTTCTAATATGTATTTTTTTATAGAGTTTAAGTAGTTAAACCGCCATCATCGCAATCGTTGTGATTCCATTAATATTTGTCTTTTATTAATGATCCGATATGCAAAACCCATTTGAAAATATTCTCCGGAGGTTAGTTCTGCTGCAAAGAATGTTGATTGCGTCTTTGTTCATTTTAACTATTGCAATGAATGTAATGTAGGTGCAGTTTGATCTTCATACATAACATAAATTTTGCTTCGAATTAAGTCCTTGTCGCTTTTGTCAACACATTTGCTTTTACCAGAATCACTACGAACTTTTTTGGCTTTAATTGGCTTCATCACAATATCTTTAACTGTAGACAGCGGAGTTTTCGTTAATGAAGACGTTTCTGCTGCAGCTGCATTTATATTAAACCCCCTATTCAATAAAGAAACATACACATTTAGTAACAATGTGCTTAGGGCGACAAATGTTTCCTTTTAAAATTAGTACTACCGGAGGCACAATGATCATTATCTTGCCAAGAACGCCACATTTTTTTTGGAATAAATTTTGGCACGTTTGGAATAACAAAAAATACGATCGAATTATAGAACTGCACTGTTTAAGAAAAGAATGCGAACTAAACTAAAATATTTCGAAACTACTAAACCAAGTATAAAATTAATTTTATCTTTTTTTCTGTTATTTTATTAAGCTCGGCCCTGTTTACGTTTGTTGCAACTTTGCCGGGTTTCGTTATGGCAGGGATTGTTAAGAGTTTATTGCAGCCAATCGGTCAATGTTTTTATGTAAATATAGAATCACTGGGTAAAAAAACAAAAAACCAAACGGAGACAACTTTCTCAGTGATTTTTTTTTGTAATAAATTTGCCTAACAAACAAAATTTTAAGAATATAAATATGTTTTAAAATAAATACAAACTTTTGAACGTTAACGTTTCGGGAAGTCTTCTCCCCCCGTTTTCAAAACGGATCCAAAAAATAAATTGTATTAATTTCTATATGTAGTGCAAAGATAGGAAGTAAATATATTTTTACATTGACATTCATTGACAATAATAGTTTTTAATGAGAATGATATATTACCAAAAAAAAAAAAATATATATATATATATATATATATATATATATATATATATATATATATATATATATATATATATATATATATATATATATATATATATATATATATATATATATATATATATATATAGGTGAGGTTTACTGAGTGATTGTTTACTCTACTGATTGTATATTGAAATACTTAAAGTTTTTAATTGTATTCTTTAGAATCGGAAACCATATTGGATTTAAATCTAACGAAGGCATATCAATATAGTTATTATTATTTCAATTAATTATAGGGGTTTCTTTTAATTTTCTGTATTTTGTTACCGATTCTTTTAATACCATTTTGGAATTATTCCAAATGATTTTATGTCCCGATATCCATGCAATTCTAGATTTATTAAAATCGCCCTTTCTAAGAAGGTTTTTATGTTCTTTTATTCTAACATCTAACGGTCTAAATGTCTCACCTATATAAAATTTACCACATTCGCAGGAAATTTTATAAACCACATTTTTGGTATTCTGTTGTGTGTTGTTTGGTTTGCTTTTTCTTAATACAGATCTAAGAGTATTTTTTGTTTTAAATGTCGTTCTTATGTTGAATTTATTTCCTACTCTTTTAATTGTGTCAGAAATACCGCGGATGTAAGGAATTGTGAGGTTAATTGTTTGAGAGTTATTATTATTGTTATTAATAACTTGTCTGTTTTGTCTGGAATCATAAGTTTTAAACGATTTATCTATGAATTTTTTTGGGTAATAGTATTTTATTAAAATGTATTTGATGTGATTTGTTTCTTTTTGTAATGTATCACTGTCCATACAAACAAGTTTTACTCTGTCATATAAACTTTTAATTACTTCTATTTTGACAGATTTTGAGTGATTGGAAAAGAAATTGAGACACCTATCTGTGTTTGTCGGTTTTCTGTAAACTGTAGTTTTTAATCTGTTTTTTGTTTTAATATTAAAGTATCAAGGAATGGCAATTTACTTACATAAGAACAGATATTTTTTATATTTTTTGAGTTTTAGATCGTCGCGAAAAACCCAAAAAAACAAAAAATATATATGAATACGCCACAATCATTTAGACTTTAACACTTGATATCCGCTTATCCATTATATTCCACGATGGCTCTGCAGCAATTTATGTAGGTGTTTGGAACTTTGATTTTTGGGTCTCTTTCTCGAATCGCGGAGGAAATCTCGTTTCTCGGTCATCCTGTTTTCTGTCCTTCTCGAATGAGTTCAACAATTCTTGATGCCAACGGGTTAGTAATATTTCCTCGTTTTTAAAAATATTTCATCATGTTAGTGTATATGACAATATCAGCAAAGTGGTCTAAAGTTGCAGCTAGCCGAATGGTAGAAGTAGCAATTAACAGTTCTTTTAATGCAACAAACGAGAATCTAATGTTTGCAACGTTGAATTTATGTTTGCAACAACATATGAGAATTTCGACATTCGCAAAGTGAAAAAAAAATTAAGCATGTTTATAATAATCCTTCATTTTAGTCTATAGACTGGCGAAACAGAGTGTCATAAAACTGATATGAAGTTTTTCACAAATTATTAATTAGTTTGTGAAATTATGCTAACTTATTTGCTAAGTAAAATATTTATCTTGTTTTTCTTTTACTGGCGTTGTTGACGGTGTTGTGACGTATTCTCTTTATTTGTTGATGTTATTCTGTTGTTGTTTGTTGTTATGCGATGTTGATTGATGTTATTCTGATGTTTGATAGCTCGGGATGGATGGATTTGGTGGTGCTGCCGATCCCAGTACATCGATGCTTCTCCAGTGTCGGGGCTAAGGTTCTTGGTTAGGTTTGAAGCTCCATCCGCCCCCACGGATGACGACTTCGGGGGGTGCCTAGGCCGGATCAGACCTCCGCTGCTGGTACTGTCAACAGCTACTGTTGTCTGCCCCCATGATGACCAGCGCGCTCGCTAACACTTCCGATCACCTCAATCACATACTTTTCCAACGTTGGGGCTAAGACTTATTTTCTGGTTAGGTTTGAAGCGGCACCAGCTTCGTTGATGGACGACTTTGGGGTATCCGCTTCCTAGGCCAGATAGACCTCTGCTGGCGAAACTACGAACAGTCACTGTTATCTGCTTCCATGATGATCAGACAAAACACATCCGATCACCCTGCTCCGTGCTGACCCTGATGCACCCTGATCACCCAGTCCTGCTCCGAACTGCTGCTGGTCGGTCTGTCGAGTCCGGTTTTGTGTGCTGGCGGAGCGATATCAGTGATCGGTTGATCAGTAGCACGGCTTGTATGGATGGAGAACGATCTCGTTGTCTCGGGCTCTCTTTTGATTTTACTCAGAAGTTCGATAAAATGTGTTTCCAAGCATGTGGTAATCTTTGGCTATCATCTCGGCTGTTTAGGTTGTTAGGTTCTCTTCTATTTCTATGGCCTCTTTAATAATTCTGGCGGAGAAATTTTAATTTCTCGATAATTTTGTTGTTTTCCCGAAATTAATTTTGTGTCCGGTGTTGAGCACTTGCTGGGCTAGATAGGAAGTGGTGGTTTTCTGCTTGACGGCGATAATATGCTCGTCCCTTCTGCCGCATATTTTTCTATTTGTTTGGCCTATGTATGACAGGTTATAGTCCTGATACGGAATTTAGTACACGCCTTGGTCTTCTAAGGGAATTTTGTTTTTGGCGATTGGAAGAATGTCTTTGATTTTCCTGTCGCTGGTAAAAATAATTTCAATGTCATGCCTCCTTAGAAGTTTTCCAATCTTGTCCATGGTGCCTTTGATAAATGGTAGAAAGGCTTTGTTTGTGTATGTCTTTTTCTCTGTTTCTTGTTGTTTGTTTGTCAGATTGAGCGCCCGTCGGATAGTTTTTTGTTGATATCCGTTAGTTGCCAGGACATTTTGCACAATATTTATTTCTTGTTGATAGTGTTCCTTATCCGGTAGAGTTTGCGATCAATAGGCCGAAGATTTTACAACGGCGAATAGCTGAGCCGGATGATGGTGTGAGCTGGCATTAAGGTATCTGTTGGTGTGTGTCAGTTTTCGATAAACTGTATGTGATAAGCCACCATCTCTTTTCCTTTTTATTAACACATCTAGGAATGGAAGTTCTTTTTCTGTTTCTTTTTCTATCGTGAACTTGATTTTTGGATGAATTTGGTTCAGATGTTCCTAGAATTTGTTCAGATTATCCTCTCCATATTGCCACAAAACAAACGTTTCGTCGACATAACGTAACCATATTTTCGGTTTATGTATACACGTTTGCAGTGCTCGGGTTTCGAAGTCTTCCATATATAGATTGGCCAACGCTCGAGAGAGTGGGGAGCCCATCGGTGCGCCTTCAATTTGTTTTTATTTTTGGCCTGCATAGATGATGTAGGTGATTGTAAGGCAGTGATTCGAACGACTGATGACATGTTCAGGTAGCTTGTACTTACGTACTATAGGTCTTTATGATCGACAGGGCCTCGGTAACCGACACCTGCATGAACAGGGAAGTGACATCAAAGCTGACTAATAAGTCGTTTTCTTCTAGCCGGATGTCTTTGATAATTTCAATGAAATGCTGGGAGTTCTCAGTGGACTTTCAGCTAACACGGGATACCCGAGAAACTATCACTACATTAAACACCCTTGAAAACATTCGTCAAAACATATATGTATATATATATATATATATATATATATATATATATATATATATATATATATATATATATATAAATATATATATATATATATATATATATATATATATATATATATATATATATATATATATATATATATATATATATATATATATATATATATATAGGTTCCGTAGGAGGCGAGATCCATTTTGTAATACCGCGCTTAAGCCGAGATCCTTTTTTAAAGGAGAGATCCGAACTCGAACCTCATCATTTTTCGCGTGTATATATATATAGTTACCATTCGAATCAGTGCGTCCTAAAACGAATTCTGACGAATTTTTTGTTGGAGCTCAAATTTCACATTTTTATATCTTTTATACTATTGAGGTTTCAGTATAACATTATAGGTGGCGCCAACATTATTTATAAACAGGTGTCTGATTATTAACAGAGACGAGTTCCGACAATCGTGCAAGACAGCCAATATAAATTCTTATGTGACAAAGCTTACGTTGCCGTTTTGGTATTCTGATATTTATGTTTTAGAGTTGATCTTGAAAAATTGTTTATTTTATTGTTATTATTTGTTTCTTTTATTATTGTGTAGTGGTTGTAAATACTATAAATAGTATATGCTATAAACAGTAATAAAATGTTTTCTCGTAAAATTTAAAAAAAATTAAAATATTTTTAAACATAAACATAATAAAAAAATTCAGTGAAAATATCTCTGGTCTTTTCTATTTTTGTAAAGCCGATTATTAGATAGAACTCACCACAGTAAAAAAATGCAAAATATTTGTTCAAAGTGTATTTTTTTAAATCAAATAACTGGATATTTGATTTAAATAAATACACTTCGAACAAATCTTTTGTAGTTGATAACTAAAATGCAAGTAACACATCTGTCAATAAATCCACGGTCTGACAAATAAAACACACTTTTTTTGCAAATTTCGACTTTATTCATTAATATATTTTCCTTGAAGAGCAATACCATCATTTCGGCGCTTTTTTAACATTTCTACACATTTTCTTAATATAACTTTGCCTTTCTCTTTGCCTTCAAAATACCCTTCAGTTTCGGCAATTACCTGTTCATTGGAGCGAAATATCTTTCCAGCGAGCGTTTTTTTTTGACATCTAAGAACAGGTAATAATCTCTGGGGCCTAATCTAGAGAACACGTTGGATGAGGAAGCAATTCGAAGTGCAATTGGCTTGTCTTGTAACGGTACATTTTTTATTCATTTGGAGCCTTTTTGTGATCTCGTTTTTTAAACGCACCAATAACAATATGTAATATTCGCTGGTTTTAAGAGATTATCAGATTCTCGAGATAATCGATAAACAATATCTCAAACGCATCACAAAATACAGAGGCCATAACCTTGCCTATCGATAGTTGTGTTTTTGGTCGCTTTGGACGGCATTCACTGCCAGGGATCCACTCAGCTGGATGCCGGAATTCAGCTGGAATTTGACTTCGGAGTGTAGTTATAGATCTGTATTTCATCCATAGTCGCATACCGCATAATAAATTACGCATTTCCAACAGTTCATGCAAAATGGTGCAAATACTTCCTTTTAATATCTTCATATCAGCTATCTCTTGTAGTTTTAATTTACGGTTTTGCGAAATAATTTTGTCAATTTTTCTGATGGTGTGAACTACCTCATTTGGACGTCCAGAGCATCATCGGTGCTTGTACGGTCACGTTTGAATTCAGCATATCAATCAATTATGGTTGATTTTCCAGAGGCAGAGTCCGGGTAATATTTATTAAGCCTTTGTTTTGCTTCAACGGTATTTTACTTCATCAAAAAGAAATGTTTAATCAACACAAGACATTTTTTTTCATTCTTTTGAAAATAACAAAAGTGGCATCACTTAAATCAGAAACTAAGTCAGAAACTAGCAGACAGATTGTTATGCAATTTTGACACATGCGTTTGAAGGTTAACACAATCGACCACTGCTAAGGATTTTTCGTAAGTGACGCCATCTAACATATATGTCAAACCGGGAACTTATTGACCGATATATTACATAAACAGATTGCCTTTATCATGAAGTGATATAACTGATTTGTAAATCACCAGCTAATTTTGCTTTTGCAACTAGTTCGCGGAAATTGTGGCGTATATTGCATAGATTATATATAAGACATAAGATTTATAAATAGTTCCCAAATTTTTATCAGTTCGGAAGCTTTCTGAAAAAACGGACGATATGGTTAATTTAATTGATGCGTACCTATGCAAAACATTTTTGAGTACGTAAATTAAATGAAAAAATGTTAACAACTAATACATGCAAAATAATACAATGCAACTAATAGAGTGGAAACAAAATTTTTTTTTAGATTAAGTGCATGGGCGATATTTTGATATATGGTACCCGAAACAACGCAGATCGACAAAAATACTTAAATTACATTAACAACACTCCGGAAGATTATATTTAAAGCAGAAGTAGAAAAAGATGATTCCATTAACTTCTTAGATCAATGTATAATAAGGAATGTCATTAAATTAGAATTTGATATTTATGAAAATCCACCATTTTAGATATAATAATCCCAACATTCAATAAAAATTCCTTTTTAAACATTATAGAACAGAAAATCGGCCTTGTTAATGCTTGGGTTAACAAAATAGCTTCATTTCAGTTATAATACCTGTAGGTGTTTGAAATCGCATATTCACTCTGGCAACACTGGCGGATCTCGTATTGTGTATATATTATTTATAAGCTAACGTATAAATTAGATCAGATCTCGTCTTTGTATATTGTTGTAATAGATCTCATCTTAAAAGATAAATTTCTTGTATAAAAAAAACTTAAAACTTACCCCTTCATTAATTCCACAAATTGGTCAAGTTTAAATTTACTAGGGCAAAAAAGAAAATTTAAAATAACTTCTCTATCAGCCGGATCTGTGGTTGCCTTTAATTTATTCGAATCTCGTCTTAATAGGAAACAATGTAGATGTTGGAAACATTGTAGAAACAATGTAGACACCCAACCGTTGGGTTCCACAATCTCATGTGGAACACACAACAACCTGTGTCTCCGCCTAAATAAACACTTTTGTTGGTTGATTGACCGCGAAGGGGCTCCTTCCCGGTCAATCAACCAACAAAACTGTTCATATATATATATATATATATATATATATATATATATATATATATATATATATATATATATATATATAATGATGATTTCAGCTCGTAGAACCGATAAGAGACATGCACGACAAATAATAGATGCATAAACGAGTAATACCCTACAATTTAATTAGCAATAGTCGTTATCATAATTCATTCAAATATGCCAACAATATTTGATATCATGATATCAGTCCACTAGACTGGAAAATATTTCATTACATAGCGAACTACTCTGAACTTTACCCAATATTTAACAAAATTTCGTCCCTTTTTCCATTTTTAGACACTATGCAATATTCAGAACAAAACGAAATATAAAAAAGTTTAATTTTCATAAACTGAAGAACTTCGAACTTTCAGTAACTAAATTATAGTATTTCTGAAAAGTTGGCATAGAGAAAAGAAGCGCTGCTTTTACAGACGTCTTCCTCTTAGTTTTATATTCTTTCGTTCGTATTTTGCAAAATAAACGAATACGCGACGAGCTATATCGACAGTTCGGCAGTAAAAATATTTCGTAATTTGATTTATTTGCTTTGCAGTAATTTACTATTAGGGAGGTGCAGGAGATGCATTGCAGATGAAAAGGAAAGAACACAGAAAACGGTTTTTAAACATATAAATTAAATTTTGCGATTGCTTCTAGATGAAACGAAAATATTTTTATTTGATAGTTAGTGTTTTTTTTTAATTAAAAGTGAAGTAAAGTAATTATGAAACTTTACATAAATAATAATGCTTTTCTCAGAGTCGATGATAAAATGTCCACCAATATCAAAATAGGAAAACGAGTCGTGATAGGTTCTTTCTCCGTCCTCCTTTATAGAAAGACGAAAGAACTTTGGTCCGGTGGGCAATCAATCGGTGGGATAATATCAAATTTGCACTATGACAATAGTACCCTAGTAACTCTCTTGAGGAGCAGATAGCGCGATTTCTCAAACCGAGAAAAAATTTAGCACACAAGCAGTTCTTGAGCAAAATAAAACGGCGCCTAATGGTTGTTGACACATGAGCAGGACTCACACTGAAATACTACAATATATATATAAACAGACTAAATTGTATAATAAATACGACTATATTAGTCATCGGTACGTACGGGACCGAAACATAAACACTAAAAGGCACTTGCCGCATATAGTGTGAAATATTGGAAATTAAATGCTATAGACTGCATGCTGAGAATTCCTTGGGTAGCACATCGAACCAATCTGTTAATTCTAAGTGAACTAAATATGAACGTGCATAAACGACTTATTTTATTGTTTTAATTGTGTTTGTAGAGATTATTCCAAAAATGGTAATAAAGAATGAGAAGAGTAACATTAAGAAATATAATTCAGCTTAAGTTATATGAAAGTGGGCTTTCAAGATATGTATGCTATTGCTGTATGTAATTGGCTATTCCTTGATAGGTAAAAATATAAATAAACTGATAATGATACAAGTTCATTAAAGGGCTGTTCAATGAATGAACTTTTACCCTATATGGGATGTTAGTTCCAAAACATGAAGTAGTAGTTAATTTTATTAAAATTAAAATATTTAATGGAATATAGGAAATAAAATGGATCTTCTTTGTACTAGTTTTGAATGAAATATTAGGGTGTAATTAAAATTTTTGCGTTTTTGATATATTTAGTTATTCACTGTTGAAAAAAACCTGGTTTTTCTCGATTACTTTAACCAATCTTTGAGTCAGGAACTTTATTCCTCTTCGTCGCGTAAATTTGTACTTCTTCTTCAGTACTGAATTTTTTTGCTCGAAAAAATGAGCCATTAACCAAAACAAGTGGTAATCCGATGGAGTGAGGTCGAGACTCTATGCTAGATGACAGAGATGTTGAGAGTCCAATTCGTTGATTTTTGAGTTGGTCAAATGTGTAGTGTGTATGTGTTGTGTGGTGGTGCGTTGTCTTACCGTACCATTAGGAACTGCAACAAAATAATGCCCGGGCGTAATCCACTTGTTTACGTCCTTAGGATTATTGAAATAAACCCATCTTTCACCGCATGTAACAGTTCGTTTGATAAATCAGTAATCGGTAGACTTTTTGAGAAAAGTTTTACAGACTTCAAAGCGACACGTGGCTTGCTGTGTTCGTAAAGGACAGATGTTTCGCATCATTCCTATGCCTCACAAATGCCGATTAACAGTAGTATGAGATACTCCTAATTTTCCTTTTTGTGGTACTATTTAGGATCTGCAACCACAGCTATTCTTAAAATGTCGGCATGGAGAGACCGTGGACGACCTGATCTTCCCTTGTTCAATACTCATGTCTCTTTTGAGGAACTGTTTGAAGCAGAGCTAAGTGGTGCGAATTTATACGGCAACTCCCCCCTCTACTTTGCAACTTCGAAAGTTTCAAGAGCAGTGTCAGTCGCTTTGAAGCCTGTTTTAAAATAAAGGCTTAAAATTACCTTAATTTAGTCATTTGTTCAAAGTGTTTGTTAAAAACTGTCGACTGACTATTTTGCGATGAAATCACTTTAATACTGACGAAGGTATGTTTATTTATCGGAGCAAAAAGTTCAAATCAAAAAAAAATCCTTAATAAAAAAAGAAAAAAAATCAAATATATCCTTATATTCGTATCCTTTTCTCCTTATCATCCTTATATTTGTATTTTTGTACTAGTTTGTTTATACTCTGGTAAATATTCAGTGTTTGTGTCGTGAAACTAATACTATTCTAAAATTAAACAAACCTCTTTTTAGAAAATCAAATATCTTTGACAAAAAGTCTAATAATATTAAAGTTTATAAGAAATAATAAATTATAAAACAGACAGATTTATTTAAAATATGCAGAGTTTTTTTTTATTGAATTGAATTATATAAATTAATAAAATGTTAAGTTCTTCTTCTTCTTCTTCTCTGTGGCTTGGTATCCCATCAAGGGCCTTAACCTCCCATACGAATATCCAGGTCTTTGTTTTTTACATGGAGCAGTGACCTTCCGCATTTTTAATTTTTATAATCTAGTTATATAAAAGAGTACCTTTAAGAACGTATCTTTCCGTATGTAAGAAAATATCATTATGAAGCAGTACATTTACGTTCTATTTATATGCTCCAATTTCTAACATAAAAACTGTAAATTATGCAATATAATATTGACTTCATCTTAGATAATTTACGGATTGAATTCTACCGATCGTAAACCGTAACAAATATAATAGTGACTTTTTGATGATGTAATAGTAATCAGACAAATTTTTTGGATTTTTTTACATCTTTACTAACAGGCAATTTTGTTAATTAGCATGCTAGTCTTGGAGCCAAAGACGCTGGTAGAGTGGTAAGAACAGCTCAGATCCTATAATTTACAACCTACTTACATGCGATTTTATCAATTAGGTTTCCATAATTGAAATATAATCTGTTTGAAAATCTATAGGATCAGACTTTTCATAATCTGTCGTTGAATTTTATGTTTATTGTACAGTAGGTAGATTATATTTAATTGAGTTGTCCATTTTTCTTTTTCGAATAAAAATGATAAGCTACAAAGTACGAAGAGTGTTATATTCTATAGGGTGATTTTTTAGTGAGTCCAAAATTAAAATAAAACAACAACCAAATTAAATGCCTTGAAACTATTTATTTTATGTAAAAGAATATTCAATGGCCTTAATGTTTAAAAAAAAATTGGATAAATGTCCGTCGCGGCTAGTTCTGACAAAGTGCATTCTGTCAATCCAATTTCCGACCGCTTCTTCAAGCAATTAAAGATGGGTGTAATGTCCACAATTGTCCGAGTTGTGTTGGGTTCCAAAGTGTCAATAGTGGCTGGTTTATCGGCATAGACCAAAGATTTAACATAACCCCATTTGAACATAATCTAAAATTGTTAAATCACACGATCTTGTTTAGAAGGTCCGTTCGAAATAATGTTTTCACCGAATTGTTCCATCAATAAATCGATTGTTGCTTAGCTATATGACATATGGAGCGGTCCTGTTTGAACCACATGTCATATAGCGGTCCGATCTTCCAGATCGATACCATCCAAATTCGGTATAAGTAGTCCACGTAATCGAATAACAAAGCCCAATATCCTTTGAACTGTCAGGAATTGATAAATTTGGATCTTCATCAACGCTGCCAGCAACAGCGACAATATTTTCTTCGGAACGCACAGTTTTTCATTTTGTTTTTCTTTTAATATCGAGCAGCGTGAAATGCGTTCGGAATTTGTCGATAATTTGGCGAATCGCGAACCTCAAATTAACGTGTGTTTTATAAGTTTGGCGCACAGAACACTGATTTTGATAATAAACTTCGACAATTTACAAGCACTGCTCTGATGTTAAACGTTCCATGGTGATTCATCAGACTATTGAGCAGCAGATCTAAAGACTTGCGCGCAAACTCACAGTTCGTTTGGCAGCGACCCCTATCGGAAGTTCGGACATATTAAAAATCACCCTTTATCTAATGTTTCAATAGTTTTTATTTTCATCGGAAATAATTTAATAGCAGTATAATAATATATAGCAGAAATCATTTAGGACTCAGAACTACGACTAGTAGGTCTTCAACTTAATTCTCTGCCACTACTTCTCATCGAATACCAAACTTATTCGAATCAAATTTTTACTGCCGTATAGTTATTTTAAAGCGCCATGTTTCTTCAAATGACATGTAATATACGAACCTATTGTAAAAATAATTTAAAAAATCAGTTGTAGATATTATGTCGTTTGAAAATCAACATTTGAGGCACTCCCTTCTTTTCACCTTTCATTTGGAACAAAAATGCTCTCGAAGTTCCGGATGTAATTTGTGTAGCTTTGAGAGGTCATGCTGTTCTATGCAGTAAGAATTGATTCCAGTAACATCAAACTGGAAATTTTTACTTAAATGAACACCATTGGGACAGCCACAAAAAGTGGAGTAACATCAGAAGCCATTTTTAAACGTTTGTACAACCTAAGAAAATTCAAAAGTAGTGTCTTTGGATCCCCTATAAATTAAAATAAAAATAAAAGAAAACGCTTTAATATTGTTCAGCCTCTGCTCTGCAGATTTCAGAAAAAGAAATTCCTACAGAAGATTGTGACCCGTGGCGAAATGTACATCTCCTACGATAGTTAAAAGAAGCGAAAATCCTGAGTGGACAATTAATCAGTTCCGTAAAACCAAAAATTCACGCCAAAAAGATATTACTATAAATATGATGGGATAAGCTCAGCATTGTGCATTGTGAGTTACTTCAATCTGGCCAAAGGGTTATTGCTGACAGTTATCAGCAGCATTTGTGTTAATAAGGCTCTGAAGGAAAAAAAAATTATACTGGCAAGGGAAGAAAGGAAGTCATCTTGCTTCAGGACAATGCACTGTTATGTGCCGCAAAAAGGACTCGGGAAATAATCATTGAGTTAGGTGGGAATATTCTATCGCACCCGACTTGGTCCTTTCGGATTTTCATCTCTTTCGATCCCTACAATATCGCCTGCTTGATTTTCACTTCACATATCTTAAGGAAGTCAAAAAACCCTCAAAGATCTTATCAAACCCAAAATGACCAAGTTGTTGTGAGAGAGTTTTTACTTTTTCACTTAGAGAGATTACTCGTTTTCATCAAAAGCTAGCCAAAAAGGACGAAAATTAAGTGAATTTATTATTAACTCTTGAAATTGTAATATTTTTAATTATCATTAACTTCACTTCATATCTAACCTAGGGTCAAAGACGGAATAACTGAACTTCCAACTCTTACCTACAAATCAGAATGATTTCTACTATCTACGATATTCTAATTATCCGTAAAATATTTTTACGTATTTGGCGTATAATTATTTTCTGAATTCCTAAATATGTTTCCAAGCCAGTTAGAAAATCTATTATATACTGTACATTGGTTAGTGAAAACGTTTCAAGCCTGAGTCATAGATAGTACCATTAAATTGGTTTGAATAAGAGATGACAGAGTGACATTCTAAAAAAATAATAACTCAAACAAATTTAGAAATGTATACATTCAATATAGAAATGTATAAAAAATTCTCTATAATAATTACCATTGACAACTTAGACAATTTAGAGAGAGCGTTTGAGACTCAACCCACTTATTCATGTTTCAAAGTCAAAAGAAGTATATTCCTTCCTAAGATTTCTGGCCTCATTTAGATAAGTTTTGTGAGATATTTTTACGAGTGCCTTGTGACTTTTTTTTTAACAGTGCAGACTTGAAATTAATGACTTTGTAGATGTAATGGGGTGGTAGTAATGGTCCTGATCCATATTAATATCTGATCTATATACATGCCCTTTGTTTGTACGTATATATGTCTTCAAAAATGAACACCTTAAAGCATCCTGTTATTATACAGTATTCAAATAGATATGTTTGCGGGAAATTCATACTAACACGGTAAATGTGTTACAATAAGGAGCTCCTTATTGTATATTTCTGGATGACATTAAGAAAATGGGTTACTAATCCAAAAAGAGCAACAGCGTCAAAAATTATCAATAAAGTATTGCTTATGGTTTTAGGTGACAGCTGATTGAAAGTACGTATGACAACTGACTTTACACAAATGGACCAACTATTAAAAATTAAAATGCATGCAAAATGGATAATTCATTGACTTTCGATTGAAAAAATTAAATTTGAATGCACATTCCTTAGAAATGTTTTTAACCTTTGGTCAAGAAAACTTATCTTTTGGCAGCTATGTTATCCACGAAAATCAAAGTAACAATAAAAACATTACATAGAAATTGATGAAAGGGTACCAAAGAAGGCATAAACAGTTCTATTTAGAGGAAATACCATGAAATCAGTTTTTTTTTATGTATGGATTGTTGGAAAATCTGCCACACTGAAATCCTCTCCACATCCATCTCTAAAAATGCCTGGTTAGTACCTGTGTTAAGTGAAATGAAAAAGTTCTAATAGCTGTGGAGCAGTATTTTGTAGTTCTTCTAGAAATCAACAACAGGGATAGGAAATAATTATTAGAGAAATATTGGACAAAGTGTATTGAAAGATTAGGCTAGACATTCTCAAAAAAAGCTATAGAAATGGTATTGTCTTGAATCCCATTCGAATACAGTTAAAATATTTAACAAAACTCATTTTCATATATATTCCGAATTATTGTGATCATATTAAAAGAAAGGACATCATAAACAAAATAATTTCGAACTTCAAGGAACAAAAATGTTTTATTACACTATCAGTTAAGACCTACACTAGCTATATCAAAAAATAATTTACCATTTAGCGATTTGCAACATGCTCAAATAAATGATAATAATTTTATTGGAAAATACATGTCTTTTTAATTAAAAAACAAATATATATATATATATATATATATATATATATATATATATATATATATATATATATATATATATATATATATATAGAACAAATACAAATAAATATAAAAAAAAAATATGGAAGCTATCCAGTGGAGAACGTGTGCTTCAAATAGTAATTAAAATAGTGTAACGAAATTTACTAGATCCACTGTAGAATCATCCATACGAAAATCGGTCGGTATAGATGCGATTTCCGAATTAATTTAGCTATTTATCTTTGGATAGTCAAACTGATGCTTGTTAGTATGTTAGTCGTTAGGATGCAGTGATAATTATATGTTGCCTTATGAGATATATTAACGATGCTGATCGTTGGACGTTTATTCATTTCTTTTTCGATACCAATTCTGTATGAAGATAAAGTACTGTTTTCTGTAATAACTAGATTTAACTTGTTTCCGCAAATAAGTCTTCTGTAAAAGATTTGTAAGTGCATGTATACACAATGTATACATACATTGTGTACTGCTAAGTACACAGGTTTAAAACAAATTGTGAAGGTCGAGCTATTATTAACACAATAATAATCGTTCATTTATCTTTTGGGTTTTTCGCCTAATATATAAAAAAAATTCTTATTTAAATTCACTCATGGTAAGTCTAGATTTAGAGGTTTTCGAAACATTTCTGCCAGATGATTTTCAAGAGTCGTTTTTGCGTTTTCTTTTATATCTTTTTATGTGTGTCCGTTGTATGAAGCAAGGGGTCTACCTCTGAAACTATTTTTTTTTAACGAAATAATTTAAACTATAACTATAACTATAAACTATATATATATATATATATATATATATATATATATATATATATATATATATATATATATATATATATATATGTATATATATATATATATATATATATATATATATATATATATATATATATATATATATATATATATATATATATATATATAAATTGTGACCACTTCTTGAGGTTGAAAATGCAGGTCCAAAACTAATGATACATATTGTATTTTTCGAATATGTATTTATTTATCAGTTAACTTTCAAAACAAACAAGCATCAAAGTATTTATAAATAAGTCTTATTGCCGCTTGGCCAATATTTTTTTGCCAAATAAATCGCCGCAACCATACGCGCTGCCATGTTACACGCGGCGCTATGGCTTTAGATAAAAGCAGCCTTCGCATGGTCGGTGCTGAATCTTTTGTTTTATTGCTTCAACTTGTCATGCGTCGTAATAATTTCGAATGAATAGCACGTGTCTCTTCTGCTTTGCTTGCGATTTATAATGTCGAGTAAAAACAAAAAAAAAAGTTCCTACACGGAAAAAAGTCGTGTTACCGCTTAAGGTAGAAATATTAATATTTGACCGTTTACGCCTTGGCGAGTTGTTTGCATATATATCAGGTTTTTTTAATGTTAATGACTCAACTGTAGGATTCATCAAGGATTCATCAGAAGATAAAATAAGAATTCTACATTTCCAACCTCATTATCAGCAAAAATTGTTCGTGATCCAGCAATTAAAAAATTGGAACCTGCATTAACATTATGGATTGAAGGCTTTACCCAGAGGAGAGTGGTGTTACCGGGTTAGATTAGGCTGCTATTGTACTTTTGACATTGCTACGTTTAATATACGGTCTATGAAAACGGAGGCTAGATTGCAAAAACTGTTAATCGAACTTGACAACATTCATTAGGATATTATTGGACTCTGTGAAACATGAAGAAAAAGCGAAGAGTTAATTAAAATGGAACCAACTGGACACGTACTCTACACCCGAGGTACGGAGAATGGATGATGTGGGGGAATCTGATTCCTCATTAATCGAAAGCTGAAGGACAGTGTAGTCAAATTTGAAAGTACATTGCACCGACTAGCCCAATGCGTCATTCAGTTGAATAACAAGTTCAGGCTGCAAATCGTCCAAGCTTATGCACCAACTATAAGCCATAGGGATGAGGAAATTGAGGAATTTTATGACAATGTGGCCCAGCTTTTATACAATGAGAAATGTAGGTACAAAATCCTAATGGGTGATTTTAATGCCAGAATTGGAACAACATTGGACAGAATTGGACATATTGGTTGATATTGCTGAGGTTACATATTGGTTGATAGAACGAATTCATAAGAACTTTATATTATGAATCCGTTCTATAAGAAAAATATCAGCAGAAAATGGACATGAAAAAGTCCATCTGGAGTCACAAGTGAAATTGATTACATCATAACCAACCATAAAATAATATTTTGCAATTGTGCTGTTCTTAATAATTTTAATGCTGCAAGTGACCACCGAATGGTACGAGCAAAAGTTAGGATTAACTGTCGAAGAGAACGTGAAAGAATGGTAAGGTCAAAGAAGGGCAAAGTGGATTCTGGGAAATTGCTGGAGAGGGGCAGCGATTTTGAGATCTTTGTCGAACCGTTTTGCTGCGGTACAAGATCCGGTAGAGATTGAAATATCAGTTTAATTTTAAGAAATCACTAACAATGTGCTTCAAACGGCTACATCAATAGCACCAGAAAGAAAATGTCTTAACCAGACAAAAATCTCCAATGATACAATTGATTTAATGAAGAAAGGACGGACAATGAGAAATGCTGGGGTTCCTTTTGGCCTCGACCCTGCCTACGCTGAACTCTGCAAAACTTTAAGAAAACGTATCAGAGAGTATTCGCGCCAGTTCAACATGCAGCTAGTGCAAAAAAACCTGGAAGAAAACAAATGAACTAACAAAGCTAAATAGAAGCTGATAAACAAAAGAACGTAAATTTATGCCTCAATGCGTGAGGATGGCAGTGTGCGGGACGCGTACTCAAATGTCAGAAAATTTTATTCACAGTAGTACGAAGATGAGAACCGATCAAAGACAGCAATGAAGAACTAATGCCAGATGTCCTAGTAGAGGAAGTGGCAAATGCTATAGAGTCGATGAAGAACGGCAAGGTTCCAGGAAAGGACAGTATAACTGTCAAAATGCTAAAGGCTGGTGGTCAGGCGTTATATAAAACATTGGCAAAATTATGCTCAAATTGCCTCAAGGAACAAAAAGTACCTGATTTATGGAAAAATGCAGAAGTGATCCTTTTATATAAAAAAGGAGCAGAGGAAGATTTAAAAAACTACCATCCAATAAGCCTCCTATCAGTAATGTACAAAGTTTTCACTAGGATAATGTCTAAAAGAATATTAAGAAAACTGAATGACGCACAACCAAGAAAGCAAGCCGGATTTAGAAGTCGATTCAGTACAATGGATCACATCCAGGTAATACAGCAGGTCATAGAAAGGCACAACGAATACATCATGCCGCTGTGCTTGGCTTTTATCGCCTACGAAAAAGCATTTGACTTCATCTCAAAGCATGCCATAATGGATGCACTGCTTAGCCAGGGGGTAGACAGGGCATTTGTGAACCTATTGGGATCGATAAATGATGGAGCTACAGTGACAATTCACCTTGATGATCTTGAAGTGTTAATTAATGTAGAACTAGGTGTACGGCAGGGTGAAGCAGTATCGCCTGTTCTTTTCTCGGTTGGCTTTAAAGAAGTATTCGGTAAACTGGTTTGGGAATAGGATAGTGTAAGGAGCAACGGGGTAAACTTAAACCATCTTAGATAATATCGTTTTTCTTTCACAAGACCCAGAGGAGCAGCAAAGACGCATACAAGAGCTGCAAAGAGCTGGCAAACCATTTGGCTTAAAAATAAACCTGAAATAGAGTCAGGTTGTGTTCAATAAATTCGCTGAAGACAGAAGAATTTCAGTTTTAGGAAGGGATTTGGAGATTGCGGACCACTTTATATATCTTGTACAGAGGATTTCAATAAAGGGGATACCGCCCGGAAGGTGGAACGGCGTGTTTAGTATAGCTGGCAGGCTCAACATAGTGTTTAAGAGCAGACTCCCACTTTGTCTGAAAAGAAAAGTCTTCGATTAGTGCGTCCTACCCGTATGACATACGGAAGTGAAACCTGGACACTCAAATCGCAATCAGTTCAAAAACTTCTGATAACACATAGGGAAATAGAAATATGTATGCTTGGTATTACAAGACGAGACAGAAAGCCATGCTCATGGAGCAGGAAACAAACGAAAGGGTGTGACATCATTGGAAGAGTAAAGCAATTGAAATGGAGATGGGTGGGCTTATAGCGAGGTGATGGGACGACAATTGGATCCAGGCAATCCCGAAATGGATACCGCTTGATCGCAAATGTCCGCGAAGAAGACCGAAATGACGATGGACTGATGACATTGTTAAATATATGGAGCCCGAGTGGCAGGTGAAAGCCCGGGACCGTGAAAGTTGGAAGCATGCTAAAGAGGTCTTCAGCTTTCCTTTTCGCCCATACTGCTTTCATTCTTATATCAAATATATATATATATATATATATATATATATATATATATATATATATATATATATATATATATATATATATATATATATATATATATATATATATATATATATATATATATATATATATATATATATATATATATATATATATATATATATATATATATATATATATATATATATATATATATATATATATATATATATATATATATATATATATATATATATATATATATATATAATATATATATATATATATATATATATATATATATATATATATATATATATATATATATATATATATATATACAAGATGTATATTGTATCTAGAAAGTGCAGCAACCTGGTGGATGTCTTTGTCCTATTTTTATAGTTAGTAAGTACGTATAGTTTAAGTACCTGTTTTTCAAAAATTGACTAACAATTTATAAATAATAAGACGATCAATTCAGCATAACACAGTTAAAAACCAATACTTGAAATAAGATGAAAAATCTTTTTAAAACATACATTTTATTTCTGCATTGTCTCTAGATATATATTATATATATATATATATATATATATATATATATATATATATATATATATATATATATATATATATATATATATATATAATATATATATATATATATATATATATATATATATATATATATATATATATATATATATATATATATATATTTATATATATATATATATATATATATATATATATATATATATATATATATATATATATATATATATATATATAATATATATATATATATATATATATATATATATATATATATATATATATATATATATATATATATATATATATATATACAAGATGTATATTGTATCTAGAAAGTGCAGCAACCTGGTAGATGTCTTTGTCCTATTTTTATAGTTAGTAAGTACGTATAGTTTAAGTACCTGTTTTTCAAAAATTGACTAACAATTTATAAATAATAAGACGATCAATTCAGCATAACACAGTTAATAACCAATACTTGAAATAAGATGAAAAATCTTTTTAAAACATACATTTTATTTCTGCATTGTCTCTAGATAGAAAGCAATTAATTTTATTGGAAAGGGTATGACTTTTCTAATTAAAAATCATACAAATGGAAACGTTTAAAGCACGATCGATAAGCTACAATATTAATTCTTCAAAAAAATTTTAAAAGTGGACAAATACAATTTTAATCCATTCACATCGGAGTGATCAGTTAGGTTTACTGTCCAATAATGAAGGAGAAAATATTAATAGACGGTGGGATTGGCAGTCTTCTGCACCATAAGTTAAATTGGCCATTGTTATGTTCGAAAAATTTTTCAAGTTTTCTTTGTCCCCTGCTAATTATTTATTATCTTTCTACTTAATATTTTGTAGCAGTAATTTTTGTGAATATATTTTTTTACCAGGTTGTCTTATATTTTATTTTTTCTATGTTAATTAAACTCCAGTTTTAATTATACTTCAATTTTAATTAAACTTCAATTATTGTAGAATTAAAGTTCCTCTTCACTTCATTTCTATATTATTTATGCTGAATTCGTCGAGTCTACCAGTGTTAGTGTCTGTAGATTTTTAGAAGTTTATGTTTTTTTCCAGATATCTTAGTTTTACCCTTTCTACTTCTTCGTATAGCTTATTTGTCTTAGCATTTACTTTTTGTTGGTGTGGATAGCACCTAGCTTCAACATACTTCAGTTCTTCAGATTTCTGAATGTTTCTTAATTTGTTCCTCAGTGGTACTCTAGTAATCGGTATTTTACATTACTGAGTCGATAATAATTTGAAAAGAATTCCTCAGGGATATAAACCATTGACATCTGATTGTATAAATATGTTGTATAATATTTTTTTGCGCCTCCTCTGACACGTTCTGGAACGTAGGCTATTCAGAATCGATAAATTTAACTTATATATTTTGGTCCATTTTTTAGGGTACATTGAATTATCATTCTTAATTTATATAGGCTGATATTGATAACTTGATAATTGATCTCTAGTCTTTACAATATGTTATTCAACCTATTTAGATATTTTTTTATTATTCCTTTTACCCAGCCTTCTGGTGTTCATTTTGCCCAGAAAAGTTTCGACTTCCATCTCCTACTTTATGAAATATTTAACCAAATTTTGATCTTCAAATAGACACTTTACAACGTTACTAAGAAAAATAAAAACAAAAGTCGAAATGTTCAATTTTCATAAGACGAAGAACTTCGAACTTTCTGTAACCAAATTACCTTATTCCTTAAAAGTTCGCACTGGGAAAAGACGCGGCCGCCTTTAGAGATGCAAAATAAACGAACACGCGATGAGCTATATCGACACTTCTGTAGTAAAAATATCCTGTAATTTGATTTATTTGTCTTGCAGCAATTTGTTAGTTGGAATGTGCAGGAAATGTAGAGCAGATGAAAGGCAACATGCGAGAGAAGATGGAAAACGTTTTCAAAACCCATAAATTAAATTCCCGAATTGATTGTACATCGAATGAAAGCATTTTTATTGGATAAGGAATAGTTTTTAATTAAAGGCGAAAAAATTAAGGATTTTTAACATGAAATCCATATTAATGACGAAGGCTAGGAGAATTAAAAAAAAACGACAATGAATCTAAATTAATTTGCAGGATTATTTTAGATTTAGCGTTTTTATTTTATAGATAATATAAGTGATTTTTTTTTTCAAGCAACTATTATATGACTAAATATATTTAATTCTATTATTTATAATTGATATAAATGTTTTGAAATAATGTTATCGTATCTGCCTCTTGCTGCTATCAATCATCGTTTTGCTAAACTTTTCAATAATAGTTAGACACAGTTGTAAGTCGATCTCAGAAATGACAAGTTAGATTATGTTCTTCAACCACAAGATCAGTAACGAATTCCTTTTCTCTTCTCCTCCCAACATAGTATCTACGAGAGTTTAATAGATGTATTTGCGTTTTTCAGGTACTTAGTTACTCACTGTAATAGTCTAGTAATAAAGTAGTTCAATATATAAGCAGAAAACAGCTTCGGATACTTGAAATATAAAAAATTAACTGTTTCAGCACCTTCGTGACGTGTAATGCCATCTTGTTGAAACTATTTGATTGATTTGTCCTTTACTTTGGTATAGTTCATGTTTTAAATTGAATAGAACTTTTTTTTTTACTTTGTTATCTATCACTTTTATTTTTAAATTTGTGTGACTATAGTTTCGTAAAATGATTTTGCATTCTCAAACAGAGAACATTTACTTTATTTAACTTACATTCTCATTTTTTAGTTTTAAAGTAGTGTGTGAGAATGTAAAATCGTTTTACAAAACTATGTCACAAAAATTTAGAAATAAAAGTGATAGATAACAAAATCAAAAAATTGTTTTTTTCAATTATTGAAACTACATTATGTCTAGGTCCATGTATTCCAATTCTAGATATAAAAATATAGTTATCACTTGGCAATATCATGATCTTTTACAACAACCGTGATTTAAACCTATTTATTACATCTTTAAAAAATTAGGACACAAATATTGCTTCCTTCGAGTCGCCTATCAGCCGCCTACGCCTATATTATGTGATTAAAATTCCTTAGCAACTCTCTAATGTATATTTGAACAGCTGTACTTTCTAATGACATATGTATGATGTTTTGATACACGCACTCGGTATATACACCCTTGTCCAATTTTTCACATTAGCATTAGTTTACTGAAGTTCTTGTAATACACAAGTATATATTGTAATACTATTCTTTCTGTAACGCATTGAGAGTTTAACTCAGATATTAAGTAGTTTAACATTTAATCAAAAAGAAATGGCAACTATTCAAGCAGCAAAAGAAATTGCATATATTCTACGTAACTTTACGGCTCGCAGTGAACATTTAGAATCGTTCATCAACTCAGTTGACAAATTTCATGATAGATATGGCAAAACTACAGATAATAGTTTAAATGAATTTGTATTTGTAGCAATCTGTTCAAAAATTGTTAACGAGGCAGGCGATTTTTTGTTATGTAGACCTGATTTAGAAACATGACCTCAAATTAAAATTGCACTACGCGAAAAATTCGGAGACAAAGTCGACCGACATGTCTTACAACAGCAATTTATATTACTAACTAGAAATAAGAATGAAACTATAACAGAATTTTTAGAACGATTAAAACTAATAAAAACGAGATTAAATTTAAAAATTAATTCAGACAGCAGCATAAACGACGCAACAAAAGTAGTTCTTATTAATTAACCAAAACGAAATTACCGCAGTAACAGTTTTAATATCAAATTCTAGCACTGAACTAAGAACCCTACTTATGTTACAAAATTCGCAAAATATAGAAGAAGCAACAACTCTAGTAATTAATTATTCTCTGAGGGAACAACAAATAAACATAGCATATCAAAATCCAAGCCCAATTTAAAAACCAGTAATAGACAAACCAAATAGAAACATTTTTTCCGCAATTCTCACATAATAACCAGACGAACTTTCCATTTAATAATAATATCAATCCCAGAAAAAATCAAAATAACAATTTTCCACAACAACGATTTATTAATCAAAAACCAATTTTTCCGAGTCAACCCATAAAAGTAGAACCACGTCCAATTCCTCAAAAATACTTTACTAATGCGCAAGTATTCGGAAAACCAACAAACGTATTTTCACTAAAAAATTTACACAAACCCCAAAATAGACCCGAACCCATGTCTACAACTAGTAGATTACCATTCGTGAGAAGCCACAACCAAAACAACTTTAGAAATCAAAATTTCTATTTCAAAAAAACACAGGAAAACCTAATTTCACATTCCAAGAATTAACAAATTTAGAAATCGATAATGACAACAGAATATTCCGATAATTGTGAGTACGACGAATGCCCAATAGAATTATGAAAATTCTAGTCACAATGAAAAATTTTCAAATAAACGAGCCTCCGATAAACGAGCGATAGATATTAAGCGATAATTAAGCTACTAATTGACATAGGTTGTTACCCATCATTACTACGTCAATACATTGCCGAAAAGTATTTTAAAACTTGCATCTTCAATTGCGACACACCTATCATTACCTGTAACTGACAAAGTCGTGCAAATTTGAAAGCTCACATTCCCTTGTTCAACGAATTTAAACCCCTAAAAGGAAATCTAGAATTTGTATTATATAACTTTCATGATTATTTTGACGGTATTTTAGGGATACGCGATTTAAGAAATTTAAAATTAAATATTGGCACACATAAACTTTTACACAACAAATATGTAAAAATGTCATTGCAATACAGGTAAAAATTCGATATTCAAAAAATAGAAATAGAATAGAAAAAATAGAAAAACCGGCTTATATTTAAATCTTAAAAGAAATTAAAACTAATCTACCTAATTGTGAGATACTTATACTCAAACTTAGTGACAGAACTACACATATTCCTAGCTCTTTCCTAAAAATTGAAAACGGATTAACCACTTCAGAATTTCCAAATCCAACTTCACAATCAAAATTAATCCAGATAGATGAACATTTCTTGAGACCAAACACTACAAAACAACGACTTTAATTTCTCTTTAATGCGTACAGACCATCTAAACAATGAAGAAAAAACTGCAGTAAAAAATCTTTTGGTCAAATTCAAAGGCATCTTTCATCAACCAAATTAAAAACTCACATTTACAAATAGAATCAAACATGAAATAAAAACAACCGATGAAATTCCAATGTATACAAAATCGTATAGATATCGTATAGATATCCGTTCTTTCATAAAGCTGAAGTTCAAAAACAAATCTCGAAAATGCTGGATGACGGTATAATCAGATCATCGCAATCTCCTTGACTACAGGAAAATTAACGAAAAAAACAATTGATGATCGATATCCATTACCAAACATTACCGATATCTTAGACAAATTGGGAAGATGTCAATATTTCACGACTCTTGATCTGCTTCCGGCTTCCATCAAATAGAAATGCACCCAGATTCCATCGAAAAAAGAGCTTTCGGTGTCGAACATGGACACTATGAATATATCAGAATGCCCTTCGGTCTAAAAAATGTCCCATCAAGCTTTCAACCAGTAATGGGCGATGTCCTTAAAAATTTGCAAGGTAAAATTTTCTTAGTTTATATGGACGACATCATATTTTCAACATCTCTTCAATAATAGTTGAATAATCTAAAATAAGTTTTGCAACTACTCAAAGATGCAGGACTTAAGATACCATTAGACAAATCTGAATTTCTATGCAAATCAGTCGAATTTCTAGGACCTGAGGACCTTTCTAGACCTGATGGCATTAAACCGAATCCTAAAAAACTAAAAGCAATAGCGAAATGTCCAGTACCTAAAACCCCGAAAGAAATAAAATCATTCCTTGGATTAGTAGGTTGCTACCAAAAATTCATAAAAAACTTTGCGAACTTTACCTAACCTCTGACGAAATACCTAAAGAAGAATCAGAAAGTTTGAACACACACCGGAGTTCGTAAATTCCTTCAATACTTGCCGAAAAATTCTCATGAACGAGCCAATTTTGCAATACCCTGATTTCTCAAAACCCTTTAACCTCACTACCGATGCATCAAACTTTGCAATAGGTGCTGTTCCCTCACAAGGACCTATAGGTAGCGACCTTTCTGTTGCATATGCCTCTAGAACACTAAACCCAACAGAAATAAATTACAGCACTATCCAGAAAGAACTCCTAGCTATTATTTGGGCAGTAAAATTTTTTCGACCTTATCTTTTCGGTGTTAAATTGGGAATAATTAGGGATCATAAACCTTTCCAATGGCTATTTTCCTTGAAAGATCCCAATTCGAAATTAGTTCGATGGCGATTAAAATTGGAAGAATACGATTATGACATAGTATATAGAAAGGGCAAAATAAACACGAACTCCCGAGTCGAGATCAACCCTATCGAATGGAAAAAAACAGACGATGTAGACGATATCGATAATATCTCTATAATCGCAAATCCCGCAGATTCATCAGAATTTCCTGATCTTCATATCGAAGAGATAGAACGACTTTTAAAAATAGAACATCCTAAAACCTCAACTTTCAACACGAGAAATCATAAACCCACCGAAGGTAATAGTGATAAAATCATAAAACCTTCTAACCGAATTGAAAATTCAGATAACGAAACGATACATTCCAGCCATGAAAATCCAATTATAGGTGCCCCTTATACTGAAACAAAGTATAAATACGTTTAAGAATCAAATAATAATTTCTTGTTCCAAAAACAATCAATACCAGAAAACAACCAGAATCCACCCTCAGTTACCCGAAAAGGAAGGCGAGAATTTGTTTATCAAATTTATAAAAGAGCACATGATTCCAAAACAAACATATTGTATTGTCAAAAATAAATCCCTAGAACAAACATTCATCCGAACAATTCAAAATTATTTTAAAAATAACGGTTTCACACTATTCATATCCAACGTACTTCTCTCAGAATTACCGACGAAGACCAACAAAGGCTAAGATTACAGCAATATCGCGAAATAAAATCAGTTATAGCAGAATCCAAGAAAATTTAGAAAATTTACAATCAATTAAAAGAGTATTTTACTGGCCAAAATTGGACCAAGATGTCCGAGATTACGTAAATAACTGCGAAATCGGCCAAACAAGAAAATATGAAAGACACCCTACGAAATTAGTATTTAAACCTACACCATTGGATTGCGAACAATTCGACCATCTCTACGCAGATACATATAAGACCCACGGACAATATGTCGTAGCAATAATTGATAGTTTTTCTAAGTTTGCTTAAGCCTATCCAATCAAATCCCTAAGCGCCCTAGAAATTGCAAACAAACTTATTCAATTAATTAACCACTTTGGATTACCTAGGCGCATAACGACAGATAACGGACATAAATCTAAAAATAAAATAATTCAAAATCTCTGCAAAATACATGACATAGAAATTTACTACACCACTCTTTATAATCCAAACAGTAACAGTCCCGTAGAACGCTTTCATTCCACTCCAGCTAAAACAATCCTAACTTTAAAAAATTTTAAACCTAAAGAATCAATTGAAATCCTTATGAATTATCCTCTGTAACCTCTAATAACCTCTAATAACTCCATTCATTCTTCAGCAACGTATACGCTCTTTCAGATTGTTCGTGGAAGATTAGATTATAAGAACCCTTTCGAGGTAGACGATAGCGTTAAAATCACTCAGTATATCCAAGATCATAAGCAGAATTTACAAATCCTAAATCAACTAATAAAAGAGAAACTTGAAACCAAACAATAAAAGCATTTAACTAACGTAAATCAAAATAGACAAATAGATATAGACATGAAACCCGTCGAAGATTTATTTAAAATTAAAAAACGAAAGGCTTCTAAAAGAAAAATAATAAATCTCTACGAAAAAGTAAAAGAACCGATAATAATAAGTGATAATAAAATTAAAAAGAGAAACAAAATCTACCACAAGAAAATCCTAAAGCCGCAACGTATTGTTACAGGTAAACGAAATGCATCTTCACCTGACTATACTCTTCATCGTAGGACTAGCCAACGCCTTAATCATAAAAGAAATCAAAAACCCAATTTTTCCCGTACCCTTAAGTCAATCAAAAATAATAACAAATAAACACACTTTTTTATACCACATCAACCTTACTAACCCCGAAACTTCACTATCCCAAATAAAAAAATCATTAATAACATTAGGAAAAACAATTAACAATTATTCTAGAACGAATAATTTCTCCATACTTATAATCCATAAAATAAACAATACACAGTCACTAACAGAAGAATTCTCAAACAAACTGAATTCTTTCTATGAAAATACTAGATCAAAACGAGGTTTAATTAACGGAGTAGGAAAAATTCAAAAATGGCTCTTTGGAACATTAGATTCCGACGACGAACAATATATAACATCATACTTGCAAAACATACAATCAAACGAACAAAAACTTCAGGATAACTTAAAAAATCAACTAAGTCTCCTAAAACAAATTTCAGACAGTTTTAACAATAATTTTCAAAAACTAAGCGAAAATCAAATGAGTTTAAAAAGACAAATAAAATATCTATCTAAAGAACTCAACGAGATCGCGAGTATAGGACAAGCATTTTCTTTCTATAATATAATCGATAATTTGTTAATTCAACTTCAATCTATCCAACAAATAGTGAATAATCTAGAAATAGAAATTTCATTCGCAAAATTGAATATCTTACATTCTTCAATATTAGAACCAAAACAAATAAGAAAAATTATTAATGAACTTGAAAAAAATTATGGAAAAATCAAATACCTAAATTCAACCAAATACTAAGCTATTATTTGCTATTTTGTGCTCAGGTAAATATCCAGAATGAATTAGTATTGTTTAAAATTCATACTCCTATAACATTGTCCCAATACAAATACTTCCAATTATAGCCCATTCCTATCTTAAATTATACAATTATTCCCGTACAACCATACCTCTTGCTCGACACTGTTACACAGATTAACGCAAAAGAAGTCTTAATTATCTCAGCTACTACAACAAGCATCAAGTCTTCCTGCAACACAGAAAGAATCCACGAGATTGAACATCCCTACATTATATCCCTGGGAACTTACAAAATTTCTATAAATGACAAGTTCTACCAAGCAGAGCAAACTACACACGAATAATTCATCTTCGAGTTATCTGCAATCAATATTTCTTATGGGAACAAATCAAAAAAGAAAATATACTCCACTTTAAACAAACCAACAGCGAAAACATCGACAAACTTAATTCAATTGCCAATAACCTACAGATGACGGTCTTGCATATCAATCAAAATTCAAGCCATCCATGGATCAGCACACTCATACTCATACTAGCTGTAGTCAGTTCTCTATCCATCGCTTATTACTTCAAGATTCATCATCTACGCAAGAGAAGTAAACAGCCATCCGCAACGAACCAGAAAATAAAGAAACCCTTATTTTCTGATCTGGGAAAGGAGGAGTTATGTAGTTAAAATTCCTTATCAACTCTCTAATGTATATTTAAACGGTATATATACACCATATAAATAAATCTAACATGTATATATACACCATATAAATAAATATAACATGTATATATACACCCATGTCCTATTTTTCAGATTAGCATTAGTTTACTGAAGTTCTTGTAATACATAAGTGTTGACTTTTCAAAAATTCTGCGAAACCTGCTATAGGTGCATATGCGTGATTCAGTTTTTTGCTCAGTACTTTTTCTTCTGCTATCCGTATACTCGGAAGTACATATGGTTTACCATCGTCGTCTCTGTATGCTCCAACCCCAACATTCACTTTCTTAGAATTTTTATCTTTTCTTCATGCTTCAGATAACCCAAAAATACCGTCAGGGGGACCTTGTTCAACAGCGGCCCACCAAGAATTTCTCCTAATTTTCTGTCTAATAATTTGTCCAATTTGGTTATATTTCTTCAACATCCTAAATTGTTTGTAAAATAAATCTTTTATAATTTGACCGAAATAAATGTTATTAAAAAATTTTTTTTTGATTTAAAAATTAATTTAATTAAAATTAAATTTAAAAATTTATTTTTTGATCTAGCCTATCAAGGTTTTGCAAGCGGTGATCTTGATAATGACGTACGCGCTGTTCGATACTTTGCCGAAGAAGGGCACAAAAAAGCAGTGGCGCAAAGTTTCGCTAAAAAAATACATAAGTGTATTGTAATACTAGTCTCCCCTATTTTTGTAAAATAAAGTTTTTAAAAACCAAAGTGTCACAACTAATAAACTTAACTCATGACATTTTTTTGAGGATCTGGCTGTAGTTCAGCAATATTTATTGGATTTTTTTCACCACATATATGGCATATACTTTTATCGGGTTGTCTGGGAAGCTCGTAGGGATTTTCCATAAATTGCTCTTTTAACGTTTGGGAACAAACATCTGTGTTGGATTATTTACATATTAATAACTCCTGTAGTATTTACAATGTTGGCATTCAGATTCGCTTTGATAATGATTTGCCTTAAGAGGCTCGTTAAGTAAAAAAATGAAAAAAATAAATCAACATTATTTTTATTTGCCTGTAAAAATATACTTATATTGGGGATTTTTTTTAGCCACATTTGAAAAAAATCAGATGTGTGGGTCATAATAAAAACTACAATTTTAATTAAAAAGCGTCACCATCATATGGTACATTTGAGATCTCGTTCAGTTCTTCCTCTAATTTTCTCTCGGCTTTGCTTTTTAGTTTTCTGACCTCCATTTTAGCTTTGTGGTCAGTCAGCTTCATTCTTCTTCTATCAATTTCTTTCATTCTGTGCTTTCATTCTATCTGTTCTTCAATTCTGTCCTGAGGCAATTCCAGTTTCTGAAAGCACTTTGCATTGTATGATTTGACCATTGTTAAAAACACTTTTTGCTCACCTGAGGTAGATGGTATTGACTCATTGTCTTCATCAGCATAACTTTGAAGTGAATCAGGTAAAACATTTCTTTTTCTTCCTTTAACTCTGGATACTGTTTTCTTTTTATAAAAACTGGCCCCGTATGTGGCATTGTTAGAAACACAGCAATATAACAAAAAAAAGAAGCTTGTTTTTCATGAAAAGGTTAGGTTACCTAACTGCCGACAAAGAGATATGTTGACTTATACAATTCAAAATTAGGTTGTAAGAAGAGATTAGGCAGTTATGTAGTTTATATTGACATCATATACTTTTACTAAACTCTACTAACTCTGCTAAACCGCTCTCCTGTAAAATTATACTTTTAATTTTTTAGGAACCTATTTCTCAAGAATGGTTGAATTGATTTTAATGATCTTTTTTTAAATGTTCAAGGTTGTTTTATGTATTGTGTGAACGAAGATATTTTAATTTATCCAAAAAGAAAATATTTTAGAATATTACTACTTTACAACTGACTTTTGAAATTACTTTTTCATGATAGTGCGCTGAAAAAAAAACAGATGTTGCAATAACAATATCCTTCGTTCAAACTAAACTACATGAAATAACAATAAAAGGTAAAAAAATCATTAAAATAGTTCATACTAGTATAGAGTAAGGAGTACCGAAAAATAGCCAATTTTCATAGTGTATTGCTTACTTAACGAAGCCCCGTAAGTTGGAAATGTCGGTCGATAACATGCATTTACCCCAGGTGCTTTTTTATTTCAAAAGGCACGAGAAAGGTGTTCAAACAAAAATTAAGATTTGTGCTGTTTACGTAGGAGTTTAGTTGGGAAGACCACGGTGCACTAGTGGTTTGGTCAGCATTGCTTCGGCCGTCCATCAATCATTGATGTCGAGGTAATAAAGGTCATAATAGTAAATAAGTTAAATATTGGTAAACTGGCTGTTTTTGACCCTCTAAAAAAAATATTGACTAAAATTTGTGGGACCGCATCTCTTTGTGCAATATTTTGGTGAAAACAAATCTGAGGGTCTATTTAGGAAGTGGATGGTAACTGATGATGAATAGTGAATTGTGTACAATAACATGCAACTAAACATGCCTTCACATCCGAAGAAAATTATGATTTGCATTTGCATTTAGTAGAATTGGAAGGTACCCATACAGTTTGAGCTTCTTTCATGCAACCAAATCCTCAACACCGACCTATCATGTTTACAATTTGATGGGCTGAAAGCAGCAATTGACGAAAACGGCCAGAATTAGCAAACACGAAAGGCGTCGTGTTTCGTCAAAGCAATCGTGTTTCGTCAATAATCACACGTTTTAATTAGGACCTAGCAAAAATTGTTAAGCTTAAGTTGGGATGTTTTGCCCCATCCAGCTTACTCACTGAATATCACACCCTCGGAGTATTAACTATTTCGCTCCCTCCAAAACTGTTTAAATAGGAAATCTTTTAAAACGGAAGAGGTGGTAAAAAGCAACCTGTTCACATTTTTTAAACGATAAATATCCTAATTTTTGGCAAAAAGGTATTACCTACCATTACTTTGGCAAAAACCTGTAAATAATAATGATAAATAAATTCCGAGTCAAAATAAACTACATAAATATTTTCAAAAACAATTTGCCTTTCTCTAGAAAAATTCATACTATTTCTCTTGAAAAATATTCTCAAATATTTATATAAAAATACAAAAAATGCAAAAAATAATTCAATGTGAAAAAAGCTTTAAATGGTATTAGTCGCTTTCAACAAATAAATTCATACTCCTGTACTCTAAAGACTTGTAAACATTTCTATAACTTAAACAAATTTTAGAATATTAACAAATGCGGAAATACTGGAAGTTTCAACTGCAAGCAAAATCCTGACGTTTTGGCATATTAAATTTAACGGCGAACCAAATTACTGTAAGAAATATTACCATATCTTCCTCAAATTAAACCCTTTGTAAATAGTATTAGTCTCCTGATGTATGGAAATAACCTTACGGGAGTCACAGTTTGACGTATAACGCCTAACACTGAATATGGCCGATAGAGCATTGTGAGGTTAATGAGATAATGTAATCCTGTTTAAGTGATAATTACTACTAACGCAAGTATCATAAATTTACTTTATGTTTTATTTGGCGTAAGTTATCTACCACCTTATAAATAATCAACTATGTAACTATTTCTACAAGGGACGCCCCGAAACTTCTTGAGTTCTTGATCTTTAAACGAAATACATATATAGGAACTTAAACAAAAAAAAAAGAATTTATACATAAAAACATTAAACCTGACAATACATTTTTGACATTTTTTATTTTTCAAGGACGTCTTATAATGTAATTCAATATGATGACCAACGATTATACAGCTTTTTAATTCCATCCCTATATAAAGGGTGACTTTTTTAGTGTGTCCGAACTTCCGATAGGGGTTGTTGTTAAACGAACTGCGAGTTTGCGCGCAAGTCTGTAAATCTATGTCTCAATTGTCTGGCAAATCATCATTGAACATTTAACATCAGAGCAACGCTTGATGTTAAACGTTAATATAACATTGCTGACGTTAATATTTACTAAACTTAGTTATATGTCCAGTCATCTTTGCGACATCAAGAAATCCGATAAAGTTTTGTTCTACTGTTCCGGTTGATGTATTACCAAATCTTAAGACAACTGACATTTGTTCAACTCGACTACAGTCTTTAGTGCAGTCGAGCAAAATAGAATAATATTTTTCCTCTTTTACCCTACAAATTACTTCATGTAATCAATGCGATCAATTCATTTTAAAACATATTTTATATATCAATTGAATTACCCATAATTTGGCAACACTGATTTCTAACCACAAATAGCCACTCTGACCGCAAGTTAACATCAATCTACGGCCGGAATCTGAAGCGAACTTGACAAAAAAGTTGGAGAGCAAGAAGTTGCGTTTAAGTTGGCATCAGGTTGTTTAGTAACTTGAATTTAACTTAACTTCAAAAATTGCTTGTCAGTTATTGTCGTTATGTTGATCGAATGTTTTAGTTCAAATTTAGTGCAGGTCTTGCTCTCAAGTTGCTTCTATTCTACGGAGGTAGATTCACATCAACCTGCACGCTAACAGTTACCCAGCGAGAAGTTGCCATAAATTTAGCGTCAAGTTGGCTGAAAAATCACTTCATTGCTGAGCAACTGAGGCTATTAGGTAGACTAGATTTTTAAAAAATGTATGTGGTAGGTTAGTATTGCCAAATGTTTTAGTAGCCCTGGCTATACATTTTTCACGAGTTAAAGAAAGCTGTATAAACCTTCGAGGCGCGAGGCCGTAGGCGGTCGCCCACGTCGCCCACGCCTTTTATATATATATATATATATATATATATATATATATATATATATATATATATATATATATATATATATTCCATTTTCTAGTGTTATTCGCTTGGAGTCAAGAATCCAACTGACAATCAATCTGAGTTATTAATTATACTGATCAATCAAATTTAATATCTAGGTTAACACAGCGATTTCAGCACGGATATTGTCGCTGAGATGCTGTATGGTTTGGGTTTTATTGATGAAATCATCACCGCTGATTATTAATTTTGCATGACAAATGTTGAAGGAAGTGGTTTTTATGGTGGCATTATAGTATTCTAATCGCTCAGTATTTTCTGTAGGCAACAGGTCTTGAACAATTTGAATCTTATATGAAAATTTGTGCAAGCCACTCTATAAACTTTAACATAAATTGCGTGGAGAATTTGCCAGTTGTGCACCACGTCGTCGAATCGACGTTTCTGAAGACTCCTACATACGTCTATGTACATGTGTCTTTTAGCCTGTATTTATCCACAATAAAACTTGCACGTGTGCACTACACAACAGCCAAATTATAACAAATATATCGAAAAATAAATGACGCCAAAACAAAATAGTAATATGATTATTTCCACCTTTTATTTAGATCATAGACGATAATACAATATTTTTCCTAAATGTTTTTTGTTTTAGCGTTACGATTACCAAATCACCTGGCCAACCATAAAAATAGATAAACAACTACATGGGTAATTTAATTCAAAAAGGAGTTATCTGTATTGTTTCTGAATTCTTACTTTTATAAATTGTGAAAAATTTTCCCCACAGCGTTTATACAAATCGTTGTTTTCTGTTCGTCATTTAACGAAACATTTCTATTATTCACAGAGCACCAAATGTTTTTTATGCAATACCCAATACTGAAACATTTTTCAATTCCCTACGTAGCAAGTTTATTTGACATATATTGCCTTAATGGACATCTGCCCCTAAATGACTTTCATTTTTCATTTATGGTTAAATATTCCCTTTATGTAGAGGTTCCAATTTTTTCCATGTTGCAGCATTTGAATATGGACAACCAAAAGGGCTTGAAACATTTGGTCGAAAAAAGCCACATTAATATTGAAACAATTTGATATATCTCTCACAGTCATTTCGTTATTCAGTGTGTTGGTTATTTTGTTTTATTGAGGAATGAATAAGTAAATAATATCACTGGACCAGTTAATACAAGAAATTAATGACGCAGGATATGTAATGAATTTTTAATTTAAACTTGGTTGTTTTAAGTCAATATAAAATATTTCGGTAAGTTTGAATAAAATTAGCAATGCTTTTAATTGAGGGAACTGAATATAATTTTACATTAAGGGGTAATTACAAAACCAATCACAATTTATATTTAAATAAAATATAAAATAGATTTTATGTTGTCTAATATAAATGACAATGTTATATTAACATTTATTTTATATACTGTTGTTTTGTAGATTATCAGGAAATGATAACTTCATTTAATTATTGTTTTCCAGTTCAAAAATAAAAGTTGTCAAGTTTTATAAAATTTTTCAGTTTTTTTTGAGAAAAACCGTTAATTTTTCAAAGTTGGCCATTTTTATTTCTTCGTAAAAAAACTTCGATTTATTCTGCGGATAATGCCGCCCATATGAAAACGGGCCGACTTTTCTTTCTATTTTTTTCTTTCAATGATTTTTTTTTATTTTTTGCCAATCCTTTATTGTTTCTATTATAAAAGCTTTGTTTTTATAACAAAATAAATAAAAGGAAATGGTTTTATGATCTTTTATACTTAATTTCTAATCTAACCTAATGACTAATGATTAGGGTTTCATGAATAATACGATTAGCAATCATTTTTTTATAACAATTTAACAAACGATTTATTTAATTTTTCTTTGGCTTTTAAATAATTTACAGATTCTATACTAGTTTGAATTGGAAAAATTCTGGACACAAAAACTGTGTCTAGAATCACATTGTATAACTGCTGAGTTCACGTAATTGATTTCGTTTTTGAAAATGGGTCACTTATGTCATTCACAGCTTTCATTCTTCACATCCTCTTCTGGCGAAAACCGTTATATTAGGAAGGTTATCGGATGTAGAAACCCATTCATAGAGTTCGTACGGGGTGGTTATTTATTTATCAAGCACTAGTTGAAGACTCCCTCTCGCTGCTAGTCTTTTTCATCTAGTCAATACCATCATATGCAACTTTCCCGCGGGCAGTCGCAAAAAAATGCCATTCAGTAAGCATTTCAGAATCACTTTTGTGGGAGTTTAAATTGACAAGGTTTTTAAAAATTTTGAATTGCTGAGGAACCCCATCCGAAAAATAATAAACTTTGCTAACTGTCAGAATTACTTTTAACAAAATCAGTTATTATTTTGGTAAAACAAAGAAAAACAAAAACAAATAAATCGACTATTAGTAAGTCTATGATTGTCATTCCCTAACTTATCGATTCAATTATCCTGGCAAATTTAAATACCATTTATGTCATATCAAATTATGTCATGTTGAACACAATTATGTTAAACAAAATTATTTAAAAGTCAAAGAAAATTAATTAAAATCGTTTGTTATGTTGGTATAAAAAAATTGATTGTTAATCGTATTAACTGTGAAATCCTAATCATTAGGTTAGATTATAAATTAAGTACAAAATATCATAAAACCATTTACTTGGATTTACTTAGTAAAAATAAACTATTGAGAAAAAAAATTATAATTATTTTTCAAACAAAAAAAAATAGAAAGAAAAGTCGGCTCACTCTACATTCACGGCATTATCCGTAGAATAAATAATAATAGGTTTTTTAAGAAAAAAAAAAAATATTGGAATATTGATATAGCGGAAAATTGATATTGAACAAAAATTTGAATTCCTTTGGTTTTTGCCAATAAATCATTCACAGTATGTTTGCCTGTGATAAAAATTAAAGGGTAAAACTACTTGTACCCTTTATATATGATAAAGATAAAGTAATAGCTCTTTTAGTGTCCTATGTATAATAAAATGGGAAATTCCAACTTCGCAACACTTCGAGTACTGGTAGAATCTTTTTCAACAAAATGTAAAAGTTATTCTTGGACTTCAGGATCGATTTCTCGTTACCACCCACATTTTTGGAAAGCTGTCAAGGGAAAACCTACTGCCCTCTTCGATGACCAAGAATGGTTCAGTGATTTAGGCCTCCTGACTGATTTGATTTGAACGAGCTGAATGGACGGCTACAAGGTAAGGAAAACTTTATTAACAACTTGAATAACAATATAAAATCCTTGGAAGCTAAATTCAATTTGTGGAAAATGCAGCTTCAGAAAAAAGATTTCACGCACTTCCCGAACTTGTCAACTTGTAATTGTTGAGAGGTGGACAAATATATATATATATATATATATATATATATATATATATATATATATATATATATATATATATATATATATATATATATATATAAAATAATATATATATATATATATATATATATATATATATATATATATATATATATGTATATATATATATATATATCATCATCATCATCATCATCAGCCCGTATCGATCCACTGCGGGATGAAGGCCTCTTCAGCATGCTTCCAACCTTCACGGTCCTGGGCTTTCCTCTGCCACTCGGGTCCAATATACTTAACGATCTCATCAGTCCATCGTGCTTTCGGTCTTCTTCGCGGACGTTTGCGATCAAGCGGTATCCACTCCAGGATTGCCTTGGTCCATCTGTCGTCCCATCGCCTCGCTATATGGCCTGCCCATCTCCATTTCAACTGTTTTACTCTTCCAATGATGTCACAGACTTTTGTTTGTTCCCTGATCCATGCGCAGGACTTTCTGTCTCGTCTTGTAATGCCAAGCATACATCTTTCCATTCCCCTCTGTGCCACCCGAAGTTTTTGAATTGATTGCGATGTGAGTGTCCAGGTTTCACTTCCGTATGTCATAACGGGTAGAACGCACTGATCGAATACTTTTCTTTTCAGGCAAAGTGGGAGTCTGCTCTTAAACACTATGTTGAGCCTACCAAATGCCTGCCAGCCACATTTAACACGCCGTTCCACCTCCCGGGCGGTATTCCACTCCATGGAAATCCTCTGTCCAAGATATACAAAGCTGTCCACAATCTCTAAATCCCTTCCTAAAACTGAAATTCTTCTATCCTGAGCGAAGTTATTGAACATAACCTGACTCTTTTTCAGGTTTATTTTCAAGCCAAATGGTTCGCCAGCCCTTTGCAGTTCTTGTATGCGTCTTTGCAGCTCCTCTGGGTCTTGTGAAATGAGAATAATATCATCTGCAAATCTAAGATGGTTTAAGTTTGCACCATTGATCTTTACCCCATCCTGTTCCCAATCCAGTTTACGGAATACTTCTTCAAGGCCAGCCGAGAAAAGAATAGGCGATATTGCGTCACCCTGCCGTACACCTCGTTCTATATTAATTCCCACTTCAAGATCATCAAGGTGAATTGTGGCTGTAGCTCCATCATATATCGATTCTAATAGGTTTACATAGGCTCTCTCTACACCTTGGCTAAGCAGTGCATCCATTATCGCATGCTTTGAGATGGAATCAAATGCTTTTTCGTAGTCGATAAAAGCCAAGCACAGTGGCATGGTGTATTCGTTGTGCCTTTCTATGACCTGCTGTACAACCTGGATGTGATCCATTGTACTGAATCCACTTCTGAATCCTGCTTGTTCTCTTGGTTGTGCGTCATTCAGTTTTTTTAATATTCTTTTAGAAATTATCTTAGTGAAAACTTTGTACATCACTGATAGGAGGCTTATTGGACGGTAGTTCTTTAAATCTTCCTGTGCTCCTTTTTTATGTAAAAGGATCACTTCTGCATTTTTCCATAAGTCAGGTACTTTTTGTTCTTTGGGGCATTTTGAGTATAATTTTGCCAGTGTTTTATGTAACGTCCGACCACCAGCTTTTAGCATTTCGACAGTTACACTATCCTTTCCTGGAGCCTTGCCGTTCTTCATCAATTCTATAGCATTTGTTACTTCCTCCACTAGGATATCTGGTATTATATATTATTCTTCCGTGGGTATTGCTGTCCCTGACTGGCTCTGATCTTCATATAACTGGGAATAAAACCTTCTGACAATCTCTAACATTTGGGTACGCGTCCTGCACACTGTGCCATCCTCACGCTTTAAAGCATATATTTGCGTTCTTTTGTTTCCAAGCTTCTGTTTAGCTTTGTTAAATCCTTTGTTTTCTTCCAGGGTTTTTTGCACTAGCTGCATATTGAATCGGCGCGTGTCCTCTCTGATACGTTTTCTTATAGTTTTGCAGAGCTCAGTGTACTCGACCCTGCCAAAAGGACTACCTGCATTTCTCATTGCTCGCCGTTTCTTCATTAAATCAATGGTCTCACTGGAGATTTTTGTTTGTTTGAGACATTTTTCCTCTGGTGCTATTGAAGCAGCCGTTTGAAGTACATTGTTGGCGATTTCTTCATATTGAACTGATATTTCCACCTCCTCTGGATCTTGTAACGCAGCAAACCGGTTTGACAAAGCAATCTCAAAATCGCTTCCTCTCTCCAGCAGTTTTCCAGAATCTACCTTGCCCTTCTTTGATCTTACCATTTTTTCGCGCTCTTTTCGACAGTCAATCCGAACCCTTGCTCGTACAATTCGGTGGTCACTTCCAACATTAAAATTGTTAAGGACAGTACAATTGGTAAATATTGTTTTATCGTTGGTCATGATGTAGTCAATTTCGCTTGTGAGCCCAGATGGACTTTTCCATGTCCATTTTCTGCTGATATTTTTCTTATAGAATGAATTCATAATATATAGTTCTTGTCCTTCAGCAAAATCAAATATATATATATATATATATATATATATATATATATATATATATATATATTATATATATATATATATATATATGTATAATACAAAAATAGGACCAGTATAACGCACTTGAAAATCTTGGTCTTATCTTGGACGTAGCAATACAAAGACAATTTTCAAGGTGCAAGTGCGTTATACTGGTCCTATTTTTTGATTTGACATGAAGAATATTGGAATAAAGATTTGGTTTATATTCAAAATATCATATACATAGGATATGGAGTAAACACACTGTTTGCATTAGTGGTTCGATATTTTCGAAATTTTTTTCTTATCAAAGTTACCTTGTCTATTGTCTATCTATTTGACGCATGTTATTTTAAGCTGGGTAAGTGAAAACAAAATATGTTCTCATTATTAACCAGTAGTCTCACTAGGTTAATATTAAGGACTTTGAAAAGAGGTTGAGAACGTATTAAACGTGAAATCCTCAGTGCGTCCTACCCGTTATGACATTCGGAAGCGAAACCTGGACACTCACATCGCAATCAATTCAAAAACTTCGGGTAGCACAGAGGGAAATGGAAAGATGTATACTAGGCATTGCAAAACGAGGCAGATAGCCCTGCGCATGGATCAGGGGACGAACAAAAGTATGTGACTTCATGGGAAGAGTAAAGAAATTAAAATGGAGATGCCTAACTGATGCGCAACTGCCACCATGCGCCACCATGTATCTCTCGGGACCAGTTTCTAACCTTTCAGCACGCCAGAGACGAGCGGTGGCACCACGTGGAGACAGGGTGAAAGATTTCTGTAATATTGCTCTCCACGGTCTCGTTACGCTATCTAGTGGGCATATCTGGTACTATACCCGAGGTTGCAGGCAGAATGTTAAGGGCAGTGCTGACTGCTACGAGCATTCGCCGTATGATGGCGTGAGTTGTGTGCTATTACGACCCGCCATCAAAATGGCCTTACCCGGACCATCTCTCCCAACTGCTTTCCTTGCTCATCTAGAGCTCGGCTGATGACGGCTGAAAGGCTAGAAACCGGTCCCGAGAGATACGTACTGGCGCATGGTGGCAGTTGGGCAGAAACGAGCAGTGGCATCACGTGGAGAAAAGGTGAAAGATTTACCTGTAATATTTCCCTCCACGGTCGCGTTACGCAATCTCGTAGGGATATATATATATATATATATATATATATATATACTATATATATATATATATATATATATATATATATATATATATATATATATATGCAGCTAGTGCAAAAAACCCTGGAAGAAAACAAAGGAATTAACAAAGCTAAACAGAAGCTGAGATACAAAAGAACGCAAATATATGCTTTAAAGCGTGAGGATGGCACAGTATGCAGGACGCGTACCCAAATGTTAGAGATTGTCAGAAGGTTTTATTCCCAGTTATATGAAGATCAGAGCCAGTCAGGGACAGCAATACCCACGGAAGAACAATATATAATACCAGATATCCTAGTGGAGGAAGTAACAAATGCTATAGAATTGATGAAGAACGGCAAGGCTCCAGGAAAGGATAGTGTAACTGGCGAAATGTTAAAAGCTGGTGGTCGGACGTTACATAAAACACTGGCAAAATTATACTCAAAATGCCTCAAAGAACAAAAAGTACCTGACTTATGGAAAAATGCAGAAGTGATCATTTTACTTAAAAAAGGAGCACAGGAAGATTTAAAGAACTACCGTCCAATAAGCCTCCTATCAGTGATGTACAAAGTTTTCACTAAGATAATTTCTAAAAGAATATTAAAAAAACTGACGCACAACCAAGAGAACAAGCAGGATTCAGAAGTGGATTCAGTACAATGGATCACATACAGGTTGTACGGCAGGTCATAGAAAGGCACAACGAATACACCATGCCACTGTGCTTGGCTTTTATCGACTACGAAAAAGCATTTGATTCCATCTCAAAGCATGCGATAATGGATGCACTGCTTAGCCAAGGTGTAGAGAGAGCCTATGTAAACCTATTAGAATCGATATATGATGGAGCTACAGCCACAATTCACCTTGATGATCTTGAAGTGGGAATTAATATAGAACGAGGTGTACGGCAGGGTGACGCAATATCGCCTATTCTTTTCTCGGCTGGCCTTGAAGAAGTATTCCGTAAACTGGATTGGGAACAGGATGGGGTAAAGATCAATGGTGCAAACTTAAACCATCTTAGATTTGCAGATGATATTATTCTCATTTCACAAGACCCAGAGGAGCTGCAAAGACGCATACAAGAACTGCAAAGGGCTGGCGAACCATTTGGCTTGAAAATAAACCTGAAAAAGAGTCAGGTTATGTTCAATAACTTCGCTCAGGACAGAAGAATTTCAGTTTTAGGAAGGGATTTAGAGATTGTGGATAGCTTTGTATATCTTGGGCAGAGGATTTCCATGGAGGGGAATACCGCCCGGGAGGTGGAACGGCGCGTTAAATGTGGCTGGCAGGCATTTGGTAGGCTCAACATAGTGTTTAAGAGCAGACTCCCACTTTGCCTGAAAAGAAAAGTATTCGATCAGTGCGTTCTACCCGTTATGACATACGGAAGTGAAACCTGGACACTCACATCGCAATCAATTCAAAAACTTCGGGTGGCACAGAGGGGAATGGAAAGATGTATGCTTGGCATTACAAGACGAGACAGAAAGTCCTGCGCATGGATCAGGGAACAAACAAAAGTCTGTGACATCATTGGAAGAGTAAAACAGTTGAAATGGAGATGGGCAGGCCATATAGCGAGGCGATGGGACGACAGATGGACCAAGGCAATCCTGGAGTGGATACCGCTTGATCGCAAACGTCCGCGAAGAAGACCGAAAGCACGATGGACTGATGACATCGTTAAGTATATTGGACCCGAGTGGCAGAGGAAAGCCCAGGACCGTGAAGTTTGGAAGCATGCTGAAGAGGCCTTCATCCTGCAGTGGATCGATACGGGCTGATGATGATGATGATGATGATGATGATATATATATATATATATATATATATATATATATATATATATATATATATATATATATATATATATATATATATATATATACATATATATATATATATATATATATATGTATATATATATATATATATATATACATATATATATATATATATATATATATATATATATATATATATATATATATATATATATATATATATATATATATATATATATATATTATATAACAGAATAAATAGAATTTTTCTACTTTAAGCCTTACTTAACTACTAAATAACTGGATTTTAGCTTGAATGCTGCATCTGCTTTAATAGAAAATTGCCATTGCCATTGCCATTGCCAAAGACTTTGTTGACCTATTGTACTTCTTAAATAATTTTTTATTAGTTTTAATTTTGAAAAGCTGATGATCAGTTCCTTTCATCGAAGGCTAAACTGACCGGTATTGTTAATAAAAAGTCGAATTTATATTCCTCAAATTTGATTTACTTGTATTTTTCAGATGTCGTACTGATGGTGGCCTGGTTCGTGAGATTTAGATTTTGGTTTATAATCGACACTAAACATTTAGTAACTTGTTCCACCATTTTGGAATATTACTGATAAACATAATTTCTTCAATATTTTTTTAATACTTATAATGTCACTCTTTTTGAATCTTTTGTTAAGAGTTTTTATATATGCTTCCCTTACGTTGGACCTCTCTGAATTACACATTCCAGGGTAATGCCCGATATTCATTGGTGCATTGGTATAGACAATTTAATATTGTCAATGATATAAGTAAAACAAAATTTACATTTTGTGTAAATGTGTGTTTTACATACGTGCCTTATTCCTTTTTTGTGTATAGTACAAAACATAAAAAAGATTAGGGAATAAATTAGACGATATGTCTTAGAGGTAATTCGATTTAAATCTGTATTAATCTATTTATTTTATACATATATTCATAGATTTATATAGAAACGAAATTTACCTTCCTCTCAGACAATTTATTTCAGGGGCACAGCCGTGCATACGCAATTTAAATTCAATATAGGTAAAAAGTCTACAACTTCGCTGAAACCACAATATTGCTTCGTTTTTCCCATGTGTGCCACGCACATATTTGTTCATTTTGCTAAATATGTTTAAGTGAATATCATACACTACTACAATATGCAGCTCTCGTCAAATATTAATAGAAGAACATTGAATATCACGGAATATTAATTTGAATACTAATGAAAAATATTTTTTAACTAGTCATATGCACTATAAGACAGCGATGCATTTAAAAAGTGTTGCATACTTTAATAAATATTCTAAAGACCAGTTTTGTGGTTCTCTTGATTATTTGGCATATTAGAGGAAGACGCGTCATCAAAAATTAATATTATTGGAATCTTAAAATAATAGTTCGTGAGCACTTCAAATAAAGTGAGCGAAAGATTAAGGTGATGTTCTTTGTTTCACTTGTGTCTTAATGCAACTCAGGTTTATAAAAACCCAGATCGCATCTGCAGTGGTAACCACCGGCAACCTGGTCGGCGTCAGTTCACCCAGAGGGTCCGGCTGTACACCACGCTCCAGGAACTAACAATCCCTGGTTCTAAACTCCCAGTGGAAACTGGGAGTTGGCCCTATAAGCGTGCAAGTAATAACAATGACGCTCCCGGAGTAACCAATCCACCCATCAGACAGACGGCAACCGGGCACTCGGATTCTGGCAAACCCAGACTTTCACGATCTCAAAAAAAGTAGGAGCTTTCCAGCAAATTTCCACACAAAACACCTACATACATTGGCACCTTCAACGTCAACACGCTGATCCAACCAGGAAAACTTCACAACCTAACTACAGAACTTGACAGGCAAAGGATACTTGTGCTTGCCCTACAAGAAACACGCATCACGGATAAGTGGACTACGGGAACTATGGGAACTACCGCATATTCAAAAGCACGACAGACAAATGAGACGCCAGGGGCGCTCCGCTTCTGGATTGGCCTTTGTGGTCACAAAGGTATAGTTAACGCTATTAAGGAAATCCCCCCCTAAACAATAGACTAATGACAATGCGCATACAGTGTGGCAATAAAAAATACACCATGATCAAGGTACATGCCCCTACAAACGGCGACAATAAGAAAAACCCCAAGTTTATAGAGAAATTCTGGGAAACACTAGAGAAGGTAATGGCAACGGTTTCAAAGAATGATATCAAAATTTTATTGGGCGACTTAAACGCACCAATCGATGGAGAAAAAATCCTCAGAAAACCGTAGGTAAATTCCTCGGTCACAAATTTGCTAACAAGAACGGCACAAGACTCATCGAACTACGCTAACAGAATAATTTGAAGTTCATGTTAACATCCCTAAGAAAATCTCCACAAAAACAGAAGACATGGGGATCGCCGATACAACAGATTGGAGAATTCCAGATAGACCTCGTTGCGATCTCATAACCACAACAAAGAGAGATTCAAGATGTCCAAGTCTGCAGGGGTGCAATCATTGACTCAGACCACTGCCTAACACGAATCAAAGTTAAGTTCACCCCAAGGGCAATGAATCAGAAGAGAGAAATTCGATACGAAAAAGATCAAGGAATTCAACATAACACAGGAATGGGAAGAGGAACCGGCAAATACATGGGAAAAATTCCACAAAAAAAATTACACAAAAAGCACAGGAGCTGAACCATTGAAAAATAACACAAAACACCGTTGGTGGGACTCGGAATGCGAAAGTGCATTGCAGTGACGCTAACGAACATTTCAAGAGAACAACACTAAAAAATCCCCAGAAATAAACAACTATTTTACGTGACTAGAAAACAGACCGCAAAGGTTATCAGGCAAACTAAGAGGAAGTACATGAAGAAACAACTAGACTCTAGAGAAGAATTTCCACAATTATAACACGAGAGACTTTTATAGGACTTTCGCAAGAAAAATCCGTGGATACACACCACAAAATATTTGCTTCAGAAAGCAGAATGGGAGATTAGTGCTAACCAATCAGGAGAACTGTCAGGAGCTGGCACACTATTTCTCTGATCTCCTCATTGCCCCGAACGCGACACAAGATTCCACAAGGAAAATAGTATCCATAGTGTCTCAGAATCACCACCACCAAAATAGCACACAATACACAATACAAACTGCAAACAACACAACGGAACTATTAAAAAATCTCGGCCCAATCACTACAAGAACTCACGAAAATTATCACGAACATCTGTCAAACAGAAATATTACCAGATGAATGGAAATGTGCTCTTATCCACATATATATATCAGTACACTCCCACCGACAAGACCAACAGAATTCTTACATACATACAAGGCGCCAAGTCAACAGTACCATGGATTGCCCAAGTTAGAACTGATCTGGGAAATGCACAGGTGGACGAAGGAGAGATAATAGAGGAATAAAAGATAATAGAGGTGTGGGGGATCAGAATGAACAAAATGAGTCAAAATGCTTTGCGTGATCCAACTGGGTTTATACGCACCTTAATATATATATATATATATATATGTATATATATATATATATATATATATATATATATATATATATATATATATATATATATATATATTTTTATATATATATATATATATATATATATATATATATATATATATATATATATATATATATATATATATATATATATATATATATTTATATATATATATATATATATATATATATATATATATATATATATATATATATATATATATATATATATATATATATATATATATATTTATATATATATATATATATATATATATATATATATATATATATATATATATATATATATATATATATATATATATATGTTGTTAAACAGTTGAATTCCAATAGCTGCCATCCACTATGTTGTGTCGAAATTTTAGTACAGTTTTTTTCTTCTCCAGATCAGGATCTTAGCGATTATTTCCTTGATGACGTTTTAAGAGATTACGTTGGAATATAAAATTATAATATAAATCAATTGTTTCTTTTTATATTTCCATGTTTCGTGATAATTTATTTACCATTAGTCACGGCCAGTTGCGGTGTCAGTTTCCTGATAGTTCTCAGCAGTTTAGCTTAAGTAGATTCACAAAAATTTCAGATGAAACATGCTTAATGACGAGTTTGCAGTGCGGGTGGGGAGGAAATCACTCAAAAAATAATGACTAAGAAAATAATAACTAAGAAAAAATATATTTATATATAGATATTCTATTGCTTCTAAACATGTTGGTTCATATTCAATGAATATCACATTATTATAACGGGCGGGAGAAGTCTCGAGCTACCATTTTAATTATTTATAACTTTTAAAAGAAACAAGACAGATTTTCTCCTATAACATGCTTATTTCGACTTTAAATTTTGTATTAACAATAGTTTCGATTGATTGCGCGGTTGGCTCTTGGTGAAATATAGTAACAATGATAATAATTGTAACACTTGATATTTGTATCACAATATATTCAAGATATTCCCTGACATGTTTCGGCCTTGCGATCATTCTGTAAGGGACCATTCTCAGTTTATACATAACTCTGTTTGAGAATGGTCGCGAGGCTGAAATATGTTACAGAATAACTTGAATATATTCTGAAACAAATACCAAGTGTTTTAATTATTATCATTTTTAAATTTTGTGTTAACACATTTAATTAATGCAACTTTGTGCATGCAACAACAATTAATGCAACGTAATGCATCAATTTCAGCACGGATGCTATTCTTGAGTTGCTGTATGGTTTGGAGCTTATTTGTGTAAACCTATTTCTTCAAAAATCCCTATTAAAAATAATCCTAGGCCGCCAAATCAATTTTGCATGAAAATTTTCAATTTGATTGATGTGGTTTATGATGGCATTGCAGTATTCTAATAGCTTATAGTCTGAAGTAAACAGGTCTTGAACAATTTAAATCTTAGGGAAACCAGTTAAATTATTCCTCAAAATTGGGTGTAGAATGCGTGGAGAACTTCCCAATTGTACACCACGTTATCAAATCAAGGTTTCTGGAGACCCCTCCAAACGTGCAATATGTGCAAAACACTTGCACCGCCAAACACGTATTGTCGTAAACATGACGTAAAAAAAATTGCGCCAAATTAAAATACAATGCAATACCAGTTCCACCCAGTACAATAGTAACAATATTCAACCTAAACAGATCTTTTTTAATCGCAACTGATTTTAAATCTGAAATATCGTTAAGAAATAAATGGTGTTTGTTATCTATGGATATTTTAGTGCTCCTAAATATGTTCTTTCAAGTTCAATAAATTTCATACTATTAAATTAGTGTACAAGCTGTCTAAAGAAAAGTTTCTTTTTTAATATATAGCCTTTAGACTTAGGAAATTACTTTTTAAAAATTTCATCTAAACGAACATCATCTATCTCATCTAAATTTTCTTAGGATGGCTGGAATGACTACCATTTCGTGTCGAATATTTTCTTTTAACTGCACGAAATAATCCGTTTTATTGACGTAAACTTATGATTTCAGATAGTCAGAACTAAATCAGAACTACTTGGAGGCTACCTTTTTTGGAAAAATTTCATGAATTCGTGGCAGAGACATGTTGGAAGTGTGTGGCGTTGCTCAGTCCTACTGAAACCATGTTCTTTGATCATAACCATCAAACTTTTTCAGTTCAAGTACCAACCAAAAAAGTATGCAAATTTCCACATAACGGCCTGAATTGACGGTATCTGTACACCTCCTGCTGTCTTCAAAAAAGTACGGCCCGATTATTCCTCGCGCTGACATTGCAGCCTATACAGTGACTTTAGGCGAATGTAGGGGTTTTTGATGCTTGTGTTTCTGGTTCGTTGCACTGCAGTAATGATAGTTCTGCTTATTTACATGACCGTTGAGATGAAAATGAGTTAACCTCCCCTCATAGTTGCTGTTTCTGCGTAGTTAGCCATTGAAATACAAACTTTCCTATGGAACACCTTGTATATATTTATAATAGTGTATTCTGATTAATGCTTTAAGTCTATAATTGACTTAAAAATTTTGATGAAAATTAAGAAAATTAAGACATAGAAGTCAAGATCAGCTATCAGGTCACCTTACTGTATCGGAAGCTGTAGTTCTAGTTGCATTAGCATCTGGCATTAATGGTACACATTTTTTTATAAAAAAAGGAAATCATGCTGTCTGTCCGATGGAATCGGATGGATATGGTATTCTCTAAGACAATCTTATTCAACAAAGTTCTTAATTCTTAAAAATGTTGCTCAGTTATTTGTGAAGCCCCGATTCTCAATTCTCATGAATATCTCCGACATTCACAACATGAATTAATCATTTCAGTTTCAATTTTTAAATTACAATCTAAAATTATTTAATATATTAGAATATATGTAGCCATGTAATTATTCACACTGAGATTTCTAAATATTTGGCAATTTAACAAATACAAATATTTTGTTTAATTAGTTTGGAGATGTTGGCTCTTGTTTGGCTAATATGAAATAACATGAATTAATTTTGGATAAAAGGTATTTTTATAAATCACTGAAAGAAAATTAATATATAATCAAGAAAACAAAATGATACACAGAGATAAAAATATATAAATTGGTCTATATCATAATAAAATATATATTGGGTATGTATCAAAATAGAATAGGCTTATACTTTAAGAATCATAATCCTTGCACGCGATTTTATCATTAACTGAAAGGTAAATTTTGATGTATAATATTTATAGAAGCATTTATTATGTTCTCGTGTTGTTTTTCTGTTCTTTCTTTCAAATCCTAAATATTTTCTCGACATTTATATTGTATTGAATCTTTCAAGCTGCAAACAAATTAATTTTAGTAAAAAAATTGCTAGTTACACTTGATATTAATGATTTTCTGGATATTTTCTGTTCGCAATCCAGCTTACGGAATACTTCTTCAAGGCCAGCCGAAAAAAGAATAGGCGATATTGCGTCACCCCGCCGTACACCTCGTTCTACATTAATTCCCACTTCAAGATCATCGGGGTGAAGTGTGGCTGTAGCTACATTATATATCGATCCTAATAGGTTTACATATGCTTTATCTACCCCTTGGCTAAGCAGTGCCCAAAGCAAGCATTATTGCATGCTTTGAGATGAAGTATAATGCTTATTCGAAGTCGATAAAAGCCAAGCACTTTGGCATGGTGTATTCGTTTATGGCCTATGGCCTGCTGTACAACCTGGATTTGATCCATTGTACTGTATCCACTTCTGAATCCTGCTTGTTCTCTTGGTTGTGCGTCATTCAGTTGTTTTAATATTCTATTAGAAATTATCTTAGTGGAAACTTTGTACATTACTGATAGAAGGCTTATTGGATGGTAGTTCTTTAAATCTTCCTGTGCTCCTCTTTTATGTAAAAGGATCACTTCTGCACTTTTCCACAAGTCAGGTACTTTTTGTTCTTTGAGGCATTTTGAATATAATTTGCCAGTATTTTATGTAACGTCCGACCACCAGCTTTTAGCATTTCGACAGTTACACAGTCCTTTCCTGGATCCTTGCCGTTTATCATCGATTCTATAGCATTTGTTACTTCCTCCACTAGAATATCTGGCATTTGTTCTTCCGTGGGTATTGTTGTCTTTGATTGGATCGGATCTTCATATAAATGGAAATAAAATTTTCTGGCAACCTCTAATATTGCGTACGCGCCCTGCATACTGTGCCATCCTCATGATTTAAGGCATATATTTGCGTTCTTTTGCTTCTCAGCTTCTGTTTAGCCTTGTTAATTGCTTTGTTTTCTTCCTGGGTTTTTTTGCACTAGCTGCATGTTGAATCGGCGCGTGTCCTCTCTGATACGTTTTCTTATAGTTTTGCAGAGCTCAGTGTACTCGACCCTACCAAAAGAACTACCTGTATTTCTCATTGCCCGCCGTTTCGTCATTAAATCAATGGCCTTACTAGAGATTTTTGTCTGTTTAAAACATTTTTCTTCTTGTGCTATTGAAGCAGCCGTTTAAAACACATTGTTGGCGATTTCTTCATATTGAACTGATAGTTCCACTTCATCCGGATCTTGTAACACAGCAAACCGGTTTGATAAAGCAATCTCAAAATCGCTTCCTCTCTCCAGTAGTTTCCCAGAGTCCACTTTACCCTTCTTTGATCTTACTATTCCTTCGCGATCTCTTCGACAGTTAATCCTAACTTTTGCTCGTACCATTCGGTGGTCACTTCCAACATTAAAATTGTTGACAGTATAATTGGTAAATATTGTTTAATCGTTGGTCATGATGTAGTCAATTTCACTTGTGAGCCCAGATGGAATTTTCCATGTCCATTTTCTGCTAATATTTTTCTTATAGAACGAATTCATAATATATAGTTCTTGTCCTTCAGCAAAATCAACCAATCTGTCACCACTATTATCTCGCTCACCAGTTCCACATGGGCCAGTTGCATTTTCGTCAGTTCTTGTTGTTCCAATTCTTATGGCTTATAGTTGGTGCATACATTTGGACGATTTGAAGCCTAACTTTTTATTCAGCTGAATGACGCATTGGGCTAGTCGGTCAGATGTACTTTCAAATTTTATTACCCTGTCCTTCAGCTTTCGATTGATGACGAATCAAATTCCGTCACATCGACCATTTTCCGTACCTCGAGTGTAAAGTACGTGTCCAGTTGGTTCCAGTTTGATTAACTCTTCGCCCTTTCTTCGTGTATAATAATAATATTATATAGTGTATAATAATAATATTATATAGTGTATGATAATAATATAATATCCCAATGTATGTTGTCAAGTTCGATTAACAGTTCTTGAAATCGGGCCTCCGTATTCATAGTCCGTTGTAATGTCAAAAGTCCAACGAGAAGTCGGTTAAAATATAGGTTGTTGGATTGTGGAGAGGGACTCCCTATTCTTATGTAAGAAAGCATATGTCGGTACCCTGATGAGTCAAACCACCAACACACAAAACATGTGCCCTCCAATGTAAGGAATGGGTGGAGCTTCCTTCCGGTCAAGCAACTAACCATCGCTTATTATGCCGGAGACGCAGGTTGTTGTGCGTTCCACATAAGATTGTGGAACCTAACGGTCGGGGTGTATAACTCCCGGCTACTGTTGTCTCGTTGGACGCAGTCGAAAGAAGTTGAAAAACTCCATTTATAAGCCATGCGTCGAGAAGTTAGCGAAAATATGTGTTGTGTGATTGTAGAGAGGGACTCCCTATTCTTGGCGAGATAGCATATGTCGGTACCCTGATGAGTCTAACCACCAACAGATGAAACATGTGCTCTCCAATGTAAAAAATGTGTGCGGCTTCCTTCCGATCAAGCAACTAACCATTGCTCATATATATATAATATATATATATATATATATATATATATATATATATATATATATATATATATATATATATATATATATATATACATATATATATATATATATATATATATATATATATATATATATATATATATATACCAGGTGTCCCATTAAGGATGGATCGCGGCCGTATCTTGAAAACTATTTATCCCACAGCTTTGGGAAAAAAAAATTGTACTAAAAATGATCATGAGAAATTCACCAAAAATATTTTTAAGCTTCTAAAACGACCGCAAGAGGGCGTGACGAGCTAAACATTTTTAAAAATCTTTTTTTTTCTGTATTTTCAAGTGTTAACCGAGTAAGAAAAATTCTCATTTATAATTAGCAAACTGTCTCCTATAACTTTGTTTTATGACATTTTCTCGTAATTTCACGAATAGAGGGGCGGGGGGGAGTTTTACCTATTGAGATAAAAAGTCGTCTAATGTCCGTTTGCCTTAACCGATTTCCTCAATTTGGATTCATTTAAAAGGCAATTGCTGGGACAATCAGATAATCTGGGAGATAAATTATTTAATTTATAAATGAAACCGCGAGGTGGCTTTACATTCAACAATAGTTTTCTTGAAGTTTTGTTCAGTTTTATCAAATGGAATGGTACAGCTTTTACTACATGGCAAGAAAGGTAATTTAAAGAGGAATCGTCCAGTGAAAGCCCGAAATCGATATCTCTGACATGTCAAGAGATATTTCGATATTTCTGAAAAAAATCCGTTAGATTTAATTTTTACCGTAATATTAAGTTAAAAATTGGTCTTAATATTTAGGTCGCAATCGCAACCGCAACAATTTTATTTAAAAAATAAAATTATCTATTCAGTATCAGTCATCATAAATGTTCTAATCCTGACCTTGATAATATTTTCTAATTTAATTACATAAACGGAAAAAATGCCTTTCCCCAATTGTTGCATTTTCTCTTTTGTGTTGCTTAAATACTACTTGACAGAATATTGAAATCAGTCATTAATAAATATACCTACTCTTTCTTTTAAACTAAATGAATGGATGAATGAAATTATACGTTTTCGGGTTTCCAAATAAACGCATGCAATCCTTAGGTACATTACACAAAGAGTGTAAGAAAGGAACTATGGAAACAAACAAAAACAGTCAAATTAACTTGTCAGTTTTGAAATGCATTACATTTTTAACATTGCATTTATTGATTATTAATAATTATTATAATAATATCTAACAATGCCTTTTACGAATAACGAGGCCTATGACATGTTGGCGGTGTATTTCCAATGTTTTGAAAATGCATGTATAGCAGAGCGGCAATATGCAAGTCACTATCCTGAAAGAAGGCATTATTCGAAGAAGGTGTTTACTAACAAGACGTCTAGCAAGACGCTTACGAGAAACAGGAATTGTGCATCCAGATCCAGTCCGCATCAGGTTACGTTCGATTCGTAATGGAGATAATGTCGTAAATGTTCTGGCTTATGTTGAAACCAACCCCAATTTAAGTATCAGACAAATATCTGAAGAATTAGGTGTTAGCAAGACATCCGTTCATCGAATCTTAAGCGATAACAAGCTGCACCCCTATCATGTTGTCTTACACCAAGCCCTTTTGGATAACGATTTCGACAGAGGGTTAGACTATTGTCACTGGTTAAAAAATATGTGTAGTGGAAATAAACAATTCTTAAAACGCATACTATGGATTGATGAAGCTACTTTTAGCAGTGATGGAGGCGTTAGCTTACATAATATGCACTACTGGGCAGTTGCTAATCCACACTGGATGTTAGAAATCAACAACCAAAATAGATGGAGTGTGAACGTATGTTGTGGTGTTTTGGAAGACAAAATTATTGGTCCCTTTATTTTTAATGGACATTTGAATAGTGAAACATATTTAAATTTTTTACAAAATGGACTGCCAGAACTAATGGAAGATGTTTCGTTGGAAACAAGAAGACAAATGTGGTACCAGCATGATGGATGCCCTGTCCACTTCTCGCAGGTGGTTCGAAACTTCTTGGATGCTTCGTTTCCAAATCGTTGGATAGGACGGGGTAGTTTATTTTCGTGACCGGCGCGCTCACCGGATTTGACAGTCCTCGATTTTTACTTGTGGGGAAGACTAAAAGACCTTGTTTTTCAAACTCGTCCTACCACACTAGAAAACATGATTGAAAGAATTCAAAATTCAATAACCAGCATTTCAAGAGCGGAAATTGAAGCTGCCGTTTTTAGTACTCGTCGAAAAATAAATCTTTGCATTTCTAAGGATGGAAGGTTAAAGTTCAGATTCTGTTAATTATTAGACTGCTGTGCTGTTAATTTTATTTGACTGTTGTTATTATTATTATCTACGTTGTTGGCCCGTTGGCCTTTAAACACGCTCCAAATTAATATGGCACGAAGAATTTGGACCAGTCCTAAGCCTGGGTAAAGTGTGAAGGAAGGCAAACATTAGATTAATATTTTTTTAACTTAATGCAGGTAGTAGTGAAATAATAACTGATTTTTTTCAGAAAAATCGAAATATCTCTTGACATGTCAGAGATATCGATTTCGGGTTTTCACTTGATGATTCCTCTTTAAATTGCCTTTCTAGACATGTAATAAAAGCTGTACCATTCCATTTGAAAAAACTGAACAAAACTTCAAAAAAACTATTGTTGAATGTAACGCCACCTCGCGATTTCATTTATAAACTAAGTAATTTATCTCCCAGATTATCTGATTGTCCCAGCAATTGCCTTTTAAATGAATCCAAATTGAGGAAAATCGGTTTAGGCAAACGGACATTAGACGACTTTTTATCTATATAGGTAAAACTCCCCCCCCCCCCCCCCCCACTTCTTTATTCGCGAAGTCACGACAAAATGTCATAAAACAAAGTTGTAGGAGACAGTTTGCTAATTATAACTGAGATTTTATGATAAGTGTCGAAAGAATACGATCATTGAATATGGAGAAAGCTCTTTTTCGTGATTTCTTCAGGTGAGCATTTTTTAGGTCCTGATGGAATCGCTCTCCTTGTTCGTCATTGTAAGAGCCAAGGTTGTCAGAAAATTTGTTCAAATAATTGTGGAGGTAGTAAACTTTGCAGAAGTGTCCAGCATGTGTATCTGAAATTTTCCAGTATGTTTTATACCACTTCGAGATAATTTTCAAACTTACAATTCCTTAGGAGATTTTTTGCAAAACGAAATAAAATCAGACTAATGATTGTATATCATTCATTGAATGCACGACATTGTTATCTTTGATCAAAAGCCAAATTAATGGTCCATCGAAAATGCCACCCTTAAGTTTCTTCTTGCTCCAACCAGGAAATTTCCTCGATATATGATTAAAACAGGGACCATTTTTATCCAATCCTTTGACATACTGTTTCATTAGTCCCAATTTTATGTGCAATGGAGGCAAAATTATTTCCTCTATAGTAACTAACGCTGTATTTATGATATTTTGTTTCCGAACTGTTAAGTCTTTTCTTTCAGTCCAGTTTGTGGTTGCTTTTAGCTCTGCTATCCCACAAACAGCGAAAACATGAAAATTTAGTGTAGTCGCTTGACGGAATAAAAAGTTTACCATTTTTAAATTAACGCATATAACCTTTTTTGATTATCGTACTACAATTTTGCCAGTATAAGAGATATGGTTTCATACTCCTCCTTTAATTTAGTGAAATGAGCAATATGAACCACACCATCCTTATTGCAATTATGTAGCAAAACACATTTTAAACTCCGCTAGGAACTGTTTATAAAAAGTCTCCATTCAGTTGGCTGGTAATTCAAGAAACGGATTTTTGATAAAAGACAACCGATATCATTACAAAAAACATTTTTTTAGCAAAAACGGAAGCAGTTCTTTTTCTCGAGTACGATAACATATAATTTTTAGCATCTGGAGAATGTAAATTCCTCTTTTTGAGTCTGGATGCCAACAGTTCTGATCTTTCTTTTGAAAGGTCGAGATCTCTGATAAGGACACTTAAAGGACTTGAGTAAACAGTTGGGGTTTTGACGACGTAGCTTCAAATTATCACTTTCTTCGCTAGTACAAGCTTGCCTAGCTTCAGATGTATTACATTCTGTACCTGAAAGACCAGATAGGCTACGAAAAGTTGGAAAGTTGGTTCTTTTGAAAGGTCGAGATCTCTGATAAGGACACTTAAAGGATCTTGAGTAAACAGTTGGGGTTTTGACGACGTAGCTTCAAATTATCACTTTCTTCGCTAGTACAAGCTTGCCTAGCTTCAGATGTATTACATTCTGTACCTGAAAGACCAGATAGGCTACAAAAAGTTGGAACAGGGACGTCTTCTAAATGAGAAACAGATCTTTTAGAAGATACCAGATCGGGATAGGTCATTTATTTTCGGTTAATACCATGTACGTTGACTAAGTTAAAATAACAGTCATTGCAGTGATTTTTTGGTTCCCTCCGAATTATAGGCACACCAAACTTCAATTGACTTCCTTTACCATGCGTCCATTGCCTTAAAGGTCCACTATACATTTTGCAAACATTGTTTGGAATTTTGATTTTTAAGTTAAAGTAAGCGAAATCCATTTTGCATAAATTCAGATATAGGTTTTAGAAAATTTTACACATTTTTCGCTTTGTTTCAAAAAGCGTTCGAGTAGTATAAGTTTTGACACTAGAATCTTCCAGGTTTTGTTTGAACTGAGCAAGCAAGAAAAATAAACAAGTTAAGTGGCTACTGAGAAGAAAATATTATCAACGTGAGTAGATTATAAACTGTACGTATTTTTGATAATTTAATGTTACTGAGAGTGTTGCTATACACTATACTTTAAAATTAGGTTTAAGTCTGAGCGGCACCATTTTTTTTTATTTTGAAGACCTGTGCAAGTAATGATCTTAATGTCATGATCAATCTCTTTTAGTCTGGAAAAGAACATAGTACCTTGCTACGAGGAGCAGATTTAACAAATGTAATACTAAAAATAATAATAAATAATAATAAAAACATGACAAAGGAAACCAATTTTCATTTAAATTCTCCAAATTTCAAACAATGTAAATAATCACGATTTATACCCATCCACTTAAGAAAATTGAAAATATTTTTTTGAACAATAATAGGCATTTTGTAATTTTATAGTATGTATATCTAATGCTAATCGTTAATGGACGAGATGACTTTCTAAATCGTGCCTTAATCAGTAGCGCCATCTATGAATGAATACGCGCATTATCTTCACACACACACTTTCCACCAATATACATTTTAAAGCGCTTAGTCATAAAGACATAAAAATACATTTTATATATAATGATAGCAACTTTTTATCGTCGATCGAATGAATAGTAATGATTCTAAGTTGGATAAAAGTGCAAATATGATTCTTATTGGTTAAGGTGTTGGCGTATTGAGCCGTACAAATATTTAAAGCTATGTGACATATATTTTGGTGGTAGAAATAGCAGTAAAGACGATCCACCATCAGATCCATCAATAATAGTTCGAACTGGAAAAATAAACGGCTAAAAGAAAACTGACAATTTCCCTACAGATCACTGAAATGGGTTGTCCGGAAAATTCGTAGGAATTTTCCATCGGTTGCTCTTTTAATGCTTAAAAACAAGACATTACTAATTAAAACTTTATGTAAACAAAAAGCTGTAATTATTAATGTTTATTTACATATTATTAATTCCTGTGGGATTTACAACGTTTACGTTCAGATTCGCTTTGATATACCTTCAGTTAGTCAAATTGATTCAAATTGAAAATCTCAGTAAAAAATTTCCACTTGCGCCATATTAGGCATTTTTATTTCAAAAATGGCAAGAACACAAAAATGGCAACAAAAAATAAAGTCTATGGTCTCTTAGGAAGATCATGGTATAAAGGTAGTCTGGTCAGTTTGGGGGCGGAAATTGTTTCCTGGAAAACTGGGATCGTTTTTGCGCTATTCAAGCTTTAATGTATAGGAAATAAAAGCCACAATAATCGAAGATCTACGCATTATAGTTCGTAAGAAAGCAGATAAGTAAAATATCAGCAAATCCACACGTTGTTTGCGTAGCTGAAAAAAATGCTAAGTCTACCGATATCTTGCTATAAAAATATACTGAAGCAGACGATAACTTATGATGAAAAGTGGTTTGTGTACAACAATGTGTAATAAAAATAATCAGGGGGTTGCGAGGGTCAGCGGTCTAACATATGGCAAAACGCGGCTTTCATCCGAAAAAAAATATGATTTGTATTTGGTGGAATTGAAAGGGACAGGGACCCATATATTTTGAACCTCTACTGTTTATAATTAGATCAGCTGAAAGCAGAAATCTAGGAACACCGGACAGAATTAGCAAACCGGAAAACGTTCTCTGTCATTATAATAATCCACCACCACACTTTTTAATTAGGACTCGGCAAAAATTGTTGAATTTTAACTAAGATCTTTTGCCTTATCCACGTTAGTCAGCGGACATTACATCGTCGGACTACCATCTATTCCGCTCTCTTGAAAATTATTAAAAACGAAAGCAGAGATAAAAAAATAACCTGTGGGCATTTTTTGAGAGAATAAAATACATAAAAGCACTTATTGGTATTCCGAAGTCCAGTGTAGATCTCACAGTAGCGAAAACTAGAGAAAACCCTGCATAAATGTAAAATATAAGCAATTTTTTAACTAAAAAGTATTCTTGTACTCAATCTTCCCCTACATTCCCTTAATTTTATTCCGTTCGATTTATGGTTGTTCAGTAGACCTAAACTGGAAATAAATTCTTTCGACACTATTTCGGACATCTAGCAAATCTCCGAGACGATTTCCAAAAATCAGTCTCAGGAATTCTTCCAGATATTTTAGGAACTCTTCTGAGGCTAAAATGACGTACAAGCAGTTTGAATTAAAAAATGTGAATACACACTGCTATGAATTTCGTTTCATATGAGTCGCCTTGTTATTTTCGTAGATTTCGCATGGATTATTTTAAGTGATCTTTCGTAATAATATTTAGAATTAATTAAGTAAATTGAGAATAGTAGATTTGTTGCTGATAGAATTTTTAAAAGTTTAATTTTGTTTATTCATATCATATATTTCTATAAAATTTTTTAGTTCCTTTATAGTATCTCTGTCTCATATATCTATTACACAGGCGACATATATTTTATACCAAAATATACATTTTTATATTGAAATATATTATTTTTATATGCATATTAAATCTCTGTTAACCCCAACAGTCACATCCGCAGAGAGTTGCAATCGAGTTCCAATAATACATGACTGTTACTACATCTCAACGCCAGACGTTCGATTTATGGAATCTAGTTACAAATCTGAAACCAATACGTTTATCTACATTACGTGAGTATACCGGGTTTTCCCCCAACCACTTGATTAAAACAGACCGAATGAAAAACGCGGTTCTTTATTGCCGTGACAATTGACTAAATCATCAAATACACATGGAGCTTTTAAATTATTCCGGGTGGATTTAAATAAAGTTGATGCGATTGTAAGAAAAATCACCATATATACAGTAATCCCTCATCAACTGCGGTTTCCTCAACCTCGGTTTTGTCTTGTGAAATCGCCTAGACTAAATAATTTCTAATTCTCCAGGAATTGATTTATTAAATTTTTTGCATGACGCACGGCCATATGTTAAGCATTTACATAGTTTGTATGTATCATTATTCAAACGAAGTAGGTGATTAGGGAGAATCTTGTCATTTTTGTGAGTTGACCTATTAGTCCTTATTTTAAAATTTATCAGCAGTCGTCGTCATCAGTTCCTGACAAGGCAACAAAAATTGAAGATATTGTAAGAATCTTACACCAAGTTCATGGCGATGGTTTCGACGAGTTGCAACCAAGTGACGTCGAAGAAGTTATAGCTTCTCGCGACAATGAACTATCAGAATCAGAACTGCTTGAAATTCTGGAAAATACATCGCATGCCGAAAGCAATACAGATGATGAGATCCCCGATGAGGTAACGACTACTAAGATGACTACTACAAAAAATTACATTAAATTATTAACCGCACAATAGTTGCATGATTTGGTCTATAATGAAGATCCTTCAACAAAAAGAAGTCTAAAGTTTTCAAATGGTTTGAATGGGCTACTGCAACCTTATAGGGAGATCCAAATGAAGCTCACAAAAAAATTGAAAGAGCCACCAATTTTGCATTATTTTCGAAAATATGTTTTACCTTCATTATAAAACTAATATGTACCTACATATTTATAATATAGAATTCATACATGTACATACATATATATGTACATATTTTACATTTTTCTGTTTTCAAGTGTAACCCCAGTAAATCCCTCGCCAACCGCCGCCCTCTATCCGGAACGGAACCTCGCGGTTGACGAGGGATTGTTTATTTATATCTATATATATATATATATATATATATATATATATATATATATATATATATATATATATATATATATATATATATATATATATATACTTGTATAATCGTGTTAATCAAACTGGAACCAACTGGACACGTACTCTACACTCGAGGTACGGAAAATGGCCGATGTGGCGGAATAGGATTCCTCATCAATCGAAAGCTGAAGGACAGTGTGGTAAAATTTGAAAATACATCCGACCGATTAGCCCAATGCGTCATTCAGCTGAATAAAAAGTTTAGGCTTCAAATCGTCCAAGCTTATGCACCAACTATAAGCCATAAAGATGAGGAAATTGAGGAATTTTATGATGATGTGGCCCAGCTTTTATACAAGGAGAAATGTAGGTACAAAATCCTGATGGGTGATTTTAATGCCAGAATTGGAACAACAAGAACAGACGAAAATGCAACTGGCCCATATGGAACTGGTGAGCGAGACAATAGAGGTGACAGATTAGTTGATTTTGCTGAAGGACAAGAACTATATATTATGAATTCATTCTATAAGAAAAATATCAGCAGAAAATGGACATGGAAAAGTCCATCTGGGCTCACAAGCGAAATTGACTACATCATGACCAACGATAAAACAATATTTACTAATTGTACTGTCCTTAACAATTTTAATGTTGGAAGTGACCACCGAATTGTACGAGCAAGGGTTCGGATTGACTGTCGAAAAGAGCGCGAAAAAATGGTAAGATCAAAAAAGGGCAAGGTGGATTCTGGAAAACTGCTGGAGAGAGGAAGCGATTTTGAGATTGCTTTGGCAAATCGATTTGCAGACATTTGCGTTACAAGATCCAGAGGAGGTGGAAATATCAGTTCAATATGAAGAAATCGCCAACAATGTACTTCAAACGGCTGCTTCAATAGCACCAGAGGAAAAATGTCTCAAACAAACAAAAATCTCCAGTGAGACCATTGATTTAATGAAGAAACGGCGAGCAATGAGAAATGCAGGTAGTCCTTTTGGCAGGGTTGAGTACACTGAGCTCTGCAAAACTATAAGAAAACGTATCAGAGAGGACACGCGCCGATTCAATATGCAGCTAGTGCAAAAAACCCTGGAAGAAAACAAAGGAATTAACAAAGCTAAACAGAAGCTGAGAAACAAAAGAACGCATATATATGCTTTAAAGCGTGAGGATGGCACAGTGTGCAGGACGCGTACCCAAATGTTAGAGATTGTCAGAAGGTTTTATTCCCAGTTATATGAAGATCAGAGCCAGTCAGGGACAGCAATACCCACGGAAGAACAATATATAATACCAGATATCCTAGTGGAGGAAGTAACAAATGCTATAAAATTGATGAAGAACGGCAAGGCCAGGAAAGGATAGTGTAACTGTCGAAATGCTAAAAGCTGGTGGTCGGACGTTACATAAAACACTGGCAAAATTATACTCAAAATGCCTCAAAGAACAAAAAGTACCTGACTTATGGAAAAATGCAGAAGTGATCCTTTTACATAAAAAAGGAGCACAGGAAGATTTAAAAACTACCGTCCAATAAGCCTCCTATCAGTGATGTACAAAGTTTTCACTAAGATAATTTCTAAAAGAATATTAAAAAAACTGAATGACGCACAACCAAGAGAACAAGCAGGATTCAGAAGTGGATTCAGTACAATGGATCACATCCAGGTTGTACAGCAGGTCATAGAAAGGCACAACGAATACACCATGCCACTGTGCTTGGCTTTTATCGACTACGAAAAAGCATTTGATTCCATCTCAAAGCATGCGATAATGGATGCACTGCTTAGCCAAGGTGTAGAGAGAGTCTATGTAAACCTATTATAATCGATATATGATGGAGCTACAGCCACAATTCACCTTGATGATCTTGAAGTGGGAATTAATATAGAACGAGGTGTACGGCAGGGTGACGCAATATCGCCTATTCTTTTCTCGGCTGGCCTTGAAGAAGTATTCCGTAAACTGGATTGGGAACAGGATGGGGTAAAGATCAATGGTGCAAACTTAAACCATCTTAGATTTGCAGATGATATTATTCTCATTTCACAAGACCCAGAGGAGCTGCAAAGACGCATACAAGAACTGCAAAGGGCTGGCGAACCATTTGGCTTGAAAATAAACCTGAAAAAGAGTCAGGTTATGTTCAATAACTTCGCTCAGGACAGAAGAATTTCAGTTTTAGGAAGGGATTTAGAGATTGTGGACAGCTTTGTATATCTTGGGCAGAGGATTTCCATGGAGGGGAATACCGCCCGGGAGGTGGAACGGCGTGTTAAATGTGGCTGGCAGACATTTGGTAGGCTCAACATAGTGTTTAAGAGCAGACTCCCACTTTGCCTGAAAAGAAAAGTATTCGATCAGTGCGTTCTACCCGTTATGACATACGGAAGTGAAACCTGGACACTCACATCGCAATCAATTCAAAAACTTCGGGTGGCACAGAGGGGAATGGAAAGATGTATGCTTGGCATTACAAGACGAGACAGAAAGTCCTGCGCATGGATCAGGGAACAAACAAAAGTCTGTGACATCATTGGAAGAGTAAAACAGTTGAAATGGAGATGGGCAGGCCATATAGCGAGGCGATGGGACGACAGATGGACCAAGGCAATCCTGGAGTGGATACCGCTTGATCGCAAACGTCCGCGAATAAGACCGAAAGCACAATGGACTGATGACATCGTTAAGTATATTGGACCCGAGTGGCAGAGGAAAGCCCAGGACCGTGAAGGTTGGAAGCATGCTGAAGAGGCCTTCATCCTGCAGTGGATCGATACGGGCTGATGATGATACTTGTATATATGTTATAGATTTCCCTATTTATAAATTTCTTTGGTCAAATGAGACAACACTAGTCGAGTGTTAATAAACCCAAGCAATTGAGATTGTGGAACACTCGACTACCGTTGTCTCATTGGACGCTGTCATAATCTCACTAAACGGTTGTTCCTGGAGATGTTTCACATCAACAGAGATAAGAATACTGTTAATTCCAGAATTATGATATAGAGGGGTTGAGTGTCATCTATTCGAACATTTTGGGAAACTGAGGGAAAAAAATAATTCAAGTAAATATTGAAAGAAAACAATTTGTTTAATTCTTAGTATCTTGAAATTTCGACTAAGAATACGGTATAAAAAGAATCATAATATGTGGAGAAAAAAAAATATCATTGATTTTAACTGTATACATTTTCAACATTTCAACTGAATTTTAAACACAGCTTTATATTTCTTGGGCAGATGATTTCAATTGAAGGGAATACCGCCCAGGAGGTGGAACTGCGTGTTAAATGTAGCTGGCAGGTATTTGGTAGGCTCAACATAGTGTTTAAGAGCAGACTCCCACTTTGTCTGAAAAGAAAAGTCTTCGATCTGTGCGTTCTACATACCGTTATGACATACCGAAGTGAAACATGGACACTCACATTGCAATCAATTCAAAAACTTCGGTTAGTACAGAGGGGAATGGAAAGATGAATGCTTGGCATTACAAGATGAGACAGAAAGTCCTGCGCATGGATCAGAGAACAAACGAAAGTCTGTGACATCATTGGAAGAGTAAAGCAATTGAAATGGAGATGGTCAGGCCATATAGCGAGGCGATAGGATGGATGGCAGATGAACCAAGGTAATCCTGGAGTGGATACCATTTGATCGCAAATGTCCACGAAGAAGATCGTAAACACGATGGATTGATGAGATCGTTAAGTATATTGGACCAGAGTGCCCAGGACCAGAAAGTCCAGGACCTTGAAAGTTGGAAGCATGCTGAAGAGGCCTTCATCCTGCAGTGGATCAACAGGGCCTGATTATATATATATATAGATATATATATATATATATATATATATATATATATATATATATATATATATATATATATATATATATATATATATATATTGTTTGTTGTGACTTTATTGAGTTTAAGTTGTTATGATGTTCTTGTATTCTGACTGAGCTACGGCCTTCCTGATACAGTTTTCTGAATATCCATTTTGTCTTAGGGCTATGAAAATTGTTGACAGTTCAACTCTTCGTATATTTTGTAGTCAGTCGGAATGATTTAGAAGTGTTAGCTATTGCTTGGATTTGTGAATGATTATGATGTAACTTGGCGTTGATATATCGATCGGTGTGAGTAGGATTTCTATACCCTGTGTCCAAGTATTTCAGAATGTTTTGTTTGTGATTAGGAGGTTCAAAAATTGTAGTTTCTTTCCCAACTGATTTCTCGGGTGGATTTCGTTGGGCGAAACATTTTGATCTGATTGATCAGAACGGACAGATTGATGTCCATAACTATTAACGAACATTATCATGCGTGAATATACATATAGTTATAGATTTAATTCAAGCTCAAGTTTATTTTTAGTAAGTTAATTTAAAACTTGACACATCCTATCGAAGTAAATAATATATTTTTTAAATTTTTAGATATTTTTTAAAAGTGTGTCGTTTTCATTCTGCTTGTTTTAATTGAATATTTCCGCAAAAAAACCCGGCACTGTCACGTGATGTAGATAAACGTATCGCGGGAATATTGCCCGTTTTTGTTCGGCAGCGGGTGAATCTGCTGTGTGGAGAAAAACCAATTTGGAGCGATTGTCCCCCGGATCGGTTCCAGATTTGTAACGCTATTTCGTTGTCATGTGGAACCACGTATCTGCTTATAATGCTGTTCGGTTCTGCGACGTATCTTCAGGCGGTTTAATGGCTACTGAATTGAATGTCTGGCACTGAAATACAGTTACAGAGCCATGTGTTATTAGAACTTGATAGCAAGCTTCTGAAGGTAAATTTGTTTTTGTTAAAAGAAGTTATGCACGAATATAAATTCTTTATCGAATGAAAACAAATTTTTTCTAATATTTATTAATAACACATCTTGCGATATATTTCACTTGCGAAGGTGATTTGTAATAGATAATAGGTCTATAGATATTGAAAAGCTATGTATAAATTGATATTTAAAATTCGATTTTTCGTAAAGTGTTAAGGAAGGCAAACCTTAGGTTAATATTTTTTTAACTTAATGCAGGTAGTAGTGAAATAATAACTGATTTTTTTTAGAAAAATCGAAATATCACATGTCAGAGATATCGATTTCGGGTTTTCACTGGATGATTCCTCTTTAAATTACCTTTCTAGCCATGTAGTAAAAGCTGTACCATTCCATTTGATAAAACTGAACAAAACTTCAAAAATGCTATTGTTGAATGTAACGCCACCTCGCGGTTTCATTTATAAACTAAATAATTTATCTCCCAGATTATCTGATTGTCGCAGCAATTGCCTTTTAAATTAATCCAAATTTTGGAAAATCGGTTTAGGCAAACGGACATTAGACGGCTTTTTATCTAAATAGGTAAAACTCCCCCCCACTTCTTTATTCGCGGAGTTACGACAAAATGTCATAAAACAAAATTATAGGAGAGAGTTTGCTAATTATAACTGAGAATTTTTCTTACTCGGTTAACACTTGAAAATACACACAAAAAAATGATTTTTAAAATTCTTGCGGTCGTTTTAGAAGCTTAAAAATATTTTTGGTGAATTTCTCACAGTCAGTTTTAGTATAATATTTTTTTTCCGCAAAGCTGTGGAATAAATAGTTTTCAAGATACGGCCGCGATCCATTATTATATATATATATATATATATATATATATATATATATATATATATATATATATATATATATATATATATATATATATATATATATATATATATATATATATATATATATATATATATATATATATATATATATATATATATATATATATATATATATATATATATATATATATATATATATATATTGCTCAAATTTATTGAAATTCAAAGACAATGAATCTATTCAGGGTACGTTTCGCGTCTGACGTGTGACGTGACATAATCGATCTACAGATCTTACCATTCTTAATTTAATTTGAAAATTCAAATTCAAAAGAAATGTATGTGTGTGATGCTAAGAATCCAACCCGCCAAAAACTTAAACGTACGAGCATCCGGAATAATAAATAAAAACAAATATTTATCTTTGAAAATGGTTTTATTGTTTTCAACATACTCTCCGCGATGATCGATATACTTTTGCCTACGTTTGAACCAATTTTCATAGCACTTTACATTCCGATTGAGGTATCTCCATAACGTAAATATTGAACGCATTAAATCCTTCTTCTGGCGTCGAGCATCGTTGACCACGTAGTTTATTCTTCACGGTCGCAAACAAAAAGAAATCATTGGGTGCCAAATCAGAACTGTACGGCAGATGACCTATCAATTCGATGTTTTAACCAGTTAAATATTGAGTTGTTCGGTCCAATTTGTTGGCACATTTTAAAAGACCCATACAGTCGACTGCTGGTTACTTTCGGGTTCATACGCATAGATCCAAGATTCGTCAGCAGTATAGATGTTATACACGGCTTTTGACGCACCACGATTGTATTTTTTGAACATTTACATCAATCGACATGAGCCTTTTTTTAAGTTATTGTCAAATTATGCGGAATATAACGCGCTCAAACCATTTTTACGGCTAAGTGTTCATGTAAAATCTTAGGTTTCCTTCTCATACTAATGCCCCGGCATGCCTCATTCTTACGGTATGTTACATGACGATTTTTAATAATCAGTTAGCGCACAATTTACGCACACCTTTAAATTCGCCCGTGATCGAACGACGGCCACCATTGAATTTACAAAACCAGTGATATACAGTGATTTTAGGTTAACCAGATTAGGTTTTAATGCAACTTGAAATAGATCAATTATTTCATCAAAAATCATATTCAGCGATAAAGCTAATTTTTGGATAAATGGCTTCTTAAATAAGCAAAATTGTCGCATTTAGACTGAAGAAAACCCACATGCTGTCCTTGAAACACCTTTATTGAAACCACACCAAACATACCTAATTTGGTGTGGTTTATTGTCTTTAGGTTAATTGAATCGTACTAATTTGAAAATGAAAACGGAAATGCAGTTACTCTCAATGGAAAACGTTACAGAAACATGATTACTGTATTTTTCTGGCATGAATTGGATGATTTGGACGACATGAGGTTTCAATAAGATGGCGCAACATATCATACATCTCGTGACACAATCTGGCCACCAAGATCATGCAATATTACTCCACTGGATTTTTTTGGGTCATAGGGTTCATAAAGGCTAATTCTGATAATATCCTTGTTGTGGATATTTTTATAGTCACATATTTTCTTAAAAATGACATTCAGTTCAATTCAGCTGAAGTTCGAGGTGCTAAAACATCAATGTGAGTTTTTATGAAATAATAATGATGTAAATGAATAAGAAACAAAATATTTGTATTAAATATAATTAAACTATTTGTAGGGTGTCACGAAAAACACTCTCACCTCATTTGCAAGAATTGGGTACATTTTATGACTTTCTATAGAAAATTTTACATACAGATTTGTACTTTCTTATACATGTTTTAGTACGATACTAATTAATACTGAGTGACTTAGAGGTGACTAGATTATACTTTTAATAAAGAAACAGCCTTAATAAGTTATAATCAGTTTGTTTTATTATAAAACATATATAGGGGTTCCATTTGGATAAACCATTATACGTAATACATATAAGTTAATAGAAATCTTGTAAATACATTTGGACAACCATTCACAGTTTCCCTCCACCGCAGGATGAAGGCCTACTCAGCATGTTTACAACTCGTGCGATGTACAGCTTTTCTGTGTCATTCGGGTCCAACTTGTTTGATGATATCATCAGTTCATCGTGTTTTCAGTCTCTTTTACAGGCGTTTCTAATTAATAAGTATCAACTCTAAAATTATTTTGGATGTTCCACCATCGCGTTGCTATAAGGCCTGTCCATTTTCATTTTAATTATCTTACTCTTATAATGATGTCACATACTCTCGTTCGTTCTCTGATACATGTAGAGGTAATTTAATCACGTCTTATAATGCCAAGCATACAAACTTCCATTCCTCTTTGTGTTATCCAAAGTTTTGAGAGTGATTGTGATATGAGTATCCAGGTTTCAGTTCCGCGTGTTAGAACGGGCAGTGCGTACTGATCAACTACTTTCTCTTCAAACAAAGTAGGAGTTTGTTCTTAAACACTATGTTGAGCCTGTTACATACCTGCTTGCTATACTTAACACGCGGTTCCCCTTATCGGTATCAACTCCATTAAAATAATTTGACCATGATGTATTTAGTGATCCGTAACATCCAAATCCTAAAATATAAATTTTTCTGTTCTTTGCAAATTTATACAACATGATCTGACTATTTTTCAGGTTAATCTTTAAGCCAAACAGTACATTCAGCCTATTGCAGTTATTGTATTTGTTTTTGTGGCTCATCTGGGTCTTAGAAAGAAAAACAATATCAACTGAAAATCTAAGGTTGTTCAAGCAGAAACCATTGAATTGTATTCTATTTTGTTTCCAATTCAGTGCAATGCCACTTTTTTTGTTACTAAAATTGCATCTACGGCAACCGTTAGCCAGAGACATTTGGTTGGTAGGTCACGAATCGATTGCACAGGCATGTCATAAGGGCGCCATCCAGTTTCTCGGAATCACAAAAAATCAGAATAAACCCTTAAACTGGGAAGAAGTTGATCTCTGCTAAAAATATTCAGTAATAGTAATAATTATTTAATAAGTACAAGCATAAACTCAGAGACTAATATAAAATAAAATTAAAACATTAAACAATTATAACACAAAAAAGAATCTAACTGTGATGTTTACAACTACCCTATGTAACTAAGCATAATAAAGGTGAAAGGTTCAACATTAAACAAACATTATTATAGTATAAAGGCTCTTTTGGTTGTGCATCATGTAATGTTCATAATATTGTTTAGTTATTATCGTAGTGAAAATATTATTCATTACTTAAAGCAGGCTTATCGAATGGTAGTTAGGTAGTATTTCAAAATTTTTCGTGGCACTTTGTCATCCTGCATCATAAAGGCGATGTAGGGCCATTGTTACTCGATCTACTAGTATATCTGGTATTTCTGTGGTATCTTCTGGGAATAGTGCTGTCTTTGACTAGTTCTGATTTACATATAAATTTAAATAAACTTTTCTGCCAACTTCCAATATCTCTGTACTTGCCATGCACAATGTGTATAACAAGACATGTATAACAAAAACAAATATATTTTAATTGATTGCTTTTTTTAATCCGATGTGTGTGGTTCATGGCTTACTTCTTTATATTTTTTTATATTACCTTATTTGATGCTCCTTCGGTGAATAAAGTAATTATAGGTAAAACATTCATTTTATGTATTAACATTCTAATAAATATAAATGTTGGAATTAAATATAGAATATATGAATAGAGAAGTTACTGCGATTTGTTTCAAAAGAATATTCATTTGAGTTCTGAACAAAATTTATACTATCATGCATATATCTGTGAAAGTGTCTGAAAATACTTCCAATACATTTCAATTTTCACTCTGGGCTCTCTGACTTCACTTCAGCATCAAACATTTAATATAGCAGGCATTAAATGTCTAGAAGTTACGCAGCTCAGCCGAGAAGCATTATAAGCAGGCGTACGGCTTCATATGATAATGAAATCGCGTTACAAATCTCGAACCGATCCAGCGGATAATCGTCCCAAATTGCTTTTTCCCCACACATTCAGCAGGCAGATTCACCCGCTACCAAGCAAAAATGGACAATATACTCGCAATATGTGTCTTGTTGTTTTGTGTTGGTGCAGGATTTTTTTGCCGAAATATTCAATTATAACCATGATCTGTTAATTAAAAATACATCAACATTCTTTTATAATGCATGTATGAATTATATTTGTATTATGGCATCCAACATCAAAATATCCATCAATAAAAGCATTAAAACAATAATTTTGAAATACAAGTTATTTAAATTGTTTTGAGTTTTTGGATATTTCGACACTTTAGTTTCCTATTGTTTAATAGGAGTATGGTGCCAAATAGTATGGTGCTCAGAAATATTCTCTTAATGAAAAGTAACACTCCTTTCCGGGTTTCATTATATATAAGAAAAAAAATCAACAGAAAATTGACATGGAAAAACCCATCACATCTCACAAATGAAATTCACTACATCATAACGATAAAACAATATTTGGCAATTGCACTGTCCTGTTGTAAAACTGTCCCGTTAAAATGTTTGGAAGTGACCATAGAATGAATGGTATGAGCAAAGGTTAGGATGAAATGTTGAAAATAACGTACAAGAATGGTAAGATCGAAGAAAGGCAAAGTTAATTCTGCGAAGCTGCTTCAGCGGCGCAGCGATTTTGAGATTACTTTGTTGAAACGCTTTGCTGTGTTGCAAGGCCCATAGGAGATGAATATAATAGATCAGTATGAAAAAACATCGGCAATGACCTTGAAACGACTACTGCAATAGCACCAGCAGAAAAAATGTTCAAACAGCCAAAAATCTTTATTATTAATTTAATGAAAAAAAAATGGCGTAGGACGAGGAATGAAAGGAGTCTTTTTGGCAGAGTCGACTACGTTGAGCTTTGCAAAACTATAAGAAAACGTATTTGAGTGGAAATGCATCGGTTCGGCATGGTGCTAGTGCAAAAAAACACTAGAAGGAAACAAGGGAATAAACAAAGCAAAACACAAGCTGAGAAATACAAAGATTTTTGATCAGTGCGGTATAACAGATGGAAGTGAAACATGGACACTCAAATCACAATCAATTCAAAAACTTCGTGTAGCATAGAAGACATGTATTGATATGTAACAAACGAAAATATAATCATTGGGAGAGTCAATGAACTGAAATGGAGGTTGGAAGGACATTATGTTGAGGCGATGTGACGAAAGATGGACCCAAATAATTCTGGAATGGATACCGCTTGATCAAAAACGTCCATGAAAAAGACCGAAAATACGATGAACTACACCGTCAAGCGTATTGAACTCGAATGGCAGATGAAAGCTCAGGCCCATTCGAGTTGGAAGCATGCTGAAAAGGCCTTAATTCTGCAGTGGATCGACAATAGCGGTCATGATAACTTATGTTTTAAGTTCAATTATTTTAAGTAGATGGCAAGATTTCAACATTTGAAAAACGCGGTCATGGGTACATCAGCACATTCATTATCTAGAAAAAAACTTAAGGAAAGTAAATATTATATAATGTTATGGTCTTGATCTAATAATCTGTCTACAATGAACTATTTTAATGTTATAAAACATGCTAGGTCATCACATTTCTATATTAGCCAGTATATTTTAGAAGTTGGTTGTAATTGGGGATAAACAAAGCAAAACACAAGCTGAGAAATAAAAAGACACAAATGTTTGCCTTAAGGCGTGAGGATGGCACAGTGTGTTGTTAAAGTTATATGAAGATCAGAACCAGCCAAAGAGAGCAAATGCCCACGGAATAGCAAATGCGAAATATCTTTTTGGATGAAGTGACAAATGCTATAGAATCGGTGAAGAATGGAAAGGCTCCAGGAGAAGATAGTGTAACGGTTAAAATGTTAGAAGCTGGCGGTCAAATTTTAACAGAAGTGATTGGATGTGCTATGAATCATATCAGTGCAATGGATCATATCGAGGTTGTCCTCATAGGCAATAGAAAGACACAATGAATACACCATGCAACTGTGCTTGACTTTTATTGATTATGAAAAGGTAATTTCATCATTTCAAGGACTCAGTATCAAAGCAGGCCATAATGGATGCATTGCTTAACCAAGGGATAGACAGAGCTTGTGTGAACCGACTGAGATCAATGTATGTACATGTACAACGACAGTTCACATAGATGATCTTGAAGTTAAAATTAATATAGAACGGGGTGTACGGCAGAGTGTCTCAATATCGTTATTCTTTTCTCAACCTGCCTTGAAGATGTGCTCCGTAATATGGATTGGGAACAGGATGGATTAAAATAAATGGTGCATACTTAAGCCACCTTATATTTGCAGATGATATTGTTCTCCTGTCAAAAGGCCCAGATGAACTACAAAAACACATACTAGTGCTACAAAGGGCGGGAGGACCATTTGGTTTAAAAATTAACCTGAAAAGGAGTCAAGTTATGTTCAACAAATTTGCTGAACACAGAAAAATATCAATTTTAGGAAGTGATTTAGAAATGGTGAACCACTACATATATCTTTGGCAAAGGATTGCAATGGAGGGTGATACTCCCGGGAAGTGAAACGACGTGTTAAGTGTGGCTGGCAGGTATTTGGCAGGTTCAATATAGTGTTTAAGAACAAACTCCCATTTTGTCTAAAGAGAAAAGTTTTTAATCAGCGCGTGTTGCCTGTTTTGACATACGGAAGTAAAACATGAACACTTATATCACTATCAGTGCAAAAACTTCCGAGTAGCACAGAAGGGAATGGAAAGGTGTATGCAAGGCATAACAAAGCGGGACAGAAAGACCTGCACATGAGTCAGAGACCAAAGGAAAGTATGTGACATCAATGGAAAGATGAAGGAATTGAAATGGAGGTGGGCAGGTGAGGTGGTGGACTCGAGGCGATGTGACGACAAATAAACTCTAGCAATCCTAGGAAGGATACCATTTGATTATAAGAGTCTACCAAGAAGCCCAATTTGTTTTAGAATAAAGCTGAAAAATGGTCAGGTCATGTTCAATAAATTTTCGGAGGATACTAGAACTTCTGTTTTTGGGAGGGATTTACATATTGTGGATCACTACATATATCTAGTGCAGATGATTTCAATGGATGGAGATACATCCCGCATGGTGGAACGGCGTGTGAAATATGAATGGCAGTTATTTGGCGGGCTCAAAATAATGTTTGGGAATAATCTCCCACTTTTTCTAAAGAGAAAATTTTTCGATCAGTGCGGTATGACAGATGGAAGTGAAACATGGACACTCAAATTACTAGGCGGGACCAAGAACAAACGAAAATATAATCATTGGGAGAGTGAATGAACTGAAATGCGGGTGGGAAGGCCATTATGTTGAGGCGATGTGACGAAAGATGGACCCAAATAATACTGGAATGGATACCGCTTGATCAAAAACGTCTATGAAAAAGACCAAAAATACGATGAACTACATCGTCAAGCATATTGAACTCGAATGGCAGATGAAAGCTCAGGCCCATTCGAGTTGGAAGCATGCTGAAGAGGCCTTAATCCTGCAGTGGATCAACAATAGCTGAGTGGTATGATAACTTATGTTTTATTAAGTTCAATTATTTTAAGTAGATGGCAAGGTTTCAAAATTTGAAAAACGCTGTCATGGGTACATCTAGCACATTCATTATCAAGAAAAAAACTTAAGGAAAGTAAATATTATATAATGTTATGGTCTTGATCTGATAATCTGTCTACAATGAATTATTTCAATGTTATAAAACATGCTAGGTCATCACATCTCTATATCAGCCAGTATATTTTAGAAGTTGGTTTGGTATATTTTAGAAGTTGGTATCTCTTTTAAAGTTATCGAAATTAATCTTTATTTTTGGTGCGACTAGTGTGACAAAGAAAATTGTATTTAATTAAGAACATTTTCAACAAAATTTGCTTGCAAAATTTCTGTTGACACAACGAGATATCTCTCTAGATACTTGCGATCGGCTTCCATTAACAGATGTGGTCCTGAGAATGCATCTCAGCGACAGACGTTCGATTTGGCGATCATTAAGTCACCAGAAGATACGCTGCATAACCGAAAAGCATTATAAGCAGATACGGTTCCACATGCTGATGGAATTCGATTCGGCGAACAATTGCGGCAAATTGGTTTTTCCCCGCACGGCACACCCGCTTGCCGCCGAACAAAAACGGGCAATTTTCCCGCGATACGTTTATTTACATCACGTGATACTGCCGGATTTTTCTGTCGAAATATTCAATTAAAACGAACGGAATGAAAAATGCGGTTCATTATTACCGGGACAACCCTACACAATCAACTAATACAGATATACATGTTCTAAATCATTTGAGGGAGATGAGTTTAGATAAGGCTACTGGGTTGAGTTAAAATGCTCCTTTTATATGATTGCGATATAATTCTCATATAAAGTGATATATTAAAATTAATCATTTTAGTAAAGCAATACATTTTAATATAAAAATCTAATTTCAAGAGTCTAGTCGATAAAGCACATGTGCATTAGCACCTGTTGATATAGTAGATTTTGGCATTTTTTTTTAAATATTTCTACAGCTAATTTTAGACCTTTGCCCTGTCATCGTGATATGAATTTTATAAAATACTTTTCCATCGTTGCGGTAGTCGAGATACCTAAGGCGTTAGTATGGTGGATAGCCAGTTACAGTGGTGTAGGTTCAATTAAATATTTGTGATTTGCTTGTGAGGGTGTAAAAGTCAAACCAGGCTGGGTAATACGAGATGAGTAAATAAAGCAATGATAATGGTAACTTTCGATTTCGAGGTAGACTAATATACGCACATAAAAAAATCTGGTTCACTAAAAGACGGTTACGTGCCACTAAGAGACTGTAAGGAGTTTAAACTCGTGGTAAAGACGTATCAGATGTTGTCCTGTCTACCCTGCAAAGTAGATACCGACAGTGTGACCAGATCGAATGCTACGCTACCAGTCTCGTTACTCCTTTCATCTCGTTTTCATGGGGCTATTGATGTTCATTATGAAGATTATGTCATCACGAGTGAACTGTGCTTCATCGGTGAACAAGACATACTTGTATAATCTCCGATTTCAATTTATCCAGTTACAAAACTGCATCATTAACGCAAAATCACAGTCTTGCAAATGTTGCACTAGTTGCAAATGAAATGCTTATAAACAATTCATGTGAAGAGTCCTCCAAGCAGACGATTGTGTCATATGGTAAATATCTGCAATCCGCCTTGTACTTTGGCTTGGATCATTTTCAACGATGTCAAGGATTGCCTCTTCTTGTTCTGGTGCAAGTTTTAATTGCCGTTCAGATACAATTCTCGCACTTGGAAACATATCAGATTGTCCAGCAGTGATGAAAACTTGTTCAAAAACCCTTCTATCTGGCAGTATCCGATTCGGAAAACGACGCTGATATTTGGAGACTGCGCTATTTGAGCTTCTGTTACAAAAACCATAAACAAATAATATATCAACATATTCCCGATGAGAGAATAAAGAAGGCATAATGAAATCAATGAAATAACTTTAAAACAATTTGCTAATGACAAACTAATAATTAACCGGTATAAACAATGGTTGCTTAACAGTAAAAAAAATAAAGGTACATTTTCACACTCTTTATTACATTTCCCATCCATAAATTTGTTTACCCCTGTACAGTTCAGAATAGGATAGTAGATACAGTTCTGTATATACACAGTATAGATACAGTATAGATACAGTATAGATACAGTATAGATACAGTATAGATACAGTATAGATACAGTATAGATACAGTATAGATACAGTATAGATACAGTATAGATACAGTATAGATACAGTATAGATACAGTATAGATACAGTATAGATACAGTATAGATACAGTATAGATACAGTATAGATACAGTATAGATACAGTATAGATACAGTTCTGAATATGTAGCTGAAATATTAACATTTCCTCCTGAATCACCCTGTATTTTAATAAAAATGCTTCACTCTAAAATTTGCCCATTCCGTCAGTGGCCATCAAATGCCTAATCAAATGCGTGATTGGCGAATTTTTTGCGTGGTCCTGAAAAAAAAATGTATGTGTTTTTAAATATTTTTAATATTTTCCACGGGCTCGCTAGGCAATTTTTCGTGCATACCTGCTATTTGAATGGGGCCTGGGTGGGTCACGAATGATTTCACACAGTATTACTGTTACGAACCACAGGATGATGTGAGGTGAATTTAATTACAGCCTACATCCGACAGGGCCAGTGTATATGGTCGTACTTTTCGTTATTCCGTCAGGTACTTTCGAACGTTCAGCTCTAGCCCGACTAATGGGTGACCGCCAGAAACCGGTCTCGGGAGACGCTAACGTTTGATGGAAACTGAGGGAATGGGCAAATTTTTGCATGGAGCAGGGAAAAAAGCCTTTTTTTTAGTATGTTTAATATTCTCCATTATGCAACTTCATATATTTTAATAACCTACGTCATAAAAAATCCTTGATAAGAATTTAAAAATAATTCGTAATTATGGTTTTGTGGTGTGTCACTGTTTCAAATTTGTGGTTGGTAGTCAGACCGTGATCATTAAATATGTGGGTGAATAGTTCGGTTAGATTTATGAGTTCAGGTTTATGACGGGCATAAATAATTCCAACTAGGTGCCAGTAGTAACCTACAATTCTGTTTTCAATTGTATATAGCTATTTTGACGCTAGATGGCATTGAACAGCAAAACCGAAGTGTTTTCTACATTTCACGTGTATAGTTTTGATGATGTTTGACAGAAGGAATGTCAGCGATTACTTGGGAACAATGTTTTATTTGGATGTGATTTTTAAATTTTGTTAAACATTAAACATGGTAGAAAATAACGGGCTTTTGAACTATTATGCTTTTTTATTTCCCAATAGGCAAGAATGCTTTTCAGAGGCAAAATGAGATATGTGATGTATATTATGAAGGTGCCGTTGGCAATTCCACGTGCCCTGTGAATGTGATTTAGACAATTTGGTGAAAACCATTTTAACCTTAGTGACGATGAAATATTGACGCTAATTGGAAGTCTGAAGGAAAGGTCGATATATGGATACCACATGAATTTACATAGAAAAATTTGATAGATCCAATTTCTGTTTGCCATTCTTTATTGAAGCGGATCGATCAATTTTTAAAGCGGATGGTTGCTGGCAATCAAAAATGAATTGTATATAATAATATTAATCGTAAGAAATCATGGTGTAAGCTCGGAGATGGACCTTTCACTAGCGCAAAAACCAGTTTTCATCCGAATAAGAAGGTTATATTATACATTTACAAATACAGTTTCGACTGATTGCGCGGTTGGCTCTTGGTGAAACATAGTAACAATGATAATGATTAAAACACTTGATATTTGTTTCATAATATATTCAAGATATTATCTGACATGTTTCGGCCTCGCGTCCATTCTCAAAAAAAGTTAACTAAAGACCATTCTCTAAGAGAGTTATGTTTATACTTATCTGTCTTTGAGAATGGTCGCGAGGCCGAAATATGTCAGAGAATATCTGGAATATATTGTGAAACAAGTACCAAATTTTAATCATTATTACATACATATACGTAGTTTTGTATACCTTTGTAGCTGTTCTCGTTTATTTTTTGCTCAGTATTGCTCCAATTAGTTTTAATGGTGGCTCCTTGGTGTATGTTTGACTTTAATGCACCATTACTTTTACAATATCTTCACTCTATTTCAATTTTGCGAGACTTTAAATATAATCGGCCAATCATTCATTTTTCTCCAGGTAGCTTGTGGTAACTGCTATTTACTTGTTATGAGGTCACTTTCAGTAAGCTTCCGGAACTCCAGCGCTGATGATTGCGCTGTGAAAGTTTTTTTGATCGTATTTATATACTAAGTAGGACCTAGTTTTTTGAATGAATTTTGCTATGATTTACACGGCATGATATAGGCAATTATATCCATCTAATTCCGGATGTTAGTTTAGTTTTGTACCAAATGTGTTATATATAAACCCAATAATTCTATTACGGAATACTTATTGTTGTGACAACATTCACAACTGAAAAAAAATCACCCTGTAGATATATACACAATTAATAAAAGTCTATACCCATACTGAAATTAAAAAACCATCAGAGAAAAATTAACACCCACATTGTGGAGAATCATAAAAAAGGGACTCGTTATAAATACAAAATTTTCAAGTCCCCTAAAGTGGATATTGATGGTAATGGCATTTGGCACCAGAAAAACAAACATCATTTCAAAAGAACGGGATAGTGAAAACCCTGTAGCGAATAAAGTGGCGAAGTGAGGGACTTGAGTAAAACCCAAGAATTAACAGGTACAGATGGTTTTTTATAGTCTTATCACGTGAACATGGCTACATGGGAATTCCAGGTAGAAGTCCGAAAAGAGTACGAATTGACAGTTTGAGTTGAAAGATTGGCGAAAAGAGTCCAGGTTAATCCGTTGTACGTGACGAATTCGAGGTGAATCACGAGGAGAAAGTCCGAGTTGAAAGTTATATGTTAGCAGTTTCACGTTGGGAGTACAAATTGAGAGGTAGAATTGCAAGGTTAAAGAAGAGAGTTTGGGTTGAACCGTTACACGTGGAGAGGTCGAGGAAGATCACGGGAAAAAAGTAAAAGTTGAAAGCACAAGTTTAAGAGTTACACGCGAAGATTAAGAGTAGAAAGCACAATTCGAAAATTGCAAGTTAGAGTCAGTTCCCTGTCGATTTTGAAGTCAAGTTAAATAAGAATTTTGTGGCGCCAAATCTCGCAAAACTTAAGACAATAAGTGAAAAATTGCCCATCAAAAGTGTAGTAAAGTATTTCTTAATTTTAGTGAATGTATATATATATATATATATATATATATATATATATATATATATATATATATATATATATATATATATGTGTGTGTATCTTCTGCTTATTAATTCAATAACCAAGATCCATTTTGCGAACCAGCGAACTCTGGAACTGTGGAGATATTAATATATCTCTAAATGTGTGGACGAGGTTTCTAACAGAGGACTTCCTGCACACTTATTATATAACTTAATGTTCTAATGTAACACACTTTAATACGCACTCTTTTGTTGTTGTAAAATCTGCATGGTTTTCCTTATCACCTGACATAAGCCCAAATTATTTTTAATACTATCATGCTCTATAATATCACAGAAATCAGGATCAACAATCACCTGACCACAGACACGATTTTAACCCAATGAAACTGTTGCAACTATTTGCATTACAAATGGTTAAAAGATGGTAGGGAGGATGTTTTCAGTTGTGTCTACATTATGGTTTCTGTTGATTCATATTAGTTGTGTTTTTTTAATACCTTGCATAATTACCGTCAAATATTAAAGTAGGTAGAAATTATCCAACATCTAGAGGATTTTTGGTAACAAATATATATATATATATATATATATATATATATATATATATATATATATATATATATATATATATATATATATATATATATATATATAAGGCAGTTTACAGTATACAAACAGATTAGAAACATATTTTAATTCAGATGATTTCCTCGTTTACAATAGAATATTAATTACAATTAGTGAAAGTATTAGGTTAAATTTGAAAGTTTCCGATTTGTCAAAATAGAAAACTCATATTAATTTCAGAGATCATAATAATATATCATATATATAACAATAATATAATAACATATTAATTTCAAAAAGATGAGATTCGCATCGCAGTTACTGCAAAGCAATTATCATTAACTTATAACACACTTTATATAGCTGAAACTAGAACGTTTGAATCTGGACTGCATGTTTATATACCAGCTATATCACAGGATCCCTCCTTGAATAGCAATGAAAATTGGAAACTGAAATACTACAATCTGACGCCAATAGACTTCCTATGAGGGTTGTTATTTATGTATCCGGAATAAATAAATAAAAACAGAGATTTATCATCGAAAATGATTTTGTTGTTTTTCAAAATATTCTCCCCGATGATCGACACACTTTTGCATACGTTTGAACTAATTTTCATAACACTTCCATTCCATTCCGATTGAAGAATCTCCAAAACATGCATTTTGAACGCATCAACTGCTTCTTTTGGCGTCGAAAATTGTTGACCACGTAGTTTGTTCTTCACGGACAGGAACGAAAATAAATCATTGGGTGCTAAATCAGGACTGTACGGTGGATGACCCATCAATTCGATGTTTTGATCGGTTAAATATTGAGTTGTTCGGTCCGATATGTGAAACCTCGCGTTGACATGTTAAAAAATGATCCTGCGTTGCTCGTTGTTTTTTCTTATTTTTTAAAGACCTCTGGCAAACAAATGATTGTGCACCATTCAGAATTAACCCCTCTACGATTCTCTAGTGCTATTGTAGCCACATGCCCATTCTTCTAAAAAAAAACAGGCCACAATTTGCTTTGAAGTAATCCTTGCCCGAACAATTTTTGTTAGGTTTGGCTCATTTTGAAAGATCCATACAGTCGACTAACGTTTACTTTTAAGCTCATAGGCATAAGCACAAAATTCGTCATGTGTGTAGATGTTATACACGATTTTGACGCACCATAATTGTATTTTTTGAGCATTTCTTTGCACTAATCGACACGAGCCTTTTTTGAGCGATTGTCATATTATGTGGAATCCAACGAGCACAATTTTTTTTTAACGGTTAAATGTTAATGCTAAATCTTGGGTATGCTTGTCATACTAATGCCCAGGTATACCTCAATCTAACGTAAGGGACATGTCGATCTTGCTTTATCAGTTTACTCACAGCATTGATGTATTTTGGCCCAACAACCCCAATGGCCTATAGTGATATACAGCGTCTTTAGATGGTGCTTCAACTCCAAAAGTCGAAATGAGTTGATCGATATAATGCTGTTGAGATAGTCCACATCGAAAGTTGTAGTAAATTATCGCACGAAAATTCTCATGAGTTAACCACCATTGTTGCCAATTTCAAATACATAAATAGCAACCCTCGTATTGTTACTTTGGTTGTTTCAAGTAGAATGTTTTAATAATAATCCCGAAACAATCCAGGAACCATAAAAAAGGCAATGTGTGGTAAAACGTTTAGTGACATTTTGAAAAAAATTAACTTTCAAAGTAAATATTTTTAAGTAAATCTTTTGTTCAACACTCGCTGTTGAAAGATCCTTTTTCTTTTACCACTAAGTAATAGTTCAAGTTAACATGCATAACATTGACAATACGGTAGTATTTTTTATGATTTAACGTAATGTACAGTATACAAATAGATTAGAAACATATTTTAATTCAGAACAGTAATACACAAGATAAAAATATTAATGCATTTAATAAGCTACACGGGCGTAGCCAACGGGGGGGTTTTGGGGGTTCAACCCCCCCTCCCGAAATAAGCCAAATATTACCTAATATTATACCGAAAAAATACGAGGAGTGAAGAGAGTTAAATTATTACATTTGAAGTTTCAATTAAAGTTAAGAACTTTATAAATATATATATATAATATATAGATATTAAATTTCATGTAAGTATATTTTTGTTGCTTTATTTACTTCAAACTAAAAAAACCCGCCCCCCCAAACTAAATCCTGGCTACGCCCGTGATAAGCTATATCTATTTTTATGGAAATATGTCGATTATTTATTGAGAATTTAATATTTCTTGATGGTATGAATAAAAAGGAATAAAAGGAAAAAGGCAAGTGCCACGCAATTATTTTAATTGTTTATAACTTTTAAAAGATACATTAAATGTGAGCCATTAGCAGCTGTGTAACTTTCTGCCCTTTTTAACACATATTTCATAACTTTTTTCAACATCTTGTGTTAGTGTAGGGATTTCAACACGGATGTTGTCCTTGAGTTGCTGTATTGTTTGAGACTTATTTATGTAATCTTTTTCTTTCAAAAATCCCCATAAACATAATCTGGAGCCGTCAAATAATGTTTGCAAAAATTAGATGCAAAGTGCGTAAAGAAACTGCGCATTTGAAATTACAACGTCGAATCAACGTTTCGGGTTGGCGACTCCTCCATACTTTGCTCTACACATGCAATACTCTCAAATGTTCTGAATCTTTGACATTGTTTAAATGAAGGATAAATTGTTATTTTATAAGGCCCACGACAATTGGGAAATCTTCGATTAAATTCACGTTGAGATGCAATAATATAATTATTTTTTTAATATAAATTACAATAATTTCCCTGGTTTCTTTTTGGTGTGTATTTATCCAAAAAAACTTGCACTTCACCACTACATAGCAGCCATACCCAAACTGTCACACATATCACGAAAATAAATGGCGCTAAAACAAAATGACACTTCATGCGGCACTTCATGCTTTTTTTTATCGTCCGGCAGTATTAGCCAATTCTTTGTGTATCAATGTTCTAATGTACAGATGAACCTTGGCTGTATTTTCGATATAGCTTTGAAGCTGGGCCAATGTGGGTTACTAGCGGTCAAATGAGTCAAATAAGGTTACTGTATCACCATGTTATACTTAGATATATTATTTTACTGTTAATGTTGGCTGTGTTTGACTGAGAATTATAAAAAATTATTTTTAAAGAATCTGGTAAAGACATATATAGAAAAATAGAATTGGGTCCATTAAAGAAAAACGTCTAAAACTTAACACATCTAAATATCTAACAACCACACGTTTTGTGATTTTCCAAGGTGGTTTTATGTTCTACTGCTGAAACCGATATCTGCAAGATTTTCAATAAAATTTAAAGTAGAATAATACTTTTGTTACATCCTAGTAAGTTATGTTAAGTAAATTTTGCTAAGTCTTAGATCTTAGATAGAAATATCGCTTACAATATTGACATTAATTTAATACCCAATCCAGATTTTCGTAACGATATAGAGTATTTCAAATGCTTCCAGATAAGAACCTCCATTTAGCAACAATTACCATATTAGCAAGAAGCTCTATGTACAGACGTGCAATCTAAGACAATTGAAATATCGTATTACAAATTTCGCGTCGTTGGAAAGCCATATAATTGTTAAGTCTTTTGCGAGTGTTGTGTTTCTATTGTCTTACATTACGTTAAATTATAAAATATTCTGTCGTATTGTCAATGTTATGCATGTTAACTTGAATTATTACTTAGTGGTAATACAAAAAGGATCTTTCAACAGCGAGTGTTGAACAAAAGATTTACTTAAAAAATATTTACTTCCACATTTACACTATCTTAAAATTTTCAATCAATTTTCTGATTAATGTTGCTCTGTTTTGCTAGTAACGTTGAGTTACTTTATGGTTCCTGGATTGTTTTGGGATTATTAATAGAACTTTCCATTTGAAACAACCAAAGTAACAATACGAGGGTTGCTATCTATGTATATTGGAAATGGCAACAATGGTGGTTAAATCATGAGAATTTTCGTGCGATAATTTACTACGACTTTCGACGTGGATTATCTCAACAACAGTATATCGATCAACTCATTTCGACTTTTGGAGATGAAGCACCATCTAAAGCCACTGTATATCACTAGTTTAGTGAATTCCAATCGTGGCCGTCGTTCGCTAACTGACGAATTTAAAGAAGGTCGTCCAAAATCGGTTGTTGTGTCAGAAAACATCAATATTGTGAGCGAACTAATAAAGCAAGATCGTCATGTCATACACCACATGATACACACCAACATACACAAGATATATCATTAATATTTAGCCGCGAACAAGATTTGTGCGCGTTGGATTCCACATAATATGACAATCGCACAAAAAATGGCCCGTGTCGATTGGTGCAAGGAAATGCTCAAAAAATATAATCGTGGTGCTTCAAAAGTCGTGTATAACATCTACACAGGTGACGAATTTTATGAATATGCGTATGAGCTTGAAAATAAATAGCAGTCGACTGTATGAGTCTTTCAAAATGAGCCAAACCCTACAGAAATTGTTCGCGCAAGGAGCACTTCGAAGCAAATTGTCGTTTTTGAGAAGAATGGGCATGTGGCTGCAGTGCCACTAGAGAATCGTAAAAAGGTCAATGGTACACAGCCATTTGTTTGCCAGAAGTCTTTAAAGAAATAAGAAAAAACAACCAGCGGCGCAGGATCATTCTTTACTCTAACAAATCTCAAAAGGTCTCACAAATTGGATCGAATATCTCAATATTTAACCGATCAAAACAAGGAATTGATGGGTCATCTACCGTACAGTTCTGATTTAGCACCCAATGATTTCTTTTTGTTCCTGTCCGTGATGAATAAACTATGTGGTTCTTTTTCATTTTCGACGCCAAAAGAAGCGGTTGGTGCGTTCAAATGCATGTTTTGGAAATACCTCAATCTGAAAAAGTGAATATTTTGAAAAACAATAAAATAATTTTTAAAGATAAATATTTGTTTTTATTTATCATTCCGGATACACAAATAGAAACTTTCGTAGTGAGTTCATTGGCGTCAAATTGTAGTATTTCAGTTGGTAATATCCATCGCTATTTAAGGAGGGATCCTGTGATATAGCTGATATATAAACATGCAGTCCAGATTCATACGTTCTCGTTTCAGCTAAATAAAGTGGGTTAAGAGTTAATGATAATTGATTCACAGAAACTGCTATGTAACTCTCATCTTTTTGAAATTACTATATATGTATGATATATTATTGTTATTTATGAGATTAATATGAGTTTTATGTTTTGACAAATCATAAACTTTCAAGTTTCACCTAATACTTTCACTAATTGTAATTAATATTCTATTGTGAACGAGGAAATCATATATTTACTGGGTATATGCTCAAAACATACCTATATAAGCATATCTAGCTCCAATTTTTTTGATTTCTTTCCTTATCCAAGTCGAGTAGCCCAATTATGTTAGGCAAACATAAGATCGTTTTTGTAATGTACAAAAAAATATTTCTCACATCTCTATTTCATAGTAAAGTTTTTGATAAATAAAAATAACTGTAATTTTTGTGACGAACAAAATATGTTCTATCTTATATGAGATTGTATCTAAAATTAGGAAATTATCAGAGTCTTCCTTGTCAAAAAGTATTATTGCATTGTAGTAGATATTATTAATCATAATCTCATTTTAGAATACTAAACTCAAAAATACCACCACCACTAGCTTTCCTACACGCGTTTCGGTAACCATGTTAGCATTATCAAGGAAGTCAATTAATCTAATCATTTCCTGATGCTGTTAATATGGTTAGCATAATGCGTGTCCGAATTTAAAAAATATTGATTTTTTGTTTAGTGGTAAATCTCTTTTAGTTTAGTGTTTCACACCGAAGGTTCCGGTAGAAGAATTGATTATTTTACAATGTTGTTGAAGTTTCACGATGGCATTTTGTTTCTGAGGATTTCCTTATTAATGTCCATCAATAATCAGCAAATATACTAGGGGAGCATTTACATTGATTTTGCTTTTCTATTATAAAAATGTCATGGTGGAAGTAATGTTTACGTTACCTTGAATGAGAACAAACAAAATGTTGCTTTATTGAATGCCCTGGAATATCAAATAAAGGATCGTTTTCGATTTACTGTAAAAAATATATATGATTACTTGAAGAATCAATGGATTCGGGTTCTTTTTCATCACTTCAATGGGTAGTTCATCACTATGACGGGTCGTAAAGTAAATGCTAAATTATGATGCTGTACTGTATGCTTAGATTGGTCCTATACCTACTATATTATTACTCCAGATCATTGGGACTGCGAATTACTTCAATGTACGAGTTGTAGAATTCAACAAATGTGTTAACAATGTTAGACAAGTTTCAAAACATATATGAGAGGCCCATGCCTTGTCATGGTCTATAAGTTTAATTCCGAAATAAAGTTGGCTCCGAAATTTAAAGTAGGCTCCGCATGCATAACAACCGCTGTTGGCATGATAAACGTAGGCATTGTATTTATTAACATCAATCAAATTATTCACAATGAAAGTAAAATAAAAACATAAATTACGTGGAACTAGTGACAGCTCGTGGGTTTTTAAAGTGGGAGGGCGTAGAAGAAAGTAGTAATGCTGAATATTTTTTGCTTTCCCCTTCCTCCTTTTTATTTTTCGTGCTATTGAAGCCTTATACAAGAGGTGAACCAGAAAAAAACATTAAAATTTTGTAGTAATACCACTTATAAGGACATTGGACATTGTTGCTTGTTGCGCATATGAAGGAATGAATAAGTAGGTACTTACTGTTTCCCGAAGAGTAAACCATTCAAACACTTTATTGTCTGCATATCAATAGAGAAAATTCGATAAAGTTCATGAGAAATTCGTAAAGTTCAAAAAAATATGAAAGTTTTATGACAAGACTCGTAAAACTTGCCCTATTTTTACATTCTTATTAAACTTGACTCAAATTCAACACGGACGTCCGTTAGTTTTTAGTTCAAGTTTCTCATCCAAACTTAAATTAGTCATTATTAACTGTTTTAAATCAGATACCTTCATGTTTGCAATTAAAAATTGATTATTTTTATTTAATTTTTTTTTATTCGCGAGGCGAGTGAAATATGCGACGCGAGATAGAGATAAAGATATATCAAACGCTCCGTACCCGTCAAATCAGCGTTTAAAAGTAATTACAGATACGCTCGGTCGCAGGGAATCTACGTCCAAATCGCATGTTTTAGAAAGCAATTGAATCCCCGAATTCTAACAACCAACAAAACATGTAGCGCCAACGATGAGATAAGATAACTAGCGTACGGCCGCTGCAGGTAAACGTCCGACCAACCAAGTAAAAATTGTGACGAGATGATGGAATTTTTATTCGCATTATTTGGCGTGATGGATCGACAGGCGTTTTTCTACATTTGGAGATTTTAATTTTTAATAATATCTTACAATGAATTAAAGGAAAGACACTAAACGGAAATAAAACATGGTGTTTTGCTCTGAAAAAGTGTTTACTGTGATAAATGCTGCAGGGGCGGCACCCCGATGCCCTCTCTCACGAGCCGCCAGTGCGCGGAACTCAAAAAACTTACTACTCACGACATAGAAAATACTACACAATTCAGTGGCGACTGGTAAATAGGAGATTATATTAAAGAAAAATTATATATATATATATATATATATATATATATATATATATATATATATATATATATATATATATATATATATATATATAATTGCATATATTTCGTGACATTTAATAGTAGGAATTTTTTACTTTTTCGCTAAATCTCTTAAGTTTATATATTTATTTTCAATTTTGGTATGTTAAATCGTCTGATGCTATGCAGAATCTCCAAATTTGAAACTTACGAACCCCCACTGCTACACACGCAAGGTATTATAGATTTCCTTTCAGAATATCAAACTACACTATAAAAAAATTTAAATTGCTATGCCACAAATACTGTGTTTAAAAATGTTATTACATTTCACGCATGGCATGAAGAAAATAGATCCTTTAAATTTATTCTAAATTGAAGAAGTCTATGTTGGAAGGGTTTTAATATACTCACTTAATTTTGTCATGCATATTGACAATCCAGTGGGCACATGGGATATCATACCATAAGCCGATTAATACTAAAGCCGATATAAAACATTCACAACTATCGCAATAAGTAATGAGAATAGTTACCTAATTTACTTAAATAATCAGCATTTGATTTATTGACATATATTGATTGACGTGGAAGGGGTTGAATACTTATATATATATATATATATATATATATATATATATATATATATATATATATATAACTAGGTCCACAAATAACCTAGCGCAAAATGAAAACCAATTGTCTCTGACAACAAATCTGCAAAGAAATGTTCAAATTCATATGCAGAAAAGGAATTCAGCTTCGGGAAACAATCTTTAATTCTCTTATACAGTGCGTTCATTTCAAAAGTAGCCACCTTCATTATTTCTTTTAGCAATGAAAATTAGCTCTCGAGAAAAAATGCGTCAATTTAGATATCGAGGGAGAAGTTCAAAACCAATGTCTGTTATATTTTATGTTTCACCTCCTTATCTACAGTCACCTCTAAATAAAAAGTATAAATAGCAACCCTTATTTTGTAACATACCATTTTAAAGGTTTTGGAAATCGTAATTAAAGTTCTTTTACAAAACTGAAATCGGTGGATTCGTTCTCGTAATAGACGAAAACATAAATTTTTTAGGGAATATAGGAATCGCAACATTGTGTTGCGATTACAATATTTGTTTTAATTTTTTTGCGCACACAATTTTCCTTTTTCTAATATAAAAAGTAAGATAAGAGACTTTAACCCGTCGCTCATTTGTGTTTTACTGCACACTTCATTCTTCATTGCAGCTGAAATTAAAAACATTGTTACCAGAAGTGCCGATTTTTTAACTATTTGTCAAGGGACCGACTTCTTAATAAAAGGCATCCGGACATAAATATAGGACACCAATACGTAATAAAACTTATTAAAAATTTTGAAGAGGCTTGGTTCGTAGGTGACAAAGTGAATAGCAGCCGATAGTTCTTAATAAACCCACATAGATTGAAATTTTAGACTATTTAAAAAGTTCATACATTTTGTTATAGTCCCATCTCTTACAGTTTTGCTTATTTTTCCACTAAGTTATTTTTTGATATTTATTACAATATATTGTTTAAATCATTCGGTTCCAATATTATTTAATTAATAAACATCTAATTAATATTCGTGTTCCTATGTCATAAACGTAAATTATTTATTGTGGTAATTTGAAAAGAAGACGGTCATTATTTTCCTGTAATTTGATTTTCATATGAAATGCTTAATGCACAAGCTTTAAAGGAATATATGTATGCTATTTAGGATCAGCATTTTACGCTTACTTCGACACTCATGTTATATATCGGGTAAATGAGAATTCAATCTCTTACTCGACATATCGGGTTGTCTGGAAAGTTAGTAGGGAATTTCCATTACTTGCTTTTTAACGCTTGTTAACAAAAATCTATGTTGAATTAGTAATGTTTATTGACATATTCTTAATTCCTGTGGTATTTACGATGTTTATGTTCAGATTGGCTTTGATTTACCTTCTGTTAGTAAAGTTGATTTAAATGGAAAATGTCGGTCAATAACTTACATTTACATTATGATTTTTTATTTCAAAAAAGGTGGAAAGCGCTGTCCAAATACAAAACAAGACTCGTGCTGTTTACGGAGAGGGTTCTTTTGAGAAGACCATTATTCAAAAGTGATTTGGTCAGTCAGGAAGACAGCTAGATTTGGACCTGAAAGGCCGGAATCGGTTTGACCGTTTTTCAGGCACTGATGTACGCCACACTTATCCGTCAGGACGAGGTAAAAATTGTTGAGCTTCAAATGAAATGTTCTACAAAATCCACTTTACTCATCGGATATCTCACCCTCGGTCTACCATCTGTTTTGCTGCCTCCAAAATTGTTTAAATGGGAAATCTTTTAAAATGGAAGAAGAGGTAAAAAATGACTTAATAATTTTTGGCAATAAAGATTTAAATCCTTGGCAAAAATACATGTTGAACCTACCACTACATTGGCAAAAATTTTTATATAATAACTATATCATACCTGAATGTAACTAAATAAAAAAAAATTCTCTTAAAAAATACTAACTTTCCAGACAACGCAATATTTCTTAACAGTTTCTATAATTTTTTTTATATTATATATTGCATAAGTCATCGACAATGTTTTTGTGAAGAATAAGAATAAATAAAAATTAATAAGTTACTAATGATTTTTTTGGTCTTCTTAACATATTGTTTTTGTATTTGGTTGGTTCAATTTTCGAAACAACGGTCAATAGCTTTCGATGGTCTCATTCGGCTTTAAAAAATTATGATTGCGCTAATAAAATAATTGTTGAAATTCGGTAACAAAATAATTATGATTAGATGGCGCATTAGACTGTTAATCGAATATTATGAGCAAGCTAGTTTTCTCATTTTCAAATATTTCGAAATTAGCATCTTGGACGGTGACTACTGAAATACAAGTCTTATGTGCGAGGACTCTGGTGACCAAAAACCACTCAGCTTAATTTTTCCAGCTTTTTCTTTTATTTTTTCATATGGTTTCGGCATAAAATCGATATAGTATTGTCACAATGCTTGCTTGTTATGGTGTAGTTCTACGGTAAGTACTGGGTGGGACAAGTGTCACGTTACCATTTTATTTTGGCGCCATTTTTTCCGTAATATTTGTGACAATATGGGTTAGGCTATTGTGTAGTGCAGACATACAAGTTTTATTATAAATAAACACTGTAATGGATAAAAATAATCTATTGCTATCATAAACCACTTCCACCAAATTAACATGCAAAATTAATAATGAGCTATGAAGCTTACTTTCATTTAAGATAGTTCCAGCGTGGTATAGTATAACCAGAGCATTTACTGTTGTCAGAAATGTGAAGCCTCGGTAACCAGATATTCACGCATATTAACAAATATTTTTGGTTATGATGATCTCGTTGCTCTGAGCACATCGCGATATTTATTAAATTGTTAATGTTAATTTAAAAAATGCCAAAGCAATTATGCCATAAAGGATAATTTATAAAAGAAAAAAAAATCTAAAAAATTCAATTATGTTTCTGCCTTGCAGAGCGCAAAAGAAAAAAAAAGCTAAATCTATAGAAAAACATGAAAGTGTCAATTCTAACCCCGGAGAAGGAAAGCGTATCATAGAGTTATTGGAACTTTAAAAAATTTATAATTAAAAAAAATTAAAATGTTTTAAACATAAATAAGTTTCATGCTTAGAAAATGTAGAAAAAGAAAAAAATTGGGCCTCAATTCCAAACGGTGGGTTAGATGTAACAATTGTTCTTGTGTCTATATATATATATATATATATATATATATATATATATATATATATATATATATATATATATATATATATATATATATATATATATATATATATGAAATAATAAATGTCACCATAAAATTAACAGCTACTTTTGTTTTAATTTATTTCAAAAACATTTTTCTTAACTCTTTCAATTTTTTTTTTTAATTCTGTGGAGAGATTTTTTCAATACAACAGAAAATAGTTGGGTGCGAAGGAAGTTTGACATGCTTTAAACCGAGAGTGACCCTGAAAATTGCAAACTTTGTTATTAAATATATCGCGTTCTAAACGTTATTTTTAATCTGTGACAAAAAATGGGCAAAATCTGTCCAAAAGGTCGAAGTGAAAAAGTGAATAAACAGAATAGCCGTTTCTAGGCAAGAAAGGATTGCGGTTTTCATCCTCAAAACATTATTGGAACATATATTTTGGTCCGATAAATAGAAATGCAGTTACAGTTAACGGTAAAAGTTATGGACTCATAATTCAAAACTGTTAGTAACTTATAGAACACCAAGGACTGGAAAATATGTGGTTCCGGTAAGATGATGCAACAGCACACTCCTCACGCCATTGAACTTAATCCAAATATAAATTTATTGTGGCTATGAAATGGCGGCTCTGAGTTGATGGCTTTGAGTTATTTTTATGGGGATTTCAAATCTCAAATCATACATCAATTCCAGGACAACACTCGTGCTGAATCTGCTAATAAAGTTATGAAAATGTGTTGATGAACAAATTAATTATCAAAAAATTTAAAGACGAAATAAACATATTATAGAAAAAAAACTGTCTTAGCGTATTTGCCCCACCCAACAACAACAAGAAAAACCGATCAAAATTTGGACTTTACTAGTGCCATGATCACTAATCCTTAACAGCCCATATCAATATTTGAATGAAGTCCTATCCTCTTAAACATAGGTCTCCAGTTATTCTATTTCCAGGCATTCTTTTTGCTTCATTGTAAGTTAAGATGATTCATATTTTCTGATTTAAGTTTATGTGTTTTCCTTGCAATATTATGGTGTATAGGTTACTTGGCTGTATTATTTGTTGATTGTTCATTTGTCCATCTCTATTCCTATTTTACAATGGTAGTATATATTGTGTTCTATTTCGCCTTGTTCGCAGTACCTAGTTCTCAATATTTATTTCAGTATTTATTGTATTTCTCAGGCTAAGATATTCTACATATAATAAAAAACCGCTTGTTTAGAGAACTTAGTGGTTTCTGGTTGTTTTTGTTCCTTTTCGATTTGTTTGAACCATTTAGTATGGACTTGACGTTGCTTTAAAACAGACTTAGTTTTGAAAAGAAAATTATTTGAGAACTTGAAAATTAAATCAAGGATTCACAATATTTCACTAATTTAATTAGTAAACAGAGTATACGAAAGTGTTAAATGTAGTGGGTAAGCTGCGAAGAAAGACATGCACTCTATTTAGGATCTATATTTTATGCTTAGTCTGAAATTTATATTGTCTCGATGTACGAGAATACGACCTGTCATTCGGTACATTTGTTCCCAGTTTATGCAAATTATGTTACATGTTATGTAAATATATTAATCCATTAACTGTCCATTCTCTCAATACCGCTTTTAGACGGCAATGAAGTGATATTAACATCAACCCTAACAAGAATTAAAGTTCATAAACAGAATATACTTCATAAAGTAAAGCAGTGAAAGTTTCACCAATACATGGTGTGCTTAATTCATAGTGATCTAAAAGAAAATTTAAATTATTTTCGTTCATTTTGAGTTGGTGGATTGAATTATTTATGGAGATATATAATTAATGTAATAATTTAATGTATTATTAATATTTATTATAGTATTTAATGTATTATTTTAATTATAATTTATAATTAATACTTTTTAATATTTTCATGTTTACATCAAACTTTTTTCATTAGAAGATTCAGCTAAATTCTTGAATTCAATTATTACCTTAACAGTAATAGCATCCATTATAGTATTATAAAAATTTAAATATTGTAAATGTTATGTAAGTGTGACTTTTTTACCAATGTAGATTCTATGATTTATTTAGGTTTTTGATTTATTATGTTTAATTAGGGCAAATCTTTTAGCTCCGAAAGTTATATAGAGTATTTCAAAAAGCAGTTTACAAATATTGGATTAGCATATGGAGAAAATAAGTTGCGAACATTTGACGAATTACAAATGCATTGTTTTAATAGATCTGTGCGATATCGCATTTTTCTTTTCAAATTACATATCGGGCTAATGACTATGCTCAATTTTTAGTCGCCAGCAAATTGCTTATTAATTCCCGATATTGTGGTCATTAGTGTTAATCACCTTGTTAAACTTGTTTTCGAAAAAGTACTCTAATAACTCCAGACTACAAGCCACACATAAAAAGTGACTCTGTGATAAAATCCACACAGTGACTTTTTAACCTGATAATGTGATAATTTAATAATTTCTCTTGGATTTATAATCCATTAAAATTAAAATGCCTTCATCACTAGAGAACGTCATGTTTCAAAAATATGTCTTCTTTCTTGTTCAAATGTTCACAATTTACCCTTCCGTGTAATATTTTAGGTTTAAATTAAAAAAGAAACTCTTCTCAAACGTTTATTAGAGAAGTTGAAAAATAAAAAATTAGTGCTAATGAAGTTTAATGTTAGCCTTAAAAATACGGAACGAAGAAAATGTAAAAGAGATTATTAAACTAATATTGACAGCTAAAAATTTCATTTAGTGTTGCTTATGGTCCGTAGGATCCGTTGAACTGTATTTTTTCGATTATAAAGTTGACATCAGAGCTACAGCTGACTTCAGCAGCTTTATAACAGAAGGGTTTAGCGCAATGAAACAAGTGTTTGGTACAGATCAAATTTTAAATTTAAATGATGATGCAGGTTGACACAGAGATCCAATTACAATAAATGACGTGTGTAAAAACTTTATAGTGAATTTTACAGTCATACCAAAACTTATTTAAAATAAATGGCGCGCGTTTTGTCAACCAACTTAGCATCTTCAAGAAACGATTAAAACTGGATTTTAAAACTTATTACAAGATTACTATTTAGGTGAAAACTCATTATAAGATTATTATTATAAAAAACCCGAAGTTCCAAAATCAAAACTATCAAATAGTTCTAAAAATAACATAAAATTCCCCAAACTATCTAGATGTTCAAATGGAACATCCGATGTATCATTGGTTAGATAAAATGACAAATATGTGAAAACATGATTTACAATTTAGGGGAATTTAGATAATATAATTTTCAGCATTAACTCCACCTGCTACTTGAAATAGCTAAAAAAATTAATATTTTTCTATTTCATCAGCTCGTATCTATTACTGTCGTGGTCCTGAGCTTTTCTGTGCAATTCGTGTCCAATATATTTTACAATGTAATCAGTACATCGTGGTTTCGGTCTTCTTCGTGGCTGTTTGCGAACAAGCGGTATCCACATTAGGATTGCCTTGGTCCACCTGTCGTCCTATCGCCTGTTCACAAGTACATAGTTCTCAATATTTTTTTCAGTATTTATTGCATTTTTCGAGCGAAGATAATTTATATATAATAAAAAACTCCTTGTTTAGAAAACATGGCAGTTTTTGTTCCTTTTCCAGGTGTTTGAACCATGCAGAATGCTCTTGACGTTACTTTAAAATAGCCTTAGTTTTGTTTGTTTTGAAATAGAAATTGATTTGACAACTTTAAAATCAAGGATGTGATCTGGCCTGCCAACCTCCATTTTAATTTCTTTACCCTTGCAATATAGTATTTTCGTTTGTTCTCTGACCCATGTGCAGAGCTTTCTGTCCCGCCTTGTAATATCAAGCATACATTTTTCTTTTCTATACGAAGTTATTGAACTGATTGCGATATGAGTGTCCAGGTTTCACTTGCTGTGAAATATTTGCCATTTTTTTTGATCGCCAAGTAAAGAACGGAAGAACGTTTCTGTTTTAATCAGTAAAATATCTTCTATTCGCGCCCATTCTTAAATGTGTATGTATGTCAGATTAAATTGACACACATAGCCCAACTTTCTTTCAATAAAATAATTTCATCAAATCATTAAGTGAAGCATGTCCGGTAAATTAACCAGCCAAAAATAATACAAACTATATATACCTTTTTTATAATAAGAGGTATTCAGAGAATTTTTTCGTGATAATAGTTATATTTGATAGTAGTTTTATGTAACACTTTAAGAAGACCTATATTGACTACACCTATAGTATACAGTATATAAATTCCACAGTGGAGTTAAACATTTAAAAGTTTTGTTGAACATTAACGCGATTGAGATAAGAGTCTGCTCCATAATTCTTCCTTAAATACCTTAATATATGTCAGAGGTAGTTCACTTTAATGTGATGACTAAATTGCTTCAGTACGTATTATGCTCAACTAAAGTATATAATGCTATTTATTTTACTTACAACCAAGTAGTCATAGTAGCCAATTTATCAAATAATACACAAATAACTTGTGAAAATAAATTAGAACAAATATAATAATAATAATGGCTATATTTTGTTTAGTAACCGGGCCTACATCGGAAGTGGGCTCCGAAATACGGTCATTGATAATAGATTAATTCCTGTTATCGCGTCCGTGGGTTATCAACCCATGGTTTGTTGAAAATCTATAGTTCTTTTCGAAAACCTCCTGATTGGCGAACGTAGAAGAATCCTCAGAATATATTTAGCATTATCCATCCCTTGTATTATCCATTCATTCTCTGTTATGCATCCTGGTTACTATCATGATTGAGGGGGATTCCTTGTCACTATTGCATAAAAAGTTCACACAAAAATCTACATCGAGAGCGGGAATTGAATCCACATGGCCGCCTTGGGTACTCTGAAAAGCTGATGCCATGGTCAAAGTTGTGAATATGTTTCTAAATTAAAAGCTGAAAGGCTATTAAAAATCCTCATTTCTCGTTATAATCACGATATTGCTGCAACGAGCTTATTCTGAATTAATAAACACGTCAATAATATCATTCTCCATTTTTTTTTGATAATCCGCATACTCACATGCATACCAATAAACATTTCATTACTTGTAGTGAAATATGGTGAGGGAATCATACCGCACTATATAAATAGGCAATAATTAAGATTTCACTCGCTGTTATAATGCTTACCTTACAAGTATATTTCACTTATAATAAAGAAAGAGTAACGTATAAACGTTATATATTGTTTTAATAAAAAAGACAAATATTTATATAGGCTTTTTATTATCGGAGAGAATAAAACGGAGGATCTCCGAAAATGCCTGGCGATGAAAAACACGAAACATTAATTTACAGCTTAAATTTGAAGGGCTACAACAAACAATGCTTGTTTATTATTTCAAGGAATAATGAAACTGTGTATATTAATTCCTTACGCAATATTTAATATTTCCTGATGGAGTATTATAGGAGGGAGAAAGTTTGAGTGGCCTTAATACTACTAAATAAATCAACATTAATAAAAAGAAAATATTGAACCGTCAGAATTCACACAATTTTACTTTAGCTATTAACGGAAAATATATTGTATTATATTATATATTATATTGATAATATAAAAAGTGTTATTTATCATCGTGACTCGTATTTCTATTTCTAACCAGTTGTACATATACTGAAATAGATATGTGAACATTCAGTATATTTTAAAATATGATAATAATCTGTTAACATTATTTTAAATCAATTCTTCTATTGGAACCTTCTGTGCGAAACACTAAACTCGAAGAGATTTACCACTAAACACCAAATCACTTTTTTGAACTTCTTGACGCACGCCTCGCTAACCATGTGAGCATCATAATTTAATGGATCATTAAATCATCTCCTGATAATGCTAACAAGGTTAGCGAAACGTGCGTCGAGGAGTTCAAAAAAGTGATTTGGTGATTTTGTAGTAAATCATAAAAAATCATAAAATAAATATTTTAATTATGTTAATGTAAATATGTAATTATGAAAATATGTTTGTTGAAAGTTTATCGGGTTAGGGCTTTAAAATAAATTCCAACAATTCTTATCGATGCTGGGCTAGGGGTTTATAATAAAGGTAATTTTATATTTATTGGATATTTTACTTTAACTTCCAATACCTTGTTAATTGACTATTTTATCCTCTAAGAGTAAAAGTCTTAAGCCATTAGGTTCAATCATTCTGAGTTGAGATATTCAAAACCAAGTAGACCATCTCATTCGATGAATACCTACATTAAAATGGAGTAGCAAGACATATCATTTTTAATAATTTCCTCCACCAAATTCTGACTCTCATTCCCAAGTTATACACATACCTACACGCACACACTTAACACTCTAGCTATTTATCATTTACTCTCTGCTTGTCGGGTACTTAACGCGCATTGTTTTATGTTTTTAAGATGTCACTAGAACTAAGAAGCACTAAAAAAAGCAATTTCTTGGTTGGTGACGTAAATCACCAAATTATGGGTGCAAAATTACCTTCTAATAGTCAAGTTCTCGCGGTTTTATATTTTAACATTCTCGAAGTTCGATTGACTGTAAGTGAAAGTGTAAATCTTGTCATTCGGGAGTGTATTATATTCTGGGAAAAGGCTAGAATACCTACCAAAGTTGTACCTAACTGTGTGAAGAAACTTGTAGATCTTTATTAATTCTGGCGAGAGTTGCAAAAAACATAGGATGTTTGCAGACGCCGCGAGGATGATTTCCAAAATGGTTTGGGTAATTTATATGATATCGCACACGCTGATGCTCTTGATAGAATGAATTTAGATGAAGATAAAATTTTCTTACAAAAACAAAGAGAGGTTGCTTGGCGGGCATAGACAAAAAGGTAGCCGAAAAAACCAGACGAAGAAAAAAAGAGAGCCACGCAAATGTTTTCAGATAGCTTATTGCTATCTATTATTTTACATGATTGTATACCGTTTCAAGATGAATGTACCATCTTTGAAGAAAGTCCTAAGAAACCTTTATCTTCAACATCACGAACTGTTTCTACGACGAAAAGAGCAAAGAAAGATTTCATCATTGCAAAGTTGCATGTTTAGATAGATGTCAACTAAGCGTAAAGGATTCTGTTTATATACTACAGGTTACAGTAGAAGCATTAGGTCTTAGTTGCGGCGAATACTCAATCAACAAATCTTCTATTCAACTCGTTCGAACACAAATGAGAAAACATAGAGCGGAATCAATAATAGCCGATTTTAAGAATAATGTACCCGAATTTGTTACTGTTCATTGGGATGGAAAATTATTACCTGGCTTGGATGTGAGATGTTCTAAAGAAGAACGTCTGCCAATCCTTATTTCATTTGAAGAGAATAAGCAACTTCTTACAGTACCTGAACTGGAAAGTTCTTATGGCAAAGATCAAGTCAAAGCAATTTCAAATGCACTGTATGACTGGAACCTGAGTGATAAGGTACAAATAATGTGCTGTAATACGGGAGTATTAAAATCATGGCGCTTGAATAGAGCTTGCAAAATTTTACAACAAAAACTGGAATGAAAATTGTTGCTTTTTGCTCGTCATCATCATGTTTATGAGTTGGTTCTTAAAAGTGTGTTTGAATCAAAGATCCACCAAGTCACTAGCAGTCCCGATATTCCACTATTCAATAAGTTTAGAGAGCACTGGAAGATTAAAATCCTAAAGCTCGCGAAACAAGCATTGATATTATATATAAAAAAATTGAAATCAGGCCTCCTAGCGTAATGCATCAAGCCCGGTGGATGGCAAAAGCTATTTACTCTTTGAAAATATGTTTGCTACAGTATCGGTTTAAAATGAGCGTAAAAAGCAAACATTCGCTGCAAGATGTTTGTTTACTCAGTGTGGCAGTTTATGCAAAGCCTTGGCTTGGATGTGGTTTAGCAGTGAAGGTTCCGAATCAAGATTTACATTTTTTAAAGGTGTTCATATAATATGAAACAATTGACAAATGGATTTCTAAAGGAGTTCGGTCAACATGTGTGCTATTTATCAGAGGAACTAGTCATATTATCAATATTTGATGATGAAGTTGATGAACAAACTAAGGTCAATATTGTAGCTAAATTACAAAGAAAAAGTACATATGATTTTGGGAAGAGATATCTACCATCGAAAGACGTCTTGCTTGTTTCGTTATATGGTCAGAGTTTTGTTTGATCTGTTATTTTAATTTAACTCCTATTTTAATTAAATTATCAATGACTGTGATACTAATTAGTATTGTTTTAGGGAAATCCCTGAGCAATTTTCAAAAGCAAAAATTTGTTTTCGCGATTAAAAATTGATAGTAGTTTCTTACAAGAAAACATATCTTCGTGGGAAGAAAATTGGAAACTAAAAAGAAAGTTTCCTTGTAAAACTATGTCGAAACTATCGTACCTTCATCAAGATCAGAAAAATAGACTTTGAAAGGCCTGATTCACTTTTTGGATTTGGCGTTGGTTAATTCGTCACGATTATACAAAAATGATTGTGCGGCAAATAGCTATTCAAGAAAGGACATTCTAACACCACTGGATTTTCGTTTTAGCGTTGCTGACGCTTTAACAAACTTTCCTGAAAAAGAACGTCGCGACATTGACAGCGATTCTGAAAACGAATTCCCTCCTAGGAATAAACAGTACAGGATGGATTTGACCACCTCACTGTATTTGAAGATTTAAAAGCACCTAGGTCTTGCATATGTGCGACAGATGCCACAACACATCAAAAATTTAATGTTGGGAGTGCGGCATATATCTATGCATCAAATTATTATATAATTATTATATTCCTCGACACTTTGATATTAAAACAAAACAACACATTAAAAACTACAGTTTACAGAAAACTGACAAACACAGATAGGTATCTCAATTCCTTTTCAAATCACTCAAAATCACATAGACAAAACAGACAAGTTATTAATAACAATAATAATAACAAAATCACTGAAAATCACATAGACAAAACAGACAAGTTATTAATAACAATAATAATAACTCTCAAACAATTAACCTCACAATTCCTTATATTCGCGGTATTTCTGACACAATTAAAATAGTAGGGAATAAATACAACATAAGAACGGCATTTAAAACAAAAAATACTCTTAGATCTCTATTAACAAAGACTAAACCAAACAATATACAACAAAATACCAAAAATGTGGTTTATAAAATTCCCTGCGAATGTGGCAAATTCTATATAGGTGAGACATCTAGACCGTTAGATGTTAGAATAAAAGAGCATAAAAATCTTCTTAGAAAGGGCGATTTTAATAAATCTAGAATTTGTCAACACGCATGGGAATCGGGTCATAAAATAAATTGGAATAATTCCAAAACGGCATTAAAAGAATCGGTAACAAAATACAGAAGATTAAAAGAAACCGCAATAATTAATTTAAATAAAAATAATTGTATTGCTAGGCCTTCGGTATATTTAAATTCAATATGGTTGCCGATTTTAAAGAATACAATTAAACACATTTAAATATTTGAATACACAATTAGTAAAATAAACAATCACACAGTAAACATTACCTATATATATATATATATATATATATATATATATATATATATATATATATATATATATATATATATATATATATATATATATATATATATATATATATATATATATATATATATATATATATTTTGGTAGTATGTCACTGTCATGAAAATCTATTGTTGTCAATGTAAGTATCGTTGACATATTACAAATTAATATAATTTATTTTTTAGTTTAGTTTTAAAAACGGGGGAAGAGGACCCTCCGAAACGTTAACGTTAAAAGTTTGTAAAATTTTTATAACATTTTTATATCTTTAAAATTTTGTTCGTTAGGCAAATTTATTACAAAAAAGAATCACTGTGAAATTTGTCTCCGTTTGGTTTATTGTTTTTACCCAGTGATTCTTTCTTTACATAAGAACAGGTATTTTTTGATATTTTTTGAGTTTTAAATAGTTTTTAGTGGCGAAAACCCCAAATAGAGGAACAAAAATATATCTATCTCGTAATATAAACTGTTTCCAATCGTATTATCTCAAACCAAGACTAGTTTGTAAGCTGTTTGATTTTTAACTGTTTAAGACACAGTCATTTTCCATGTTTTTTCAGATACCTAATTTGTGATCTCTTTTTGTTCCTAAAGTAAAAAACTTAAAAAAAAAATATTATTTACTTTTAAGTTTATCAGAGGTTGATAAAGTTTTATTTAAGTTATTTATTGATTCATGTGAGAGAGTGTTATTTTTTTGTGAAATGATAAAGGCTGATTATAGTAGCGACTCTGCTATTAAATACATAATGTTAAGTTCTTAAATACGAGGTTCTTCATTGATAGGTTAACTAAAAAATATAACACTCACCATAGTGCGATTGAAAAAAATGTAGTTCGTGAGGACACCTTTTCAAGAAAACTCAATTCAGAGTTTTTTTGACATTTTACCTACCTTTCTGAGACACCTAGATAACATCTTGTTTGCTTTATCTTGAATATTTGCAAGTTTTTTTTTTCGGTTGTAAAGGGATTGGCTATTATATTTAGCTTTGCAATTATATCATTTAATTTACTTTTACTATATAAAACCTCGAATTTTTATAAACAACCATAAAATGAAACGACATATATAGAGGATGGTTTTTAAAGTCACAATCATACCCAGATTTAAAAAAAAAAGATGGTAAACTAATAATTAAAGTTCTAAAATAAGGAAATCTTTTGAGGTCACTTTGTATAGACTTCATTATGAAGGTCATTTTAAATGAATTCACGAAGAAAGAAACAAAGTTGGTTGGTTGGCAAAGTCACGAATAAAACAAAACAATAAACGCCGGAATGTTTTGCAAGGAAAAAAAGTTTTAATGACTTTTGTGGCGAAAACAAAAAAAAACAGTCGGGCCAAGAAATGTGTAATTCCACAACTGGCATATTTTAAGTCTATTAAGCAAATCGAAAGTTTTTTTTTTCTTTTTGGATTTAAGTCTAATGACGAAATAAAAATTCTATGGATAAAATCCACTGCAGTAATTATCCAAAGTTTTTTTGTCGATTTAATTTTACCATTGTTTGCTGGCGTGTGTAGAGTTTTTGTTGTAATTGTTTAGGCAGT